>CM022704.1:63252740-63562740 GCA_012295165.1 Asparagus setaceus
AAAAGTTTGGGGGCCTTTACATATATGCAAATTATAAAAGTTTGGGGGCCTTTACATATATGCAAATTATAAAAGTTTGGGGGCCTTTACATATATGCAAATTATAAAAGTTTGGGGGCCTTTACATATATGCAAATTATAAAAGTTTGGGGGCCTTTACATATATGCAAATTATAAAAGTTTGGGGGCCTTTACATATATGCAAATTATAAAAGTTTGGGGGCCTTTACATATATGCAAATTATAAAAGTTTGGGGGCCTTTACATATATGCAAATTATAAAAGTTTGGGGGCCTTTACATATATGCAAATTATAAAAGTTTGGGGGCCTTTACATATATGCAAATTATAAAAGTTTGGGGGCCTTTACATATATGCAAATTATAAAAGTTTGGGGGCCTTTACATATATGCAAATTATAAAAGTTTGGGGGCCTTTACATATATGCAAATTATAAAAGTTTGGGGGCCTTTACATATATGCAAATTATAAAAGTTTGGGGGCCTTTACATATATGCAAATTATAAAAGTTTGGGGGCCTTTACATATATGCAAATTATAAAAGTTTGGGGGCCTTTACATATATGCAAATTATAAAAGTTTGGGGGCCTTTACATATATGCAAATTATAAAAGTTTGGGGGCCTTTACATATATGCAAATTATAAAAGTTTGGGGGCCTTTACATATATGCAAATTATAAAAGTTTGGGGGCCTTTACATATATGCAAATTACAAAAGTTTGGGGGCCTTTACATATATGCAAATTATAAAAGTTTGGGGGCCTTTACATATATGCAAATTATAAAAGTTTGGGGGCCTTTACATATATGCAAATTATAAAAGTTTGGGGGCCTTTACATATATGCAAATTATAAAAGTTTGGGGGCCTTTACATATATGCAAATTATAAAAGTTTGGGGGCCTTTACATATATGCAAATTATAAAAGTTTGGGGGCCTTTACATATATGCAAATTATAAAAGTTTGGGGGCCTTTACATATATGCAAATTATAAAAGTTTGGGGGCCTTTACATATATGCAAATTATAAAAGTTTGGGGGCCTTTACATATATGCAAATTATAAAAGTTTGGGGGCCTTTACATATATGCAAATTATAAAAGTTTGGGGGCCTTTACATATATGCAAATTATAAAAGTTTGGGGGCCTTTACATATATGCAAATTATAAAAGTTTGGGGGCCTTTACATATATGCAAATTATAAAAGTTTGGGGGCCTTTACATATATGCAAATTATAAAAGTTTGGGGGCCTTTACATATATGCAAATTATAAAAGTTTGGGGGCCTTTACATATATGCAAATTATAAAAGTTTGGGGGCCTTTACATATATGCAAATTATAAAAGTTTGGGGGCCTTTACATATATGCAAATTATAAAAGTTTGGGGGCCTTTACATATATGCAAATTATAAAAGTTTGGGGCCTTTACATATATGCAAATTATAAAAGTTTGGGGCCTTTACATATATGCAAATTATAAAAGTTTGGGGCCTTTACATATATGCAAATTATAAAAGTTTGGGGCCTTTACATATATGCAAATTATAAAAGTTTGGGGCCTTTACATATATGCAAATTATAAAAGTTTGGGGCCTTTACATATATGCAAATTATAAAAGTTTGGGGCCTTTACATATATGCAAATTATAAAAGTTTGGGGCCTTTACATATATGCAAATTATAAAAGTTTGGGGCCTTTACATATATGCAAATTATAAAAGTTTGGGGCCTTTACATATATGCAAATTATAAAAGTTTGGGGCCTTTACATATATGCAAATTATAAAAGTTTGGGGCCTTTACATATATGCAAATTATAAAAGTTTGGGGCCTTTACATATATGCAAATTATAAAAGTTTGGGGCCTTTACATATATGCAAATTATAAAAGTTTGGGGCCTTTACATATATGCAAATTATAAAAGTTTGGGGCCTTTACATATATGCAAATTATAAAAGTTTGGGGCCTTTACATATATGCAAATTATAAAAGTTTGGGGCCTTTACATATATGCAAATTATAAAAGTTTGGGGCCTTTACATATATGCAAATTATAAAAGTTTGGGGCCTTTACATATATGCAAATTATAAAAGTTTGGGGCCTTTACATATATGCAAATTATAAAAGTTTGGGGCCTTTACATATATGCAAATTATAAAAGTTTGGGGCCTTTACATATATGCAAATTATAAAAGTTTGGGGCCTTTACATATATGCAAATTATAAAAGTTTGGGGCCTTTACATATATGCAAATTATAAAAGTTTGGGGCCTTTACATATATGCAAATTATAAAAGTTTGGGGCCTTTACATATATGCAAATTATAAAAGTTTGGGGCCTTTACATATATGCAAATTATAAAAGTTTGGGGCCTTTACATATATGCAAATTATAAAAGTTTGGGGCCTTTACATATATGCAAATTATAAAAGTTTGGGGCCTTTACATATATGCAAATTATAAAAGTTTGGGGCCTTTACATATATGCAAATTATAAAAGTTTGGGGCCTTTACATATATGCAAATTATAAAAGTTTGGGGCCTTTACATATATGCAAATTATAAAAGTTTGGGGCCTTTACATATATGCAAATTATAAAAGTTTGGGGCCTTTACATATATGCAAATTATAAAAGTTTGGGGCCTTTACATATATGCAAATTATAAAAGTTTGGGGCCTTTACATATATGCAAATTATAAAAGTTTGGGGCCTTTACATATATGCAAATTATAAAAGTTTGGGGCCTTTACATATATGCAAATTATAAAAGTTTGGGGCCTTTACATATATGCAAATTATAAAAGTTTGGGGCCTTTACATATATGCAAATTATAAAAGTTTGGGGCCTTTACATATATGCAAATTATAAAAGTTTGGGGCCTTTACATATATGCAAATTATAAAAGTTTGGGGCCTTTACATATATGCAAATTATAAAAGTTTGGGGCCTTTACATATATGCAAATTATAAAAGTTTGGGGCCTTTACATATATGCAAATTATAAAAGTTTGGGGCCTTTACATATATGCAAATTATAAAAGTTTGGGGCCTTTACATATATGCAAATTATAAAAGTTTGGGGCCTTTACATATATGCAAATTATAAAAGTTTGGGGCCTTTACATATATGCAAATTATAAAAGTTTGGGGCCTTTACATATATGCAAATTATAAAAGTTTGGGGCCTTTACATATATGCAAATTATAAAAGTTTGGGGCCTTTACATATATGCAAATTATAAAAGTTTGGGGCCTTTACATATATGCAAATTATAAAAGTTTGGGGCCTTTACATATATGCAAATTATAAAAGTTTGGGGCCTTTACATATATGCAAATTATAAAAGTTTGGGGCCTTTACATATATGCAAATTATAAAAGTTTGGGGCCTTTACATATATGCAAATTATAAAAGTTTGGGGCCTTTACATATATGCAAATTATAAAAGTTTGGGGCCTTTACATATATGCAAATTATAAAAGTTTGGGGCCTTTACATATATGCAAATTATAAAAGTTTGGGGCCTTTACATATATGCAAATTATAAAAGTTTGGGGCCTTTACATATATGCAAATTATAAAAGTTTGGGGCCTTTACATATATGCAAATTATAAAAGTTTGGGGCCTTTACATATATGCAAATTATAAAAGTTTGGGGCCTTTACATATATGCAAATTATAAAAGTTTGGGGCCTTTACATATATGCAAATTATAAAAGTTTGGGGCCTTTACATATATGCAAATTATAAAAGTTTGGGGCCTTTACATATATGCAAATTATAAAAGTTTGGGGCCTTTACATATATGCAAATTATAAAAGTTTGGGGCCTTTACATATATGCAAATTATAAACACATTCTGTTAGAATATCAGCCATAAGATTCGCCGAAGGGTGAAAAAGAGAATGATAGTTGTCTGGCAGCAAGACTCGTTCATACTCCTGCAGTAACGGGTCAATAACGGGTGTTGCTGTTGACCCGCTATTCTTGCTGTCCTCAGCAAGACTCCTCCATCGGGTTCGGATCCGGGTCGGGACCCGTTTCAATTCCTTCCCAATCGCGATCCTTCATGTATATCATCTCATCGTCCCTCCCCTCTTTCGCCTCTCATCAGCGATCCGAGGTACGTTCTCTTTCTTCTTATTTTCTTATTGTAATTTCTCATAAAATTAATGTATTTTTTTATGAAATTGGACCTAAAATCTTGAATTTTTTTAGTGATTAATTTAAAAAACAAAAAAGAATAGGGAAAAAGAAATGGAAGAACAATTCATACTGCGAGTTCCACCTTCGGTATCGGAGAGGATCGAGCGGCTGTTCAATGAGAACGCGTCCTCCTCTTCTGAAGATGCTTCCCTCGATTTATCCTTTGAAGGTACTAAATTTACATCAAAGTTTAGGGCTTGCACACAATCAATGGTTTTATTTGTTAGATTGCTCAACTTTTTTTAAAATTTTTTTTTTCATTTTATTTTTGGTTGAATGGGAAACTTTTGTCTTATATTGAAAATTGTAGGTTGATGCTGATGACTTGTTGGGTGAAAAGTTTTTTTTTTCTTTTTAAATCGTAGGTTTGGTTAGTGTACTTCACTGTCAATGGTTTATGTGTAATCAATAGAAATAAGATTCAAGGTTTTAGTTGAGAGAATGGAGAATTTGAGAACCTTTCCGAGAATCTAATTTAGAGAAAACAGCAAAGAATGTACATATCAATGAAATAGATTGGGTCAGAGTTCAGTAGATGACCTTATTTGTTTATGTTATAATCTAGTGTCTGATTGCAACGAATTTGTGATATCGTCATAGTTTTTTGTTTATAATTTGTCGACGGGTCTGAAAGTGTGCAAGTGTCCTAGTCTCACTTTAGAAACTTCTAAATATTGAGAGTCCTCGTTTTTCATATAGCTTGTTTGGGCGGAATCTAATTGTAAGATTTAATGCATGTAAGCAGTTAGCAAAAGAGATGCAAGTTAATTTCATCCCATGAGAGATGCTAATTCTGTCATAGATCAGGTACTGAACATAGAAAATTAGAGGCTGATACGAGACCTTACTATATCTTCTTTAGCGGTTAAAATATTTTTTCTTCATTATTAGTGGAAAGAACTCAACCATGTACATGCATGTCGGTGTGTGATGTGCATCCTTTCACATACATTTCCTCATTTTTCTTTTTTACTTATCTCCGTGCTTTGCTTTTCATTCCCAAACCTGACCAACATTGGATTTGTTAGAAAGCAAATGCAAGCAATGATTCTTCTTGATTACAGTCATGACTAGTGAATTACTATATTCCGATATATTATGAAATTGGGGACAAAATAGGAATCCGAATAAATAGTTTGATAGGAATTATCACTTTATGATCTTCTTGTTAACTTATAATTTCCTTATCCTCAGCTCAACCATCAACATAATTCACTTAACTTTATTCATCATTCTGTTAACTATTAAATCTGTCATATAACAAGACCCTTACAACTATGAACGGCGTTAGAGAAAGACGTCCTATTGTCCACATCAACAATAACAACAAATATGAAGTCTGCTCCCAAATTAGTAATTCTTAGCCATCAATATGCACTATCTATTCATTTGTTCTCACCATTTTGCTAAAGTCGTATTTTTACATTTTCTTTTTTTTTTTTTTTCCATTCTGCTAGCTCTAAACCCTTTTGTTGTGAAATACTTGTTTCCACCTTCTATCTTTGAAACTGGCCCTTTTCTAGTCTCCTCAACTATATCAGTATCACCTATCGGCTCGTGTTCAGCAGAAGCCATGTAAGCTCTCCTCCTATATCTGAATCCTGGCTCCATTCATGCTTTCAGGTTTGAGACAATTTATTCTTCTTTTACTGTTGAATCAGTTTATGCAATTTGTATTAGTCAAGGTCACAATCACATGGACATGCCCAAGAATTCAACCATATTTTCCAACTTGTGGCATGAGTTGAAATTGCTGTGGCAATTTGTTTTGTAGTTTGTTTATCTTCATTCATGTTGTTGAAACTTTGTTTTCCATAATTATTATTTTTTACTATGTTAAATATAAAATTTAGCCAGGCCAATATGACACTTGTGTGGCTTTCGCATAATGCACGACCCTAAAGAGTTAGTTTTCCTTTGAGTGTTAGAAATCCAGTTTGTTAGTTTAGATTATTAGTTGGTATTGGGTTCTTAATTTTCTGAATGACCAAACTTGACCCTCTTGAAGGCAAGGAATGCCTGTTTTTTTTCCTTTGTACTTTCTTTCCATTTGCATTAATGTTGATAGCTTGTTTCATACTAACAAATATTTTAGCTGCACTTGCATCATTGTGTTTATGCTGCTAACTATATGCTCAAATGATATTTAATGTTCATCTACACGAATATTTAATCCTGTATTACCTGTAGAGCATGGAAGAACTGGCACTTTCCTAATCGGTAACGAGAGGTTCCCTGCTGCACTCTTGGATCTTCCATGTGTCGTGGAATCATATAAAACTTATGATGATAATGTTTTAATCAAAACTGCAGACATTGGTCAGGTAGGAAGCTGGATTTCTTTTCTTTCATCCCCTGAGATTGTAATTTGATTTTGTGGTTGAAACAGATGATAATGATCAGAGAAGAAGGTGATCCTTCGCCAGAAGAAGTTGAATACAGGCACGGCCTTACCCCTCCGATGAGGGATGCTCGCAGGCGGCGATTCCGCAGAGAACCTAACCTCAATGTATTCTACTTAAACTTTTCTTTTCTTTATGGGTATATTGCACTTAACTGTCTCATTTATACCTTCAGTTACACTAAACCCCCCTCACCTCATTTACTAGCACCTAACACCCCTGCAGTGCCATTTTTAGAAAGATAAATTGCAAGTGACAGCCCTCTATATCATCAATTGAGGGGGGCTAAGTGCTAATAAATGAAGTTTTTTATTTTATTTTATTATTTCTTTTTCTTTTTTGGGTGGGGTGGGGTTTTAGTGCAACTGAAAGTATAGATGAGAGCAGTTATGTGCAATTTACCCTTGTTTTCTTTCATTTGCGTTGTTAGCCACCATTTGTTATAACATGTTTCTGTTTTCAGCCGGAGCTAGTCCAGCGGGTAGAGAGAGATCTGCTGAACATTATGTCAGGGGGAACAGTAGAAAATATCCTTTATGGTGTTAACTTTGCTTTGTGGCATCAAGGCCTATGTTTTTAAGCTGCTGTTTTTTGTCATCTATTTACCATTACCTATTCGTTTTAGTATATTTTAAGTTTTTAAAGCATCTAAAAGCATGAAATAATTGTTATCTGTAGTTCATCAAAAAAATTATTACCTGTAGACAGAAGTTATTGGACTAACCGAAGTGACGTATATTGCTTAGCCTTTTGGTGCAAATATAGACATTTTAAGTTTGGATGATGTTTGCAAGTGCATATTAACGTAGAAGTTTGCATGCATATTCTTGTGGTTTTTTGCAAAAACACCTTGATTATTGAAGTGTCGAAGTTTGCATGCATATTCTTGTGGTTTTTTGCAAAAAGTCCTTGATTATTGAAGTGTCTCACATGCTGATTACAACGAGTCAGCATCAATTGGTGACCGCAAAAAGGCTGCAGCAGTACCTGCAGCCAAGCCAGAGGTTATTCCAGTGGAAGCTCCTCCAACAGGCGGTGAACCAGAAAAAAGTGATTCTGATGATTCGATGGAACCTGAAAACTAAAGGAGAAGGCAGTTTGTGTGATATCTTAAAATTGTATACTTGTATACCATAATTCTAATTCTGTGTGAACTGCAACTTGTTTATGTTTGCAAAAAGTTGGGTTGCATATGGAGGATCATTCTGGGAGGTTCTTAATTACAATAACATTCACAATTTAATTTCAGAATGTTTCCTATTTAAATACCATGAAGAGGTTTCCTCAGTAAGCAAACACAATTCTTTCTAGGCAGAAAATTTCTCCTGCTGGCCTGCAGTAGTTTGTTCATTTCAAGCTTTGATGTTCTACTCAATCAACAAAGCTCTGCCTTGAACATATGCAATAAACCTGAATTGTCGACACTCGAGAAACTTTATCGACACTTCAATACACTTATCAGCTTAAAGATCAACAAACGAATACATTCATCACAAGGAACTAATAAGCAAACATATCCAGAATAGTTGAAGAGTATGGAAATATTACGCGATAATTGGAAATATTGCACAACTAGAAACAGGTCAGAGGGTAACAAGAATGTAGAAACTCATAACCATATAACTAATACAACCACCAGTCAAGCCAAACAAGTCAAAGGGTAATACGACTATAGAAACTCATAAGCATAATACAATCATCAGTCAAGCCTGTGGCATTTGTTACATAACAGAGGTCTTGGCAGCAAGATGTGTAAGAGCTCTACGGTGGTAAGTGTTACGAAGTTTCTTGTACTTTTGTAAGAAAGTTGCCAAGTCAATGTCTTTCTCGAGAAGCTTGTTGTGTAGAATCTCAGATTCCTCTTCATTCTTATTCATTGCATCTATAAAACAATCAAATTAAGTTATGAGCAGTTTGCTCTGAAAGCAATATTTATGCAGGTTCTCCAGCTAGCTCACCTTGCAAGTTCTGGAGCATTGACTGAGGAGAATAGAACCTCAGAATCTCATCCTTTTGTTTCTCCAGTTCTTTTAGTTTCTCTTGGGCAGCAGCGAGCTCAGTTGTTCGGATAATCATACACTGTTTGTTCAATGGGCAACAGAAATGAACTTAGAAATCCTATTTCTGCTCATAATGTGTGTGTTTGTACAACTTAGAAAATAATTCTGCACTCCGAACTAAGCACACGACAGACATTAGGGTAAAACACTGGTTAAAAACCTAACAAAAAAGACATGATCGAGTTTTGAGATGAGCTCTTATTCCAGAAGTTTGAAGGACTAGTCATAAATTATATGCATCAAAGCTAACTTCCTCGATGTAAAGTTCAGGGTGGTTTTTTTTCATAGAACCACCTCTGAAACAGGGTCACTCTACTGAAACCATCTTTGATCGTCAACTTATACATAAACCACCTTTAAATGAATTTTTGTTGCAATCGACCACCTGGAGTCACTTTACAGTTAAGTTTTTTTTTTCGGTTTTGTTGTAATGATTAGTTGTCAAAAACTGAATGTATTAGAGGTATGATCCTTAATGGAGGTTAGGTGGGGTCAATTGCTGAAAAAACTTAATTGAAAAGTGGACTCATGTGTAGATTCCAACAAAAAACCCTTTAAAGGCAGTTTACGTATAAATTGACAATCAAAGGTGGTTTCGGTAGAATGACCCTATTTTAAAGGTGGTTTCTAAGAAAAAACCCTAGCCTCAAAGGTATTATAGAGGCATGGATTGTGTACATATAGGTAATTTGATCCTTCAACTTCTGTAATGACATGAATTACACAAATAAGTAAATCTCGAGCCTAGAGATTAGATGAGTTAACTATGCTAAGATATATATGTGAAACACATACAACGACATGGTCATAAAAGTTCCAGGCCTATGAATTAAGATTAACTATGAAATTGACTATGAAATTGAGGAAGTTGACACCATGCAATTCTCATCTAAGTAATGCTATTTGGATAGACTGGTATTCATCTGTCAAGTTAAATTCATAAACTTCAAGCTTATGGTTCATGGCCCATGTAATTCCATTGTCTCACAGGTTCCTTCATATTCATAAACTTCAAGCTTATTGTTCACAGGATAGTTTCACTTGTGTCGACTGTGTGGAGCATGAACAATCATTTATTACCGAGAAAACTGGGATAATGTTCATAGGACACAAAACTAAAATCTTTGTTTTTAAAGGTGATTGTTTCAGCAAAGGGCAAAATTAAGTACAGCTCACCTGGTTTCGGAGCTCTGAGATGCGAGTTTCTTTCTCTAAGTTCTCCCCTGTAATAAAAAGTCTTGGAGTTAGCACTGTGTTTCACTACTGAGACAAAACAAGTATCTGAAATGATAAGAGCAAATCTCACTCGCAAGCTGCAGGGTCTCCTCCTGAAGTTCATGGTGTAGCTGTAACAAGAGCAAGGAATGGTGTCTGTCACTAATTAAGGCATGCAATAATCTAAAATTGAAAGTTTAGCCAACAAATAAGGGAATGTTAGCTGCTTTAGACTTGCAGGATTACCTTGCATTGGGAGAGGAAAATCAAGAGAAGAAAGACAACCACCACCTCTCCCAATACATGCATAAATGTACAAGATACTGAAAACTATGACCCGCATTCACCAACTGTGGTTCTGAGTATAAAGAACATGGATAATTGGAACAATTCAAATAACATCCGGAAAGCAGTATGCTCCCCAGCTGTTGCATACTGCATTATTAAAATGGCGCACACACTTGCATGTGTGCATGTGCGGGCGAACAAGCTGAACATAAGCATTAATTTTAATTCAACTTTCAAAGGGATATCGAAATATCACGATATCGAGATATTGCAATGAATCATCACAATTAACTAAGGTCAAAGGAGATGTTGAACATGCATTTAACATGCTGGTATAAAAACGCGTATGTTAAGGATACCAAACAAAAAGAGCACAAGTTACATGCTTGGTATTTGAAAGGAAAGAAAGGTTCAAGTAGATGGTGTTGTATAATACAGTACCAATTCTCCAGATACAATAAACAAATAAACAGAATGCATAAAAATAATAGAGCAAAAGACTAAGGAAGTTTGAAGGAAATGTCAGAAAGCAACGAATAGGCTCCCATCTGAGTCAACAACCCATGGAAATAAGTTTCATACTGGTATTATTACTTTGGACCAACAAAAAAGAAAAGGAGCAAGATCCAGCTAATTTATCAAAATTGGCATAAATATAATTATATGTGTGTGTGCGTGCAATGAAACGAGATCAGGAGATCAAAAGAGAATCAAGAGAAATAGAACCTATCCGACTTACATTGTTCTGGTCTTTTACTTGCTCGAGTGAATTGAAAAAGGCTTCATACGTGTTTTTGTCGGTTAAAAGCTTCCTCAGCTCCTCAATGCTGCCATTATTTCAACCACCAAGTACTTGATTAATTTACTACACAACCAATCACATTGATCGCCTCAAAGGAAATCTACAATATAGTTTAGGAGGAAAAGAAACTTCCTATAATTTCCAACAACTTCTAAGCAAATTGTTTTAATCTGTTACCAAAATACCAACAAAGATGGCATCACTAGACAGTAAACTATCCACTGATGTCGATAATATTTATTTGTAAATTGCTTATAGGGAATAATCACAGATGTATTGGGTCTTCCAAGTGATTGTTATGCATGTCAGAGCCAAGCTAGTAGTAACTTCCGCATTGGTTTTGTTTTTCAGATCTCAATTGACTTTTAAACCAAATTTAGACAAAGCTTAATATTGCTATCCATTTGAGTTAGACGTAACAAGAGGTGGACTTAAGTGAAAACTATCTGATGGTCCTGTCATATAAATATTTAAAACATTAACCTGAAGTTTAGATCAGGCCTAAGCTGGTTCCTAAATCCGTCCTTAGAATGGGTTTGAAACAGTTATCCCAAACAGGTATTTACTCAGTGTGTATCACGTATTGTTCTGATGCAGTTAGTTTTGGAAGAGACATATATATTGAAGGGAGCATAATTAATTGTAAATGACTCACCCTTGCGCTAGATTTAGGAAATTGATCATAAACAGTATTCAAGTCTGTATCTGTTCTAAAACCATAAAGATAGAGCGTAAGAGGGAAAAGTAAATGATTGTTACAATCTGACCAGCATTGGTAACCACAACCTTTAGTCAACCTAATGATATATAATTTGCATGGACCAATTAGCTATCCAGTAGATTATTACTTCATTCTGTCTCCCTATACACAACAGACTGTACATGCATAAGACAAGGAACTATATTTGACTAATCACGGGTAAATTGCCAAGATAGTCTGAAGCATGTAGCACCCATGAATGTATGACTACAAACTTAAATATTAAGACAACTTAGTTGCAGACACCAACCTTTTGTCCTTCAAACGAGCAATCACTCCTGCAGCTTCAGCAGGTGAAGGAAATCCAGTAGATGGAGACTGTGGTCGATCTGATGTTCTATATGGACTCATGCTAGAGGAACTTGTAGGTGTGGAAGGATGTGAAGCACTTGATGACCCAAGCAATGATGAAGGAAACCAAGAATTTGTAGGCATTGCTGACGGATATGATGACTCTCAAGCACTTCTGCACGGAAATTAAGGAGTAAGGGAACCAAAATATGGGCTACTAAGGTTACACCGGCAGTACACATGGATAACAGGAACAATATCTACTACTATATTTAAAGAACAGTGCATGCTACATGGTTGTTCTGTCATTCTGAACCAAAAATTCCAGTAAACAATTGCCTTACACAGACATCACCAAAGGCTGCAATGCGACAGCTCTGCTTTTTCCACTTTATCCAGATGTCACCTGACTAAGCTTGCAGTCAAAGTAGCAACCTTTTTGCAGTCACTTACTAACTACAAGGAATCAGATACTTGTGTTGACTTGGTATGGATTGGCTGAGAGACTGGGTGTGTGCTTCTGTACATGTTGTTTGCATATACGCGAGTTTGTGGGTGGGCAAGCGATCTCTTTTTTCATTCTCTGTTTGTGTTTAATGTTTTTCTAATTGTGCAGATTGTGTTCCATTGGTGTGTGCATAGGCGTGTTCACATAGATATCTGTGAGGATGCGGAGGAAGGTGCAGTAGCATGTGTCTGCATGAATTTCTTTGTTTGTGGGCACTGCATAGAAATGCCCTAAGGGGATGATTTGCTAGAAAGACATAAAATCCGGGTGTCTGCTTTTCAACAATTTCACTTTTTTAGATTTAAAATCTATTAAATTTTGTAAGACAGCTTCTAAGATTCTCAAACCTACTTTTTGAAATTAGCAAACCGAATAACCTATATAAGCTTCTGTTCTAAGATAATTGCAGCCCAGGTTTCTTAATTGCTTCTAATCTGTAAGGACATAGATATCGCTCTCCTTCATTTGCATAGGCGCAATCGAAATTATATTGAACCAGTATGCTATCAAAGAGAAGTATGCCATGCTTCTATAGCCAATATGATCAAGAAAACAATAAGAAATATAAACATAATAAATCCATCAAAAGATGAAAGTCTAAAAGAACTAGAACTACCAATCAGGAGATCTTGTGCCTAATAAAAAAACATGGTATGTACAAATTGTTCTTCACTGGAGATGGGATAACGAGAACGGGTCAAACTAAATCCTCGATTAGAGATCACTGAGAGGTTGAGAGGGTTAACAGCAGTTAGTGGCCCTCAACCCTTGATAATTGCTACCTCTGAGTGTGCAAAAAGTTACAAAATGCCTTTAAATGAAGAGAACAAAAAGGATATAAAAGGGAAACTTGATGGATATTCCATGAAAATAAAAACACATATTGCTTCTTGCTCATTTTTATTGAAGAGAAACTAACAGGTCTCTATTTTCAGTAGCAAACATAAGTATCAAGCTAAATCAGCAGAACGAGTAAAATAATAAATTAGTATTAGAGCCACATACACCAATGCTCTAAATATTGATAAGAAAATAAAATTCCATTTTGAAGAGGAATTTTTACCAGCGAAGTTTTTCTTCAGGTCTCAAGAGATCGATCACGAGCTCTTCTTTCTAATTCTTATTCCTTCAATAATCACCTGAATAATTCAAAAATTGGAGATCAAATAAACGACTCGTCCGGAGTCAACCCGGGTCAATTGCGACGATCAAAACCCTAGTTCATGAGAAGAGGATGATTAATATGTAATTTGGTGAGATAAATTACCTGAAAATTTATGGAATTTCTGCGTGATTGTGATCCGAGAGAATGAAAGGGGGCTCGAAAAAATTTCAACTTTTTTTTGGGGGATTTCGTGCTTTTCTCTCTCCTCGCTGAAGAAGAAAACTTCAGTCTTAAGAACGGGTCGGATTCGAGGCGTTAATAGACCGGGTTCGGGTTCCGTTATCGGATTCGCGATGTTTTGGTCTCCTGAGATTGCTTTCCCCCTTTTTTGAATTCTGGCATTAAAAAAAAATCCACAGAATCATCTATTTTTCTAACTTCTTATTTTTTTAATATAAAAAATAATATATTTCCAAAAAATCTTAGGTTCATAGAAAAATAAAATGAAAAGTCCTTTCTAGTGCTTGTTTGGTTATTTTCCTAAAATTGTATGAAATCATTTTCTTCCTTAAAATGTATTTCAGGACATTTCGAGTATTAAAAAAGGATTTTATGTGTTTGTTTAGCCTTAAATCGAGGAAGGAAATTGGTTTTCATGAAAGACATAGGTTGGAGTGAGAATCCATGATTTTAGGAAAAGATGAGAGAAAATGATGGATTGTCAAAAAGTATGAGTTGTCACCCATAAATTTTTTTGGCAAAATATTAGGTTTCATAGCAAAAAAACTAGAAATTGAGTTTCTACAAATTTAACCTTTTTTTTTTACTTTATAGAAACGTGTCTCCGAAAAGAAAAAAAAGCTTTTTGAACCAACCAAGGGATTAGGAGTCCTTTTTTGCAAAATGTTTTCTAGGGTGTAATGTGAGACGGTTTCCATGTGATTTCCATTCATTTATAAAAAGGAAAAAACTCTAAGTGATATAGATCCCACGATTTTTGCCTATTTTTATTCGCTTTGACCCATTAGCAAATAATTTCAGAAGTCCAAAATTCACGATTTTATAAGATAACCCACGATTATTGGCCATTTTTATTCATTTTGGCTCTTTGGCAAATAATTTCGAGGAGTCCAAAATTCGCGACTTCATAAGCTATAATCAACGATTATTGGCCATTTTTAGTCATTTCTACCTATTAGCAAATAATTTTGCGGAGTCCAAAATTAACAATTTTATAAGCTATAGCCCATGATTTTTAGCCATTTTTAGTTATTTCGACCCATTAACAATAAAAAATTCACGATTTTATGAGCTATAAATCGCGATTTTTTGTCCATTTTTTATTCATTTTGATCCATTGGCAAAAATATTTTGCAGAGTCCAAAACTTCATGATTTCATGAGCTCTAACCAATGACTAACGATTTTCGGTCATTTTTGTCATTTCAACCCATTGACAAAAAATTTTGTGGAGTCCACAATTCACGATTTGATGAGCTATAACCCATAATTTTTTTATCATTTTTAGTCATTTTGACCCATCGGCAAATAATTTTGAAGAGTCCAAACTTCACAATTTCATGAGCAATAACCCATAATTTTTGGCCATTTTTTTCCATTCATCCCATTGGAAATAATTTCGTGAAGTCTAAAATTCACAATTTCATGAGCTAAAATCATTGTACATTTTCGTTCATTTCATCCTAAGGAGAAAAATCTTTGCGGAGTCCAAAATACACGATTTTATGAGCTATAAGCCATGATTTTTTGTCATTTTTAGTCATTATACCCATTGGCAAATAATTTCGTGGAGTCAAAAATTCACATTTCATGAACTCTAACCTATAAATTTTAGTCATTTTTAGTCGTTGCGACCCATTAGTGAATAATTTTACGGAGTCAAAAAATTCACATTTCATGAGCTATAACCCACATTTTGGGCCATTTTTAATTGTTCAGATGCATTGGCAAATAATTTCATAGAGTCTAAAATTCACGATTTCATGAGCTATAACACACGATTTTTTGGCCATTTTTAGTCGTTTCAACCCATGAGCAAATATTTTTGTAGAGTCCAAACTTCACGATTTCATGAGCTATATAACCCATGATTTTTTTGCTGTTTTTCATTTTTCTGACCCATTGTAAATAATTTCACAAAGGCCAAAATTCACAGTTTCATGAACTATAACCCATAATTTTTGGCCATTTTATTCCTTTCGACCAATTGGCAAATAATTTCACGGTGCCCAAGATTCACATTTCATGAGTTATAACCCATAATTTTGGACATTTTTAGTCATTCTGATTCATTGGCAAATAATTTGTGGAGTAAAAAAATCACGATTTCATGAGCTATACCCACGGTTTTTGGTCATTTTTATACGTTCCGACATATTGGCAAATAATTTCAAGGAGGCTAAAATTTATGGTCTCATGAGCTATAACTCATGATTTTTGGCCATTTCTACTAGTTTCAATCCATTGGCAAATAATTTTGTGGACTCTAAAATTCATGATTTTATGAGCTAGCCTACGATTTTTGGTCATTTTTAGTCGTTTCTATCTATTGGCTAATAATTTTGCAGAGTCAAAATTCATGATTTCATGAGCTATAACGTATGATTTTTTGTCATTTTTGATCATTTGAACCATTAACAAATAATTTTACGGAGTTCAAAATTTATGATTTTAAGAGCTATAACACACGATTTTTAACCATTTTCAGTTGTTCAAACCTTTTGGCAAATAATTTCGCCGAGGAAAAAGTTCATAATTTGATGAGCTATAATCCATGATTTTTGGCAATTTCTATTAGTGTCGAACCATTGGTAAATATTTTCACGGAGTCTAAAATTCACGATTCCATGATCTATAACCTATAATTTTTGGTCATTTTTAGTCATTTCTATCCATTAGCAAATAATTTTGTCGAGTCCAAATTTATAATTTTATGAGCTATGACCTAAGATTTTTGGTTATTTTTAGTGGTTTCGTCCCATTGGCAAATGATTTTGTAGAGTCAAAGATTCATTATTTTTTGAGTTATTGCCTATGATTTTTAGCCATTTTTGTTCATTTCAACTAATTAGCAAATAATTTTATGGAGTCTAAAATTACTGTTTTATGAGCTATAACCTACGATTTTAGGCATCTTTAGTCTTTCCGACCCATTGGCAAATAATTTCATGGAAATCAAAAGTCATGATTTCATGAACTATAAGCGACGATTTTTGGCCATTTTAGTCATTTTAGTCGTTTCAACCCATGAGCAAATATTTTGTAGAGTCCAAACTTCACGATTTCATGATTTTTAGCTATTTTTATTCATTTATCCCATTTGTAAATAATTTTGTAGAGTCCAATATTCACAATTTCATGAGCTAATACCCACGAGTTTTGGCCATTTTTAGTCATTCCGATCTATTGGCAAATAATTTTGTAGAGACTAAAATTAACGATTTCAATAGCTATAGCTCAAGATTTTTGGCCATTTTTATAAATTTTGAATCAGTAGCAAATAATTTTGTCGAATCCAAAATTCATGGTTTCATGAGCAAACCAATAATTTTTGTTCATTTTCATTCATTTCCACCAAAAGGAAAAAAAGTCTCGCTGAGACAAAAATTCACAATTCATTAGCTATAACCCATAATTTTTGAATATTTTATTCATTTCAACCCTCAAACAAATAATATCGCGAAGAATAAAATTCACGATTTCATGAGGTATAACCCACAATTTTTAGCCATTTTTAGTTGTTCTGACCCATTGGCAAATAATTTCGTAGATGCTAAATTTCATACTTTAATGAGCTACAACCCACAAATTTTAGCCATTTTTAGTCATTTATATCCATCGGTAAACAATTTACGAAGTCCAAAATTTACGATTTCATGTGCAATAATAGACGATTTTTGGCCATTTTTACATGTTTCTCCCTGTTGGCAAATAAATTTGTGGAGTTCAAAATTCATGATTTTATGAGCTATAACCCATGATTTTTTGCCATTTTCAGTCGTTCCGACCTGTGGGCAAATAATTTTACTAAGTGTAAATTTTACGATTTCATAAGCTATTACCCATGATTTTTGGGCATTTCTATTTGTTTTGATGCATTGACAAATACTTTCACAGAGTACAAAGTTCACAATTTCATGAGCTATAACCCATGATTTTTAGCCATTTTTATTTATTTCATTCTATTGATAAATAATTTTTGCGGAGTCCAAAATTTACGATTTCATGAGCTATTACCCATAAGTTTTGGCTATTTTATTAATTTTGCCTCATTGACAAATGGTTTCATACAGTCCAAAATTCACCATTTTATGAGCTATAACCCATGATTTATGTCTATTTTTGTTCTTTTCAACCCAAGTGAAAAATATTTTGCAGACTCCAAAATTCTCGATTTTGTTAGCTATAACCCATAATTTTTGACCATTTTCATTTGTTTCGTCCCAAGGGAAAAATTTTTACGAAGTCTAAAATTCACGATTTCATAAGCTATAACCCATAATTTTTGGTCATTTTTAGTTCTTACACCCATTGGCAAATAATTTTGTGGAGTCAAAAATTCACATTTAATGAGCTCTAACCTACAAATTTTAGCTATTTTTAGTCATTGCGACACATTGGTGAATAATTTTGTGGAGTCAAAAATTCACATTTCATGAGCTATAACCCACATTTCTGGGCCATTTCTAAACATTCTGATGCATTGGCAAATATTTTCGTGGAGTCTAAAATTTACGATTTCATGAGCTATAACACACGATTTTTCGGCCATTTTTGGCCGTTCTGACCCATTGGCAAATAATTTCATAGAGTCTAAAATTCACGATTTCATGAGCTATAACCCATAAATTTTGGCCACTTTCAGTTGCTCCGACCCATTAGTAAATAATTTCATGAAGGTTAAAATTCACGGTTTCATGAGGTATAACCATGATTTTTGGCAATTTTTATTTCTTTCGACCTATTGTCAAATAATTTCATGGTGTCCAAAATTCACATTTCATGAGCTATAACCCATAATTTTGGCTATTTTTAGTCCTTCCGACTCATTGCCAATAATTTTATGGAGTAAAAAATTCACGATTTCATGAGCTATAACCCATGATTTTTTGCCATTTTTAGATGTTCCGACCCATGTGCTAATAATTTCGGGGAGGCTAAAATTTATTATTTCATGAGCTATAACTCATGATTTTTGGCTATTTCTATTAGTTTTGATCCATTGGTAAATAATTTCACGGACTCCAAAATTCACGATTTCATATGCTAGCCTATAATTTTTGGCCATTTTTAGTCATTTCTATCCATTAGCAAATAAGTTTGTGGAGTCCAAAATTCATGATTTTACGAGCTATGACCCATGATTTTTACCATTTTTGATCATTTGACCTATTGGCAAATAATTTTATGAGTCCAAAATTCACGATTTCAAGAGTTATAGCACACGATATTTGGCCATTTTAGTCATTCCAATCTGTTGGCAAATAAATTTGTGGAGTTCAAAATTCATGATTTCATGAGCTATAATCCATGATTTTTGGCAATTTCCACTAGTGTCAAACCCCATTGGTAAATATTTTGTGGAGTCCAAAATTCACCATTTTATGAGCTATAACCCACAATTTGTAGCCATTTTAGTCATTTCTATCCATTGGAATATATTTTCAAGGAGTCCAAAATTTATGAATTTTGTGAACTATAACCTAAGATTTTTGGCCATTTTAAGTGGTTTCGTCCCATTGATAAATAATTTTGTGGAGTAAAAATTACTATTTTATGAGTTACTACCTATAATTTTTAGCCATTTTAGTCATTTCTATCCATTAGCAAATAAGTTTGTGGAGTCCAAAATTCATGATTTTACGAGCTATGACCCATGATTTTTTACCATTTTTGATCATTTGACCTATTGGCAAATAATTTTGCGTAGTCCAAAATTCACGATTTCAAGAGTTATAGCACACGATATTTGGCCATTTTAGTCATTCCAATCTGTTGGCAAATAAATTTGTGGAGTTCAAAATTCATCATTTCATGAGCTATAATCCATGATTTTTGGCAATTTCCACTAGTGTCAAACCCCATTGGTAAATATTTTGTGGAGTCCAAAATTCACGATTTTATGAGCTATAATCCACTAATTTTGGCCACTTTAGGCATTTCTATCCATTGGAATATATTTTCAAGGAGTCCAAAATTTATGAATTTTGTGAACTATAACCTAAGATTTTTGGCCATTTTAAGTGGTTTCGTCCCATTGATAAATAATTTTGTGGAGTCCAAAATTCATGATTTTATGAGCTATAACCCATGATTTTAGCCATTTTGTTCATTTCAACTAATTGGCAAATAATTTTATGGAGTCCAAAATTCACATTTCATGAGCTATAACCCACAATTTGTAGCCATTTTAGTTGTTTCTACCCATCGGTAAATAATTTTATGGAGTCCAAAATTCATGATTTCATGAGCTATAAGCCACAATTTTGGCCTTTTCACCCACCGATTGGCAAATAATTTTGTGGAGTCCAAAATTCACGATTTCATGAGCTATAGCCCATAATTTTTAGCCATTTTATTTATTTTATTCCATTTGTAACTAATTTTGCGAGTCCAAAAGCATGATTTCATGAGCTATTACCCCACGAAGTTTTGGCCATTTTAGTCATTCCAATCTGTTGGCAAATAGTTTAGTAGAGGGTAAAATTAATAATTTCAAGAGCTATAACCCAAGATTTTTAGCCATTTTTATCGTTTTGAATGATTAGCAAATAATTTCATGAGTCTAAAATTCATTATTTCATGAGCAAACCAATAATTTTTGTTCATTTTCATTCATTTCCACTAAGGGGAAAAAAAGTCTCGCAGAGACAAAAATTCATGATTCATTAGTTATAACCCATGATTTTTGAACATTTTATTCATTTTGACCCTCTAGCAAATAATATTGTGAACTCTAAATTCACGATTTTATGAGGTATAACTCACGAAGTTTTAGCCATTTTAGTTGTTTCGATCCATTATCAAATAATTCCGTAGGCTAAATTTCATGATTTCATGAGCTATAACCCACAAAATTTAGCCATTTTAGTTGTTTCTACCCATCGGTAAATAATTTTATGAGTCCAAAATTTATGATTCCATGAGCTATAAAAGTGGATTTTGGTTATTCTTAGTCGTTTCTATCGTTGGCAAATAATTTTATGAGTCTAAAATTTATGATTTTATGAGCTATAACCCATGATTTTTGAACATTTTATTCATTTTGACCCTCTAGCAAATAATATTGTGAACTCTAAATTCACGATTTCATAAGCTATTACCCATGATTTTAGCCATTTTATTTATTTTGATCCATTGACAAATAATTTTTCAGAGTCCAAAATTCACGATTTCATGAGCTATAGCCCATAATTTTTAGCCATTTTTATTTATTTCAGTCCATTGATAAATAATTTTACAGAGTCCAAAATTCACAATTTTATGAGCTATTACCCATAATTTTTAATTAATTTTATTTATTTCAACCCATTGACAAATAATTTCATCTTGTCCAAAATTCATCATTTTATGAGCTATACCCACTATTTATGTCCATTTTGTTCTTTTCAACCCAAGTAAAAATATTTTATGGAATCTAGAATTCTCGATTTCTTAGCTATAACCTATGATTTTTGATCATTTTCATTTGTTTCCTCCCAAGGAAAAAATTTCACGGAGTTCAAAATTCACAATTTTAGGAGCTATAACCAACGATTTTTGGTCATTTTAGTCCTTCCAACCTATTAGTAAATAATTTCACGGAGTTCAAAATTCACAATTTTATGAGCTATTACCCCACGAGTTTTGGCCATTTTAGTCATTCCAATCTGTTGGCAAATAGTTTTGTAAAGTCCAAAATTCACATTTCATGAGCAATATCCCACTATTAGTACCTAAAATTCACAATTTTATTGGCTGTTAACCACGATTTTTAGCTATATTATTCATTGCAACCCATTGGCAAAAAATTTTATGGAGTCCAAAATTCATGATTTCATGAGCTATAATCCATGATTTTTTTATCATTTTTAGTTGTTTCGATCCATTGGCAAATATTTTAGTAGTCCAGATTTCACGATTTCATGAGCTATCATAAATTTTAGCCTTTTTTTCATTTCGACCCATAAGAAAATAATTTTGTGGAGTCCAACATTCATGATTTCATGAGATATAACCCACGATTTTTGGCCATTTTTTATACATTCCGACCCATTGGCAAATAATTTTAGGGAGGCTAAAATTTATGATTTCATGAGCTATAACTCATGAATTTTGGTTATTTCTACTAGTTTTGATCCATGGGCAAATAGTTTTGTGGACTCCAAAATTCACGATTTCATGAGCTATAACTCATGAATTTTGGTTATTTCTACTAGTTTTGATCCATGGGCAAATAGTTTTGTAAAGTCCAAAATTCATGATTTCATGTGCTATAACTGTAGAGTCGAAAAAGTTTTGTTTGATTGACTTTGAAAAAGAATTACAATCACACCCTCTCGATTACAGAGGAAGAGAAGATTGATTTGACTCCTCTTTTGTATGGGTTCTTGGTGGTGAAAGAAGGCTTCACTCAATGCTCACGTAGAGTTTCACTTTCCGTTGACGATCAGAACAGAGTTGTTGATGATTGATGAAGAACTCGATCTCTCTTGCGCGCAAGTGTTAGATTTTCTCAACCGTCCAAAAGTCCTCAGCCCAATGGCTACTCACCGCCATTTATAGGGCTTTTAGCATGTAACTGGCATGCTGGAATTGTGGGAACGTGGGCTAGCGGCATGGGCGTGGGTATAACCGATGTCCACTACTTAGCCCACGGATTGTTGTGGCTTTCGTGGCCTTTGGGTCCGCTACAAGGGCGAAGCCGATAGATGACGAAGCCATTTTCCTTACCGGCTGAACCTTGATCGAATGACGAAGTTCGCTACTTGGGCAAGCTTCGGTTGGGTAACGAGCTTCGCTGCGTGGGCAAATCTCAGCTGGATGTGTTTATACATTTTGGTTGGATGGCGAGCTTCGCTATTATAGGCGAACCTCGGTTGAATGGCGAGGTTCACCGCTATAGGCTAACCTCGGTTGAATGGCGAGGTTCACCGCTATAGGCTAACCTCGGTTGAATGGCGAGGTTCACCGCTATAGGCGAACCTCGGTTGAATGGCGAGGTTCACCGCTATAGGCGAACCTCGGTTGAATGGCGAGGTTCACCGCTATAGGCTAACCTCGGTTGAATGGCGAGGTTCACCGCTATAGGCGAACCTCGGTTGAATGGCGCAGGTTCACCGCTATAGGCTAACCTCGGTTGAATGGCGCAGGTTCACCGCTATAGGCTAACCTCGGTTGAATGGCGAGGTTCACCGCTATAGGCTAACCTCGGTTGAATGGCGAGGTTCACCGCTATAGGCTAACCTCGGTTGAATGGCGAGGTTCACCGCTATAGGCTAACCTCGGTTGAATGGCGAGGTTCACCGCTATAGGCTAACCTCGGTTGAATGGCGAGGTTCACCGCTATAGGCTAACCTCGGTTGAATGGCGCAGGTTCACCGCTATAGGCTAACCTCGGTTGAATGGCGAGGTTCACCGCTATAGGCGAACCTCGGTTGAATGGCGAGGTTCACCGCTATAGGCTAACCTCGGTTGAATGGCGAGGTTCACCGCTATAGGCTAACCTCGGTTGAATGGCGAGGTTCACCGCTATAGGCTAACCTCGGTTGAATGGCGAGGTTCACCGCTATAGGCGAACCTCGGTTGAATGGCGAGGTTCACCGCTATAGGCTAACCTCAGATTGAGGTTGAGCCTCGCCTTTGACCGAAGTCTCGCTTTGAAGTTTGATGGTCTAGCCTCGCCCCATCAGCGAGCCTCGTCTTGAAGCTTTAACAACTAGGGTGCGCTGACCCTCGCTGGAGAATTTTTTGTCTACAAGACCCCTTCAAAGTTTTGGACTTGAATCGGGTTGTGTGGGTCCGGAATACTTTGAATTTTTTCTATCAGCATCGGCGAATCCGCGACGCCAACCTCGCCAGGAGTTCAGATATGAAGGCAAGGCCACGAACCTCGCACTCACCGACCCTTGGCGTTTCGTTTCCGATTTCTCTTTAAATCCGCATCCACGTGGCAAATTAGGGATTAGACCCCTTTCGAGTGACTTGTCACATCCCCAGATCTCGTCCGCAGATCTCGCATCGATGATCACGTGAGAGATCTGGGCCGTATATCTCGGCCGTCAGTTGGGTTCTTCGAGACCCTATATATGACAGCGAAAGGCCGCAGAAAACCTTTCACTGCTCATCTTCTCCAAGCCGTCAATCTAAATCGCTGAATTCCCCCTTGACGCTCGAAGCAATGGCCCCCAAAACCGCTACTGGCAAAGGCAAAAAGCCTATTGGGACTTCGCTCGCTTCCACCGGCCCGCACGTAAAGGCGAAGAGCATCGCTCGCCAAAACATGACTTTTAAGGTCTGCCGTAGAGTTAATTTTACGACGTGATTTTCACTCTGGAGATGATATTGCTCTCCAAGATCATATCTTTCTAACTGCGCCAGCGGTTTTGCCGAGGCTTGCCTCATTTGGCTTGATAAACCTCATCGAGGTTCTTGATCTCCCAGATCCCCATAGGGTCTCTGTTTTGAAACTCGCCTGTTTGGCGAGGTTTGATTATTTTAGATGAAGCTCGTTTGGCGAGGCTCGCTTTCTTGTTGGATGAGCCTCGTTTGGCGAGGCTCGCTTTCTTGTTGGATGAGCCTCGTTTGGCGAGGCTCATTTTCTGGCGAGATGAGTCTCGTTTGGCGAGGCTCGTTTTCTGGAAAGATGAGTCTCGTTTGGCGAGGCTCGCTTTCTTGTTGGATGAGCCTCGTTTGGCGAGGTTCGTTTCTGGCGAGATGAGTCTCGTTTGGCGAGGCTCGCTTTCTTGTTGGATGAGCCTCGTTTGGCGAGGCTCGCTCGAAAGATGAGTCTCGCTTGGCGAGGCTCGCTTTCTTGTTGGATGAGCCTCGTTTGGCGAGGTTCGTTTGTCTGGCGAAGTTCGCCCATTGATGACGAAGTTCGTCTGTTTGACGAGGTTCGCTCTTCGGAGTGACATTGTCCTTTTGAATTGGCGATTTGACCCTCTGAGACTAACTTCTTCTTCTCTTTTGTGTAGTTGAGCATCCTTCTACCCCCATTCCTCAACGGGGTTCTTTTGGATCAAACGGTGCTCAAGAGGCGAACGATTTCCTCTCCCCTCTTGTGAGCGTTCACGCATTTGGGGACAGATCAAGAGGAGTTGAGACTTCTTCGAACCTTCAACATCCACCTTCAGCGTTGGATTACGGATGCCCTTTGGAGTCTGTTAACCGACCGATCGCAAAGCCCGTCTTTCGTTTGGAGATGATCTTGAAGATCGGATCTGTTGGACTTGGGTTTGTACAAGTGGCTCAGTGGTAAACTCACGCTACATGTTCTTGCCCGCAATGGAGCGGGATTGCTCACGACCTCCTTAAGAGCCGCTTCTAATCCTCGGAAGATGAATTGGGATCTAACCCCTACTCAAGATGGAGTGATGTGCGGTCACTTCTCTCGGGGTGGTGCACAGGTGGACCGCCATGGTCATCATGTAACTGGTCTACAACCTCGGCTTTTCCAGAGGAGCTTCCTCGCTTAATCACCTGTCTGCCAACACCTTTGGTCGTGCTTTCCATAAGGTGGAGGGCAATTCCTGTCAAGGATTTCGGACTCTGGTTGGTCTCGATGGGGTTCTTCGCAATGGTGGCCTCGCATCACTGAATACATTCTAGAAGAGTATCGTGATGAATTGGAGAGGTTTGGCCTTAGGGCTCCTATCAGGGCAACTCAACTGGGCTTGAGGAACAATTCTCAACAGTTCTTTGGGATTTTGGAATTGTATAATCCCGATACTCATACCTTCTTCACTCCAGACGGTGAATTGGGGATTGCCTTGCACGAAATGGCCGAGGTTTCTGGGCTACCTCATGGCAGGTATCCGTATGAGGAGTACATCCCGGGGTATAAAGAGCTGACGGATTTGGAAAAAGATCACCCCCAAGTAGTGGAGACCTATTGGGAAGTGATGTGCCACTATTATATTTGCACATGTAGGCACGGTCGTGCTGATAAGAAGGGGGAAAAGTTCATCAGTCATAATATTTGGGCCCACTACCTCTTTGAAGGGCTGGATGATAAGGAAGGTATTGTGGTGCCCCTGGGTCCTCTTGAGGCGGGTAAATTGTCGCGGCTTGTGCTTGACAACCTTCCGCTTTCTTATGTGACTCACACAGACGAGCATGGTTTCCCGGCAGGGACGACGTTTGACACTTATATTTATCAGAGCGGGGAGCCGATTTCTTCCAAGGCGGTGCTAGCAGGCTACCTTATGTTGTGGCTTAAACATATTGTCGTCCCTGCCGGCAGCTTTGACATACTGGCATCTGAGGTGATTTTCCCTGCTGTCTGCTTAGCACACGGGCGTCAATATGCACTTCTCCCTGCCATGATTGCCCGTATTCACTGCGGGTTGCGGCGTCTTTGCTATGCCTTCTGCCATGGTACTGAGAACCCAAGGGTGGAATTACCATACGCCTATCTTATGGCGTGGTTCGTCATGCATTGCCCTACTCTTATGGGTACACCTTCTGCACACGTGGAGGGACAAATTACTCCTTTCATCCAGAGGCTAGAGAACGTCGATTGGACCAAACATTACATGGCTTCAGTGCGGCGCGCTCTCCGGGACTATAAGAGTTATTCTTTTAACCGGTGCCTCCCTCATTTTCCCGGGGTCAGCTATGGGCAAGCTTTAGTGGATGAACCCAATGCTCAGGGTTATACCACTTTATCGCTATCTTCTTATGGCTCATGAGCATCCGACCGGGGTATCTTGTATGCCGTTTCGGTCCTATATGTGTAGCGGAGCCTTATCTACCTTGCCGCTTTGCCCGTCAGTTCGGGTATGACCAACTGTATGTCGGTAATCCCAATCCTCTATTACAATCCGACGGCTGCGGCTTAGTTGTGGGAGCCAGGGCTTGGTACTGGACCGTCGCTGGCGGCACGGGTGCTCGTTTTTCTCTTCCGCAACGAGACCCTCAATCCCGGACAACGTTCGCGTACTGCAAGTGGCATTGCATGGCAAACGCGAAATTCCAGGCTTCAACATCAACTCTTCTGGGCTACGATTGATTCGGGGCCGTTATAGGGAAGGCCAGACTTCAACGAGGAGCCGCATTCCGGGACTAAAAGAGTATTTGCATGCCGAAACGGATGCTGGGACTGCTAAACCCCAAGTCGGTGTGGAGCCCTCACACCAATCCAGCCCTCATGGGACTCAAGAGCCATCACGTCAATCCAGCCCACATGAGACCCAGGCGGATATAGACGAGGCTCTAGATGAGTATGGTAGCAACATGCCTTCTTCTGCTGGTGTTGAAGAAACTCCCGGGGCTGAACCTGTATCAGAGGCACCTGGAGATTTTGCTCCTTTTGGAGAACCATCGGAACATATTCCAGAAGATCCTCTTGAAAGTTCTACCTCGCCCAGCCAGTCTGTTGGAGCTGTGCCTCAAGAAGCCACCCCCACTTCGGAGCCTGGAGGAAGCCAAGCTTTGGTGCCAATAACTCAAGGATCTAAAAGACCAGGGCCTCCTCGGACCAAGCGTGTAGTCAAGCGGGTAAGGAGAGAAACCTTGATTGAAGCTGCCGCTAGTTTGAGCCCTATTACTGAAGGCCCTCCTGATGCTGCCAAGGGTATGCCTGTACGTTGCCGACCAGCCTCCGGTCGCTGCGAGTTTCGAAGTCGTAACCTGTGACCCGAGATGATGATTCGGCGATCCCTGCCGCGGTTGTGCCTGAGACCTCACTGGCTTTGACTGTCGCCACCACTCCTTCGATTGAAGTCCCGCCAATCCCGTCCTCGGCTTGTCCGTCGGGTTCAAATCCTTCTGCTGGTACCCCCTCTTCTTTTGATTTGTCAAAAGAATACGGGGTATCTATGATTCGCCATAATTTCCTCACCATCCTAAAAGAATCTCACGCTCAAGTGTTAGGCGTGGTGGGGACTTTCTTGGGATCAAAGCTGTATTGGAACCTCTCCTGGATGTGATGCAAAGCCTGACTAACGCTATTTACGCCGCTTTATCGAACTTATCCGTATGCGCAGACCCTTTTCAAAGAAATGGCAGAGACAGACCGGATTCCTTCGCTCCGTGATTGAGGACCGTGCTATGCAGCTTAGGAGAATAAGGGATGATACCCAATTTGAGCTCCAACGCCAACTACTCGAGAAAAAGCAGTCTATTGGCCAGCTCTTTGAAAAGGCCACATCTCTGTATGATGAAAAGAAAAGGGTTGCTGGCGTCGAGCGTAACCAACAACTCCTGGTTGACTCTTACAAGGCTGCACTCGTCGATATTCAGGCAAAATTGGCGAGGCGTAGTGGGCTAGCGGCTGCTATTGAGGAACATCAGACTTTGATAGCTCAATGTACGACGCACGAGTCCACAGTGCAAGCTGAATCTAATGACCTGGAAGGGCTAAGCATTGCTGTGAGCCAGATGCCTGTACTTTCTGACGACGATCTTTATAAGCAGGCGACGGAGGAGGTCAAGGTCGCTCACAAGGAAACTATGGTCAAAATTGCTACCGAAATCCGCCAAACCCTTGAGAACTTGTAACCCATGTATATCTTTAACTACATGATGAATAAAATTCCACTTTTTTGTGTTCACTCAAAATTTTGTTGCGCACTTTGCATTTGCAATCTGGAATTTTTAGCAAACTCCCAGCTATCAACGGACTTGGTATGTCTTTACCAACTGCCGTTTGAATTGGACTAGCCATACTTTTCCCCTCAGTATGATGAGTTTTCGAGGAGGTTCTTTTAGGCTTAATGCTAAAATCTCTCCTCTATTTACAAACAACTAGATTGTAAACGAGCCTCAATTATGAGGATAGCGAGGTTAAAATATCGGCACATCGCTTGGTAGGCCGATGTTGGACAATAAACATAATATTGACACATCACTTGGTAGGTCAATATTGGACAATGAACGTCATTTATGAGAAATGGCGCACATCGAGAGGATGAAATATTGACACATCACTTGGTAGGTCAATATTGGACAATGAACGTCATTTATGAGAAATGACGAACATTGAAAGGATGAAATGTTGACACATCACTTGGTAGGTCATTATTAGGAATAAAATCATGTGGGGATGATCGAATCGTTCAGTGACGTAAAAGTATAACGACCGTGATCAGAAAGCAATCAAGTTGTTCAGTGACATGAAAGTATAACAACAGTGATTATGAACAAAGTCATTTAGAAAAATGACCATGTGGAGTAGTCAAGTCGCTCGCTGACACGAAAGTATAACGACTATAGTTGGAATAAGGGCACATCACATAATGGGCCGCTATTCGGTGAGGGAATTGATAAGGGTATATCGCTTGGTTAATCTCTATAAAGTCACTCGGACAAGAAACGATATGGAAATGATCAGGTCGTTCAGTGACATAGAAGTATAACGACTGTGATCGAAGACAAACGTTGAAAACATAGGATATTGGCGCATCACTTGGTAGGCCAATGATGGACATAGTACAGATAAAGTATTGACACATTACTTGGTAGGCCAATACTTAGAAATGACGAGATAATTAATTAAGGGTAATATTTCTTCAGAAACTTACCATTAATAGGCATCATGATTTTATCGCCTTCTTGATTGGTTAGGCGGTACGCCCATTCGAAAGTAAACGACTCCACTACTTAATGGTCCTTCCCATTTTGGTTCGAATTTCCTTTTCTTAGAATTGAGGATCATCTGGACAATGAGAACGAGGTCGCCTTCCTTGAAAATGCGACATTTAACTTTCTTGTCAAATGCTTTAGAAATCCGGACTTGGTAGAACTCGATATGTTGTTGAGCCTGTAGTCGCTTTTCATCTAGCATTTCAAGTTCCTCAAGGCGTCGACGATGATTTTCTTCAGCCGTCATTCCAGTGGTTAATGCTATTCGTAGCGACGGAATTTGAATCTCCATCGGTAAAATAGCTTCACAACCATAAACTAAAGCATATGGGTGGTAATTGTTGGTGTGTAACCGCAGCGTAAGCCCACAAACTTTGTCCCAACTTATCATCCCAATCCTTCTTGTTTGAAGAGACCATCTTAGTAAGGATCTTGATGATCGCCTTATTAAAAGCTTCGGCTCCGTCAAGAAAGATAGTAAGTCGTTGATGCTAAATTCGATTCGAATTTATCGCAGAACCGCGGAAGGCATGATCGACAAATTGTGGACCATTGTCGGACACCGCCTCGCACACCATATCGGTATATGACATGATGTTTAACAAATTTAATCACATCACTTGTCTTGACCAATCTCAATGGGATGGCTTCACCACTTTGAGAAATAATCGCTATCGCCAATATGAAGCGATGTCCTTTTGAAGAAGGTGGAGAAATTGGACCAACAATGTCCATTCCCCATGTTTCAAATGGCCGGGACGTGTGAGGGATGCAAGTGTTCCGGCGGTTGGTGAAGGTAATTAGCATGTATCCGCATGCATGGCACCGCGAAGCGTAGCCACAGCTCTTTACCATTGTTGGCCAATAATACCCAAGTCTACGAATCGGTCCCATAACTTAGGTCCAGCCGGTGTGCTCCACAAACACCGCCATGAGCTTCTTTCAAGACTTGCTCGCTTCCTTAGTTGACAAACATCGGCAAGAACCCATCATAGGACCTCCTATACAAAGTCCGTAATTGGGAATCATAGTAAAATCTTGATGCTTTCCGACGAATTGACTCCCTTTCTTTTATGTCTTCGGGCAATATCCCATGCAAGACATAGTCGATGATCGGGAACCGCCAGTCTCGTGCTTCAAGTGACTTAGGTTCGTCTTCGACTGCTTGGATTTGTAATGCATATTTTGGTCGAAATAGTCCGACTAGACACAATAACCTGCTGAGTAGCATTCTCAGGCAAGGCTAGCGTAGCTGCAAGAGACGCTAACGCATCAGCATAAGTATTCTGCAAACGGGGCACATGATCAATGTAAAAGCTTCCAAAGGAGTCAGCTAAAGTCACGGCCGCTGCATGATGAGGGATAAGGTCTTCGTGCGACTTAGACTCTCCTCTTAGTTGTTTTACAATTAGTCGGAATCCCCAAATGCTTCAAGGTGTTTCACGCCTAAATGTTTGGCTATGTCGAGACCAATCAATAACGATTATACCGCTATGTTATTGGTGCATGGTTCTCGACAACGACACAGCCAGATCACGCGGTTTTGTGGAGATATCAACACTACCCCCACCGGCTACAACGGGCTCGCCGAGTCGCCTCGCTCCATCAAAGAACAATTGCCACACCTGCTCCTTAGAGGCTAAATTGGCTTCATAAGGTTCATCGTGCATGTCTTGATACAATTCGACTTTTCCTTTCAAAGGATGGTTAGCCATAAGATCACACACGCCTTGACCCTTCACCTCGAGGTTTGAAGTGAATATCGCATCGAGATAATAACAATGCCCATCTAGCCATTCGCCATTCAACGTGCCAGTCGGGTCATAAATACCCTTATGGGGTCGATTCGAGATGACGTATAGTCCGCCCCACCGTAATGCCGCGATCTTTGGATGGCAAAGACCAAAGCCAAACATTCCTTCAATGGGAGGATATCGATATTCGCCCCGCAGGCGCCCTACTAAGGTAATAGATCGCCGCCGGGCTATTGTCATCGCCCCGGTTAAAAGACTCGCTAACGATACTCAGAGACGGATGTAAATCGTGAAGGGCTTTCCGATTTAGGTGCAACTAGCAATGGGGATTAGAAAGATATGTTTTAATCTCTTCAATGCCTTCCGCAGCCTTCATCCCTAACGATACACCTTTCTTCATGAGCTTCGAGAAGGGTTGACATTTCCTATAAATTGGAAATGAATCGCTAATGTAAGCCAAACGCCTTGGAGACCACGGCTCCCTAAGGCTTCTAGGAGGTGGAAGTTCCCGATAGCTTTGATCTTGTCCGGTCGAGACGATACCATCCGGCCGTGACCACGAACCCTAGAAATTTGCCACTAGACATCCCTGTAAAAGACTTGGTTGGGTTCATCTTCAACCGATGTGCCCGCATTATCTCAAATGTTGTCTTCAAGTCATGCAAGTGATCACCTTTGTGACGACTCTTAACTACTAAATCGCTTACGTAGCATTCCACCGCTTTCCGCAAATGTTTTCGAAAATGGTGGTCATGGCACGCCGGTATGTAGCCCTCGCTTTTCAAGCCGAAGGCATAATCAGATAACAAGATATTCCTCGACGGTTCGAAAGCGCAGTTTTTCGCCATCGAGGTGCATTTTGATTTGATTGTACCGAAAAGCCATCCATAAAAGACATCCTCTCAATCCACATGTGTTGTCGATGATAATGTCCGAATTGGTAGAGGGAAATCGCCTTCGGACATGCCGCATTTATGTCTCGGTAATCAACACACGGTCGGATCGTCCGCTTTTCTTTACCACGGGTACTATATTTGCTACCCGGCCGGATGTCGTGACTTCCTGGATGAACCTCCCCGCCTTGATCGCTTTCTCGATGGCTTTCATGACCTGAGGGGAAAATCGCCGTTGTTGTTGTTTAACGTGTTTAGCTCCCCGGCTTAATGTTAAGGCGATGCATGGCTACTTGAGGGTCTAAACCCGATATCTTCATAACTCCATGCAAAGACATCGATATATTCGTACCAAAGCGATAAGGCTTTCTTCACCACAAACTATCGCTATGAATATGGGTTTTGGATTAGATTCGCCCCCATATTTATTTGGATTATTTTGTCATCGGGGTGGTTCCGTTGTTCAAAACGATGTTCCCATTGCATTCCCAAATGCCGACTCATTGATCTTCCAATAGCGTAAGAGATCATCTTCTTGGATCTCTATTGATCACCGAGGTCATATTGACCATCAAGGACTTAAATTCATGTCCTATACCGACGCCGTAATCCCGTGAAGTTGTCGAAGATGAGTGATCGACTCATCCTCGGCCATAACATGCCATGAGTACGTACACTCATATCCCAACCCTTTACGAAGTTTTATGATAGTAATCATCGCTGGCCTTCCGACATAAGCGCATCGGATCGGGCGCTTTGATACCTTTTCCGTAATTTAACCCTTCTTTGTGAAGGAAGTCATATCCCATTTTCTTCATCGATGTTATACCACGGGCGAAATATGAAAATTGGGGTTCTTTTCTTTTGCTTGGGGTTGTTCCACCTCGCCTTGTAATGGTTTGTTGACTGCCAAAGATAATGTCTTTCGACCATTATTCCGGACGGTATCACAAAACCGCCAGAAGAATTAAAGTGCCTTTGAGTTGTCATAAATGACGATCGAATGGGCATGTGCAATGTAGGTTCAAAGATACAACCGTGGAAGAATTTCTCGACATCGTGTCAAGATGACTTTTAACACCCTGCGTAAGCTAAATCATAATTTTCATTAAAATCAACTATGTCGCCATCAGATCATTCAGATCGATTACAAAGGGTTTTACATCATTGAAAACAACACCTTGTTCGACTCTATGTCGCCTTCATTTCCTCGCCATAGTCCTCGACCGTGGTTCATCGGTTTGGCCTTCCTCAAGGTAGTGGACGTAATCAAGAAAATAATTCTCCACGCTTTGAATGGTTGCCTTTCCGCGACCAATGTTTTAACCACCCTTCTTCATCCACATACTTCATGCATTGATGCAACGTAGACGGACGATCGATTTTCATGGATCCAAGGGCACCCAATAGCGCATTATAAGATGTATCCGTGATCAATGACGAATGTAACGCCTGCCTTCAAGTCTCCTATTTGGCATTTGAGTTTGATCTTGCCCAAGGGACGAGAATTAGTAGCATTGAAACCGTAGATGGTAGTCCCGCTGTCGCTAGCCTAGCCAGTATCCCAAGATGTTGTATGATCCTCGGGATGATGCTCAATGCATCCCGGTCAACTTGAGCTCTGCTGATTCGACAGATCCGATATAGCCGTGAAGTACAACGCCTATCATGTTTTGGGTTCCTCACTTGCATGTCCTCCGATGAAAAGTAATGCAAGGTATCGGTCCTTTGAAGACCCGATGACATTGGACACAAACTTCGTTGTCTTTTTCGGGAAATGAGCGAGGAACGCTTCATTATCCGCCAACGCCGCAGAGCTTCCGTAGATTGAGAGAGACGCAAGAGTTCAAATAAAGTAATTCTCACGGATGTTGGAGAGTCGGGCTAACACGCCAAACCGAAAGGAGCCTTCGTTTCGTGCATGTCCTTCCCGAGTGCTTTGTTGTAGCGATCTCCTCATTTTGGGCTCACCGACCGGGCTTTGCCGGTACACCGTGTTGCCTCGATACTCCTTTGCGAACTCTTTTCCGCCTCGAAAGGCCAACACTGCAGTGTTGTGCGGCCGGGCGTTTGTTGCTCGGTGGAGTCATTGACTTGCTCCTTTTCCCAAGACAGCCAGAGGTGGCGCATAAGACTTCCTTTGACTTTGAAGAAGTCCATTGTTCATCTGATAACAAGTCAGGATGAACCCACATAATTTCGCCTTTCGGCGTAGTGTAAGGGACCATACCTTGTGCTTCCCGCCGCTGGAGATCAAAGTTCACAACTTTGGCTTCTGTTTGATGGATCGGTTTTACACCGTCCTGCACTTGGAATTCCGCAAAATCGCCAAATTGGAGGGCGACCATGTTTGCAGACACCTTCTTTTGATCCTCCCGCAGAGTCATAACACCTGCTTCTAGCAAGACCTGGATCTTGTCCTTCAAAATGTAACATGACCCCGTCGGATGGTGTACCATTCGATGGTACATGCAGTATTTTGGATCATCCGCCCTGAAGCTTCCTCCGCTTCTTTATTCCTAAGTGTGATCTTGTTCATTTTAAGTAAAGTTTTGAGGATTGGGATAACTCGTCATCCTTAAAATCATACTTCTCCGAGGATCCGCCGTAAACGCTTGATTTCGCTGAAGGATCTTGAAGTAGGTTGGGCTTCCATGCCTAAAGTCTCCTTCCCCTTCGATTGCTTTTGAGGAGTAAAATTATTCGTTACCCCTTTTAGGACGAGAGTCCCGAGGTTCCTCCGCCGATCCTCTTAATCATGTTTTCAACTTGTTCGCCTTTGCTCACCAATTCTTTCCAAGAGTATGCCTCAACCGCACCCATCTTAGAAAGTATGTTGATCGAGAGGTTGGCTCCGCACATCCCGATGAATGTCGCCCGAGGCCCGGTCCCGGAGTGCAAAGACAGATTTCGAATCGCTTGACAAACGTACGACGCACTGCCTTCTTTTGCTTTTCACCGCCAGTGGCCATAGACACCTCGTCATCATCAAAAATCGGGCCATAAAGAGCCTTTGCAAATCTTTCCAAGAGTTGATAGAACTGTGCTCTAACCTTCGAACCACTGGCTTAATTTTAAGAGTGCTAATGAATAATCGGGTCATAATAGGATCATTACCCGCTATATGCCCGGTTTGTGCTTGAAGTAATAGATGTGTTGTGACGGAGAACTTTTTCCACAAACCGCACTAAGTTAAGTGGCTTGAATTTCGAGGATATGGGACATCGCCCCATTCTATAGGATATGGCCTCGCCACCCCCAAATTCTTTGATTGCCCTTGAGTTTCGTGAGCATCCACCGCTTTTGGAACGCAACACATGATCTTGTTTCTTTGTGCTGGATTTGATTCCGCTTCGATGACATTGAGTGGACATCATGATCCACGCTATAGCCTTCTTGCTTCGATTTGATCCTCCTTCGCCCATCTTCTTCTTGCCCACAAGTTTCTCCATCATCATTTCTAAGCCGCTGATGGATTCTTGCTGCTAAGAATAGTAGCTTGTTGCTCTTCTATTCTTCGGTCATCTCTTCCTCTCGCTCGCCATGAGGACACCGCCCGACACCGGTCAAGATTGGTCGATGTAGCCATGCCGCATTCTCAACTTCTTCGGTACCCCTACCAATTGGCTATAGTCAAGTGGAATTGCCACTCCTGGCATTTAAGACGGTGCTTCGATAGACGCCTGAGTATTGATTAAAGCCTCTTAACCTCGGGAATACTGCGTCGATGATCTGGATCGCCTATCTGGCTTGCTTCTCCAACCATGTTGATAGTCACCCCATGACTATCGCGGGCCGCCGCTTTTAGGGTGGAACCGCTTTAGTCCGTTGACGGTCGATAATCGCCAAAACCGGAAGGCATGCGCGATGAACATTGGGCGCCAGACGAAATAAGCTTCACAAAGAACAATGAGATTGCATATGACTAGCATCACGCTTATGAAAGTGAGGTATCGCGAGATCAATAGTGGGTGTACCCCAATTGATTCTCGAAGACGAGCCTCATATGAGAGGCTTCCCGATTGAGTTTGGTGAGCTCGGCGAGGTTGCCATTTCCTTTGGTTCTCGGGCGGCGAGGTTCACAGACCGAGGTTCGGCCCCGCTTATAGGAGACCTCATGTCACGGGTTCATTGCTTGGACGAGGTTCGCTCTAGAGGGGACTCGTGTTGCCGGGCGAGGTTCGCCATTCAAACGAGGTTCGCCATTCAAGGGGACCTCACGCTAGGCGCAGGTTCGCCACTTGGACGCAGGCTCGCTCGCTTTTGAGGGGACCTCGCTGTAGGCGCAGGTTCGCCATTCAAACGAGGTTCGCCATTCAAACGAGGTTCGCCATTCAAACGAGGTTCGCCATTCAAACGAGGTTCGCCACTTGGGCTAGGCTCGCAGCAGAGTGACGTTCGCCTTGTAGACGAGGTTCGCAGCTTTGGCACCTTCGCCTTGTTTTGAATGAACCCCGATGATGACGAGGTTCGCTTATTTTCTTCTGATGATAGTGGAATCCGCCCAACGACCAAAGCTCGAGCACGCCGGGCGAAGCTTGGTTCGCTGCCGACGCTGTCCGCACGCCTCGAGAGTGGACCATTAGAAGGTCCGTCTTCTCACGTAGCCGGCTCGCCGTAAGCCAAAACTTGGCTAACATCATCCGGCGGACTTGGATTGCTTAACAACCCATTTCTTAGCCCGCTGGTTGACTTTTGGAGCCTCGCCTTTGAAAGACAAAGGCCGATTGTCGAGGTTCACTCGAGAGGATTCAGAGAATAACGGGGTGAAGTCTCATACGAGACTGACACTTGCGTCTTCACCGACTAGATGCCCTGCAGGAGAGAAACTCCTCGCACTTACTCGATCGAATTCGATGACCAAGGTTTGAACCTCGGTTCCAACCGCAATCTTGTCTCGATTGCGCCACCACCAATTCATCTAATGAACGGTTGCTCCCATCGTGGTCGCCATCTTCAGAGAGTCGAAAAGTTTTGTTTGATTGACTTTGAAAAAGAATTACAATCACACCCTCTCGACATGAGGAAGAGAAGATTGATTTGACTCCTCTTTGTATGGGTTCTGGTGCTAAAGAAGGCTTCACTCAATGCTCACGAGAGTTTCGCTCGCTGACGATCGTAATGCAGTTGTTGATGATTGATGAAGAACTCGATCTCTTTGCGGCGAAGTGTTAGATTTTCTCAACCGCCCAAAGTCCTCGTGCCAATGGCTACTCACCGCCATTTATAGGGCTTTTAGCATGTAACCGCATGCCGGAATTGTGGGAACGGGCTAACCGGCATGGACGGGTATAACCGATGTCCACTACTTAGCCCACGTGATTGTTGTGGCTTTCGTGGCCTTTGGGTCCGCTACAAGGGCGAAGCCGATAGATGACGAAGCCGCTTCTTCCTTGGTCGGGTCAACCTTGATCGAATGACGGTTCGCTACTTGGGCAAGCTTCGGTTAGTAACGACACAAGGCGGGCAAATCTCACCGGATGTGTTTATACATTTTGTTGGATGACAGCCGCTATTATAGGCTTAACCTCTGTTGAATGGCGAGGTTCACCGCTATAGGCTAACCTCGTTGAATGGCGCAGGTTCACCGCTATAGGCTAACCTCTGTTGAATGGCGCAGGTTCACCGCTATAGGCTAACCTCGTTGAATGGCGCAGGTTCACCGCCGTAGGCTAACCTCGTTGAATGGCGCAGGTTCACCGCTATAGGCTAACCTCGTTGAATGGCGCAGGTTCACCGCTATAGGCTAACCTCGTTGAATGGCGAGGTTCACCGCTATAGGCTAACCTCTGTTGAATGGCGAGGTTCACCGCTATAGGCTAACCTCGTTGAATGGCGCAGGTTCACCGCTATAGGCTAACCTCGTTGAATGGCGCAGGTTCACCGCTATAGGCTAACCTCGTTGAATGGCGAGGTTCACCGCTATAGGCTAACCTCGTTGAATGGCGCAGGTTCACCGCTATAGGCTAACCTCGTTGAATGGCGCAGGTTCACCGCTATAGGCTAACCTCGTTGAATGGCGCAGGTTCACCGCTATAGGCTAACCTCGTTGAATGGCGCAGGTTCACCGCTATAGGCTAACCTCGTTGAATGGCGCAGGTTCACCGCTATAGGCTAACCTCGTTGAATGGCGCAGGTTCACCGCTATAGGCTAACCTCGTTGAATGGCGCAGGTTCACCGCTATAGGCTAACCTCGTTGAATGGCGCAGGTTCACCGCTATAGGCTAACCTCGTTGAATGGCGCAGGTTCACCGCTATAGGCTAACCTCGTTGAATGGCGCAGGTTCACCGCTATAGGCTAACCTCGTTGAATGGCGCAGGTTCACCGCTATAGGCTAACCTCGTTGAATGGCGCAGGTTCACCGCTATAGGCTAACCTCGTTGAATGGCGCAGGTTCACCGCTATAGGCTAACCTCGTTGAATGGCGCAGGTTCACCGCTATAGGCTAACCTCGTTGAATGGCGCAGGTTCACCGCTATAGGCTAACCTCGTTGAATGGCGCAGGTTCACCGCTATAGGCTAACCTCGTTGAATGGCGCAGGTTCACCGCTATAGGCTAACCTCGTTGAATGGCGCAGGTTCACCGCTATAGGCTAACCTCGTTGAATGGCGCAGGTTCACCGCTATAGGCTAACCTCGTTGAATGGCGCAGGTTCACCGCTATAGGCTAACCTCGTTGAATGGCGCAGGTTCACCGCTATAGGCTAACCTCGTTGAATGGCGAGGTTCACCGCTATAGGCTAACCTCGGTTGAATGGCGAGGTTCATCACGTAGGCTAACCTCGTTGAATGGCGCAGGTTCACCGCTATAGGCTAACCTCGTTCGAAAGGAGAGTCACGAACTTTGACGCTGGGGACGAGCCTCGCCAAACTTTGATATCGTAGTTTGTGCCTCGCCAAACTTAAGCTGCTGTGGGCGAGCCTCGCTTAATCATCGCTGAGTTTCGCTCGTGCGAGCCTCGCGGTTAAAAATGAACTCCGCCCACGCTAACCTCAGATGAGGTTGAGCCTCGCCTTTGACCGAAGTCTCGCTTTTGAAGTTTGATGGTCTAGCCTCGCCCCATCAGCGAGCCTCGTCTTGAAGCTTTAACAACTAGGGTGCGCCTGACCCTCGCCTGGAGGATTTTTTGACTGTCTACAATAACATATGATTTTTGGCCATTTTTGGACGTTTGACCCATTGGCAAATAATTTTGCGGAGTCCAAAATTCACAATTTTAAAGCCATAATACACAATTTTTTACCATTTTCAGTCATTCAAACCTTTTGGCAAATAATTTCGTGGAGGAAAAAGTTCATGATTTCATGAGCTATAATCCATGATTGTTGGCAATTTCTACTAGTGTCAAACCATTGGTCAATATTTTCACAAATCCCAAAATTGACGATTTCATGAGCTATAACCCATAAATTTTATCCATTTTAGTCATTTCTATCCATTAGCAAATAATTTTGTGGAGTCCAAAATTTATGATTTTATGAGCTATAACCTATGATTTTTAGCCATTTTTAGTCATTTCTATCCATTAGCAAATAATTTTGTAGAGTCAAAGATTCATTATTTTTGAGTTATTGCCTATGATTTTTAGCCATTTTGTTCATTTCAACTAATTAGCAAATAATTTTGTGGAGTCCAAAATTCATGATTTTATGAGCTATAACCTATGATTTTTAGCCATTTTAGTCATTTCTATCCATTGGCAAATAATTTCATGGAAATCAAAAGTCATGATTTCATGAGCTATAACTCATGATTTTTGGCCATTTTATCCACCCATTGGCAAATAATTTTGTGGAGTCCAAAATTCACGATTTCATGATTTTTAGCTATTTTTATTCATTTATCCCATTTGTAAATAATTTTGTAGAGTCCAATATTCACAATTTCATGAGCTAATACCCACGAGTTTTGGCCATTTTAGTCATTCGATCTATTGGCAAATAATTTTGTAGAGACTAAAATTAATGAGTTCAATAGCTATAACCCATGATTTTTGGCCATTTTATACATTTCAATTATTAGCAAATAATTTTGTTGAATCCAAAATTTATGATTTCATAAGCAAACCAATAATTTTGTTCATTTTCATTCATTTCCACCAAAAGGAAAAAAAGTCATGCCGAGACAAAAATCCATGATTCGCTAGCTATAACCCATGATTTTTGGACATTTTAGTCATTTCACCCTCTAGCAAATAATATCGTGAAGACCAAAATTCACAATTTCATGAGGTATAACCCACGCATTTTAGCCATTTTAGTCTTTTCCACCCATTGGCAAATAATTTCATGGAAATCAAAAGTCATGATTTCATGAGCTATAACTCATGATTTTTGGCCATTTTATCCACCCATTGGCAAATAATTTTGTGGAGCCTAAAATTCACGATTTCATGATTTTTAGCTATTTTTATTCATTTATCCCATTTGTAAATAATTTTGTAGAGTCCAATATTCACAATTTCATGAGCTAATACCCACGAGTTTTGGCCATTTTTAGTCATTCCGATCTATTGGCAAATAATTTTGTAGAGACTAAAATTAATGAGTTCAATAGCTATAACCCATGATTTTTGGCCATTTTATAAATTTTGAATCAAGAGCAAATAATTTTGTTGAATCCAAAATTTATGATTTCATAAGCAAACCAATAATTTTGTTCATTTTCATTCATTTCCACCAAAAGGAAAAAAGTCTCACTGAGACAAAAATTCACAATTCATTAGCTATAACCCATAATTTTTGAATATTTTATTCATTTCATCCCATTTGGAAATAATTTTGTAGAGACTAAAATTACGATTTCATGAGGTATAACCCACAATTTTTAGCCATTTTAGTTGTTCGACCCATTGGCAAATAATTTAGTAGATGCTAAATTTCATACTTTAATGAGCTACAACCCACAAATTTTAGCCATTTTAGTCATTTCTATCCATTGATAAATAATTTTATGGAAGCCAAAATTCATGATTTCATGAGCTATAACACACGATTTTTGGCCATTTTACATGTTTCTCCTGTTGGCAAATAAATTTGTGGAGTTCAAAATTCATGATTTTATGAGCTATAACCCATTTCATGTGCAATAATAGACGATTTTTGGCCATTTTTACATGTTTCTCCCTGTTGGCAAATAAATTTGTGGAGTTCAAAATTCATGATTTTATGAGCTATAACCCATGATTTTTAGCCATTTTAGTTGTTCGACCCATTGGCAAATAATTTTACTAAGTGTAAATTTCACGATTTCATAAGCTATTACCCATGATTTTTGGGCATTTCTATTTGTTTTGATCCATTGACAAATACTTTCACAGAGTCCAAAGTTCACGATTTCATGAGTCAGAATCCATGATTTTTGGCCATTTTATTTATTTCATTCCATTGATAAATAATTTTATGGAGTCCAAAATTCATGATTTCATGAGCTATTACTCATAATTTTGGCTATTTTTATTTATTTAGCCTCATTGACAAATGATTTCATACAAATTCAAAATTCACCATTTTATGAGCTATAACCCATGATTTATGTCTATTTTGTTCTTTTCAACCCAAGTGAAAAATATTTTGCGAGTCCAAAATTCACGATTTCATGAGCTATAACCCATAATTTTGGCCATTTTATTTATTTCATTCCATTGATAAATAATTTTGTGGAGTCCAAAATTCACGATTTCATAAGCTATAACCCATAATTTTTGGTCATTTTAGTTCTTACACCCATTGGCAAATAATTTTGTGGAGTCAAAATTCACATTTAATGAGCTCTAACCTACAAATTTTAGCTATTTTTAGTCATTGTGACACATTTGTGAATAATTTTACTGAGTCAAAATTCACATTTCATGAGCTATAACCCATAATTTTGGCCATTTTAGTCATTTCTATCCATTGGCAAATAATTTTGTGGAGTCCAAAATTTATGATTTGATGAGCTATAACCCATGATTTTTAGCCATTTTAGTTGTTCGACCCATTGGCAAATAATTTCATAGAGTCTAAAATTCACGATTTCATGAGCTATAACCCATAAATTTTGGCCACTTTCAGTTGCTCCGACCCATTAGTAAATAATTTCATGAAGGTTAAAATTCACGGTTTCATGAGGTATAACCATGATTTTTGGCAATTTTTATTTCTTTCGACCTATTGTCAAATAATTTCATGGTGTCCAAAATTCACATTTCATGAGCTATAACCCATAATTTTGGCTATTTTTAGTCCTTCAGACTCATTGCCAATAATTTTATGGAGTAAAAAATTCACGATTTCATGAGCTATAACCCATGATTTTTAGCCATTTTTAGTCATTTCTATCCATTAGCAAATAATTTTGTGGAGTCCAAAATTTATGATTTTATGAGCTATAACTCATGATTTTTGGCTATTTCTATTAGTTTTGATCCATTGGTAAATAATTTCACGGACTCCAAAATTCACGATTTCATATGCTAGCCTATAATTTTTGGCCATTTTTAGTCATTTCTATCCATTAGCAAATAAGTTTGTGGAGTCCAAAATTCATGATTTCATGAGCTATAACCCATGATTTTTACCATTTTGATCATTTGACCTATTGGCAAATAATTTTATGGAGTCCAAAATTCACGATTTCATGAGCTATAACCCATGATTTTTGGCCATTTTAGTCATTTCTATCCATTAGCAAATAATTTCATGGTGTCCAAAATTCACATTTCATGAGCTATAATCCATGATTTTTGGCAATTTCCACTAGTGTCAAACCCCATTGGTAAATATTTTGTGGAGTCCAAAATTCACGATTTTATGAGCTGTAATCCACAAATTTTGGCCACTTTAGGCATTTCTATCCATTGGAATATATTTTCAAGGAGTCCAAAATTTATGAATTTTGTGAACTATAACCTAAGATTTTTGGCCATTTTAAGTGGTTTCGTCCCATTGATAAATAATTTTGTGGAGTAAAAAAATTACTATTTTATGAGTTACTACCTATAATTTTTAGCCATTTTTGTTCATTTCAACTAATTGGCAAATAATTTTGTGGAGTCCAAAATTATTGTTTCTTGAGCTATAACCCACAATTTGTAGCCATTTTTAGTTGTTCTGACCCATTGGAAAATAATTTCATGGAAGCCAAATTTCATGATTTCATGAGCTATAAGCCACAATTTTTGGCCTTTTTCACCCACCGATTGGCAAATAATTTTGTGGACTCCAAAATTCATGATTTCATGAGTTATGACTCACGATTTTTAGCTATTTTTATTTATTTTATTCCATTTGTAACTAATTTTGCAGAGTCCAAAAAGCATGATTTCATGAGCTATTACCCCACGAGTTTTGGCCATTTTTAGTCATTCCAATCTGTTGGCAAATAGTTTAGTAGAGGGTAAAATTAATAATTTCAAGAGCTATAACCCAAGATTTTTAGCCATTTTTATCGTTTTGAATGATTAGCAAATAATTTTATGGAGTCCAAAATTCATCATTTTATGAGCTATAACCCATAATTTTTAGCCATTTTTGTTCATTTTCATTCATTTCCACTAAGGGGAAAAAAGTTCAGAGACAAAAATTCATGATTCATTAGTTATAACCCATGATTTTTGAACATTTTATTCATTTTGACCCTCTAGCAAATAATATTGTGAACTCTAAATTCACGATTTTATGAGGTATAACTCACGAGTTTTAGCCATTTTTAGTTGTTCTGATCCATTATCAAATAATTCCGTGTAGGCTAAATTTCATGATTTCATGAGCTATAACCCACAAAATTTAGCCATTTTTAGTTGTTTCTACCCATCGGTAAATAATTTTGCGGAGTCCAAAATTTATGATTCCATGAGCTATAAAAGTGGATTTTTGGTTATTCTTAGCTGTTTCTATGCGTTGGCAAATAATTTTGCGGAGTCTAAAATTTATGATTTTATGAGCTATAACCCATGATTTTTTGCTATTTTCAGTCGTTCCGACCCGTGGGCAAATAATTTTATAAAGTATAAATTTCACGATTTCATAAGCTATTACCCATGATTTTAGCCATTTTTATTTATTTTGATCCATTGACAAATAATTTTTCAGAGTCCAAAATTCACGATTTCATGAGCTATAGCCCATAATTTTTAGCCATTTTATTTATTTCAACCCATTGACAAATAATTTTATGGAGTCCAAAATTCACAATTTTATGAGCTATTACCCATAATTTTTAATTAATTTTATTTATTTCAACCCATTGACAAATAATTTCATCTTGTCCAAAATTCATCATTTTATGAGCTATACCCACTATTTATGTCCATTTTGTTCTTTTCAACCCAAGTAAAAATATTTTGCGAATCTAGAATTCTCGATTTCTTAGCTATAACCTATGATTTTTGATCATTTTCATTTGTTTCCTCCCAAGGGAAAAAAATTTCACGGAGTTCAAAATTCACAATTTTAGGAGCTATAACCAACGATTTTTGGTCATTTTTAGTCCTTCCAACCTATTAGTAAATAATTTCACGGAGTCCAAAATTTATAATTTTATGACTTATTACCTACGATTTTTGGCTATTTTTAGTCGATTTGACTCATTGGCAAATACTTTCGCAGTCCAAAATTCACATTTCATGAGCAATATCCCACTATTAGTACCTAAAATTCACAATTTTATTGGCTGTTAACCACGATTTTTAGCTATATTATTCATTGCAACCCATTGGCAAAAAATTTTATGGAGTCCAAAATTCATGATTTCATGAGCTATAATCCATGATTTTTTTATCATTTTTAGTTGTTTCGATCCATTGGCAAATATTTTAGTAGTCCAGATTTCACGATTTCATGAGCTATCATAAATTTTAGCCTTTTTCATTTAGACCCATAAGAAAATAATTTTGTGGAGTCCAACATTCATGATTTCATGAGATATAACCCACGATTTTGGCCATTTTTATACATTCAGACCCATTGGCAAATAATTTTAGGGAGGCTAAAATTTATGATTTCATGAGCTATAACTCATGAATTTTGGTTATTTCTACTAGTTTTGATCCATGGGCAAATAGTTTTGTGGACTCCAAAATTCACGATTTCATGAGCTATTACCCATAATTTTTAGCCATTTTATTTATTTTGATCCATTGGCAAATAATTTTGTGGAGTCCAAAATTCATGATTTCATGTGCTATAACCGTAGAGTCGAAAAAGTTTTGTTTGATTGACTTTGAAAAATTACAATCACACCCTCTCGATTCTGAGAGGAAGAAGATTGATTTGACTCCTCTTTTGTATGGGTTCTTGGTGGTGAAAAGGCTTCACTCAATGCTCACGAGAGTTTCGCTCGCTGACGATCGTAACGTGAGTTGTTGATGATTGATGAAGAACTTCGATCTCTCTTGCGGCAAGTGTTAGATTTTCTCAACCGTCCAAAGTCCTCGACCCAATGGCTACTCACCGCCATTTATAGGGCTTTTAGCATGTAACCGCATGCCGGAATTGTGGGAACGTGGGCTAACCGGCATGGACGGGTATAACCGATGTCCACTACTTAGCCCACGCGGATTGTTGTGGCTTTCGTGGCCTTTGGGTCCGCCAAGCTACAAAGCCGATAGATGACGAAGCCTCTTCCTTGGTCGGGTGAACCTTGATCGAATGGCGAAGTTAAGCTACTTGGGCAAGCTTCGGTTGGGTAACGAGCCAAGGCAAATCTCACCGATGTGTTTATACATTTTGGTTGGATGGCGAGCTTATTATAAGCGAACCTCGGTTGAATGGCGAGGTTCGCTGTATGGCGAACCTCGGTTGAATGGCGAGGTTCACCGCTATAGGTAACCTCGGTTGAATGGCGAGGTTCCGCTATGGCGAACCTCGGTTGAATGGCGAGGTTCACCGCCGTCGGCGAACCTCGGTTGAATGGCGAGGTTCACCGCTATAGGCGAACCTCGGTTGAATGGCGAGGTTCCGCTATGGCGAACCTCGGTTGAATGGCGAGGTTCGCTGCTATAAGCGAACCTCGGTTGAATGGCGAGGTTCCGCTATGGCGAACCTCGGTTGAATGGCGAGGTTCACCGCCGTAGGCGAACCTCGGTTGAATGGCGAGGTTCATCTGCCAGAGGCGAACCACGGTTGAATGGCGAGGTTCATCGCTGTAGGCTAACCACGGTTGAATGGCGAGGTTCACGCCGTAGTTTAACCTCTGAAGGACAGACTTCGCCGCCGCTTAACCTCGCTCAAAGGAGAGCCACAACTTTGACGGGGACGAGCCTCGCCAAACTTTGATATCGTGTTTGCAGCCTCGTCAAACTTAAGCGCTGTGGGCGAGCCTCGCTTAATCATGTTGAGTTTCGCTGCGGCGAGCCTCGTGTTAAAAATGAACTCCGCTCCACGCGAACCTCAGATTGAGGTTGAGCCTCGCTTTGACCGAAGTCTCGCTTTGAAGTTTGATGGTCTAGCCTCCCCATCACGAGCCTCGCCTTGAAGCTTTAACAACTAGGGTGCTCCACCCTCGCCTCGAGAATTTTTGACTGCCTACAAGACCCCTTCAAAGTTTTTGGACTTGAATCAGTTGTGGGTCCGGAATACTTTGAATTTTTTCTAGCATTCGGCGAACTGCGACGCCAACCTCGCCAGAGTTCGATATGAAGGCAAGGCCACGAACCTCGCGACTCTCACCGACTTTGGCGCTTGCTCTTCTCTTTAAACCGCATCCACGGGCAAATTAGGGATTAGACCTCTTCGAGTGACTTGTCACATCCCAGATTCGTCCGGCAGATCTCGATCGATGATCACGGAGAGATCCGTATATGCCGCACGGTTCGAGACCCTATATATATGACGAAAGGCCGCAGAAAACCTTTCATCGCTATTATCTTCCAAGCCGCCAATCTAAATCGCTGAATTCTTGACGCCAAGCAATGGCCCCAAAACCGCCATCGGCAAAGGCAAAAGCCTATGGGACTTCGCTCGCTTCCACCGCCGCCCGCCATTGTATGAAGAGCATCGCCGCCAAAACATGACTTTTAAGGTCTCCAGAGAGTTAATTTTACGACGTGATTTTCACTCGAGATGATATTGCTCTCCAAGATCATATCTTTCTAATCACGCCAGCCGTTTTGCCAGGCTTGCCTCATTTGGCTTGATAAACCTCATCGAGGTTCTGATCTCCAGCATCCCCATAGGGTCTGTTTTGAAACTCGCCTGCTTGGCGAGGTTTGATTATTTTAGATGAAGCTCGCTTCGCGAAGTCTCGCCTTTTGAATGATGAGTCTTGTTTAGCGAGGCTCGCCTTCGGGATGGGTCTCGTTTGCAGGCTCATTTTCTGGCGAGATGAGTCTCGCTTGGCGAGGCTCGCTCGAAAGATGAGTCTCGCTTTGGCGCAGGCTCGCTTGTTGGATGAGCCTTGTTTGCGAGGTTCGCTCGGGCGAGATGAGTCTCGTTTGCGAGGCTCGCTCGAAAGATGAGTCTCGCTTGGCGAGGCTCGCCTCGAAAGATGAGTCTCGCTTGCAGGCTCGCTTGTTGGATGAGCCTCGCTGGCGAGGTTCGCTTTGTCCGGGCGGCCCATTGATTGACGGTTCGCCTGTTTGACTTTCGCTTCTCTCGGAGTGACATTGTCCTTTTGAATTGGCGATTTGACCCTCCGAGACTAATCTTTTGTGTAGTTGAGCATCCTTCTACCCCATTCCTCAACGGGTTCTTTTGGATCAAACGGTGCTCAAGAGGCGTAACCTGATTTCTCCTCTTGTGAACGCTCTCGCATTTGGGGACAGATCAAGAGGAGTTGAGACTTCTTCAACCTTCAACATCCACCTTCAGCGTTGGATTACGGATGCCTTTGGAGTCTCTGCTAACCGACCAGATCGCAAAGCCTGCTCTTCGCTTGAGATGATATCAAGATCCAGACTGTTGGACTTGGGTTTGTACAAGTGGCTCCGAGTGGTAAACTCACGCTACATGTTCTTGCCCGAATGGAACGGGATTGCTCACGACCTCCTTAAGAGCCGCTTCTAATCCTCTAAGATGAATTGGGATCTAACCCTACTCAAGATGGAGTGATGTGCGGTCACTTCTCTCGGGTGGTGCACAGTGGACCGCCATGGTCATCATGTAACCGGTCTACAACCCGGCTTTTCCAGGGAGCTCTCGTTGGCGATCACTGTCGCTGCCAACACCTTTGGTCGTGGCTTCCATAAGGTGGAGGGCAATTCCCGCTCAAGGATTTCCGACTCTGTTGGTCTCGATGGGGTTCTTCGCAATGGTGGCCTCGCATCACCGAATACATTCTAGAAGAGTATCGTGATGAATTGTAGAGGTTTGGCCTTGGGCTCCTATCAGGCAACTCAACCGGGCTTGAGGAACAATTCTCAACAGTTCTTTGGGATTTTGGAATTGTATAATCCGATACTCATACCTTCTTCACCTGCATCGGTGAATTGGGGATTGCCTTGCACCGAAATGGCCGAGGTTTCGGGCTACCTCATGGCGTATCCGTATGAGGAGTACATCCCGGTATAAAGAGTCGACGGATTGGAAAAGATCACCCCAAGTAGTGGAGACCTATTGGGAAGTGATGTGCCACTATATATTTGCACATGTAGGCACGGCCGCGGGTTGATAGAAGGGGAAAAGTTCATCACCATAATATTTGGGCCCACTACCTCTTTGAAGGGTCGGATGATAAGGAAGGTATTGTGGTGCCCCGGTCCTCTTGAGGCGGTAAATTGTCGCGCTTGTGCTTGACAACCTTCCGCTTTTTGTGACTCACAGACGAGCATGGTTTCCTACAGGACGACGCTTGACACTTATATTTATCGTGAGGGAGCCGATTTCTTCCAAGGTGCTAGCAGCTACCTTATGTTGTGGCTTAAACATATTGTCGTCGCCGGCAGCTTTGACATACCGCATCCGAGGTGATTTTCCTCGCTGTCCGCTTAGCACACGGGCGCCAATATGCACTTCTCCCCGCCATGATTGCCCGTATTCACCGCTGGTTTGCGCGCCTTTGCTATGCCTTCGCCATGGTAATCGAGAACCCAAGGGTGGAATTACCATACGCCTATCTTATGGCGTGGTTCGTCATGCATTGCCCTACTCTTATGGGTACACCTTCGCACACGGAGGGACAAATTACTCTTTCATCCGAGGCTAGAGAACGCCGATTGGACCAAACATTACATGGCTTCGGCGCGGGCCTCCGAGGACTATAAGAGTTATTCTTTAACCGGTGCCTCCTCATTTTCCCGGGTCACTATGGGAGCTTTAGTGGATGAACCCAATGCTCGTGGTTATACCACTTTATCGCTTTCGCTTCTTATGGCTCATGAGCATCCGACCGGTATCTTGTATGCCGCTTGGTCCTATATGTGTAGGAGCCTTATCTACCTTGCCGCTTTGCTCGTTCGGGTATGACCAATCAGATGTCGGTAATCCCAATCCTCTATTACAATCCACGCCGCGCTTAGTTGTGGGAGCCGTGGTTTGTACGACTGGCCGTGCACGGGTGCTGCTTTTCTCTTCCGCAACGAGACCTCAATCTCGACAACGCGCTCGCGATCGCAGTGGCATTGCATGCCGAAATTCCGTGCTTCAACATCAACTCTTCTGGGCTACGATTGATTCGGGGCCGTTATAGGGAAGGCCAGACTTCAACGAGGAGCCGCATTCCGGGACTAAAAGAGTATTTGCATGCCGAAACGGATGCTCGGACTGCTAAACCCCAAGTCGGTGTGGAGCCCTCACACCAATCCAGCCCTGGGACTCAAGAGCCATCACGCCAATCCAGCCCACATGAGACCCAGGCGGATATAGACGAGGCTCTAGATGAGTATGGTAGCAACATGCCTTCTTCTGCTGGTGTTGAAGAAACTCCCGTGGCTGAACCTGTATCAGAGGCACCTGGAGATTTTGCTCCTTTGGAGAACCATCGAACATATTCCAAGATCCTCTTGAAAGTTCTACCTCGCCAACCTGCTGGAGCCGTGGCCTCAAGAAGCCACCCCCACGGAGCCTCGGAGGAAGCCAAGCTTTGGTGCCAATAACTCAAGGATCTAAAAGACCTGGCCTCCTGACCAAGCGTGTAGTCAAGCGGGTAAGGAGAGAAACCTTGATTGAAGCTGCCGCTAGTTTGAGCCCTATTACTGAAGGCCCTCCTGATGCTGCCAAGGGTATGCCTGGTAATGCTGACGAGCCTCCGGCGGTCGCCTGTTGTCTCGAACGAACCCGTGACCCGAGATGATGATTCGGCGATCCCTGCCGCGGTTGTGCCTGAGACCTCACTGGCTTTGACTGTCGCCACCACTCCTTCGATTGAAGTCCCGCCAATCCCGTCCTCGGCTTGTCCGCGGGTTCAAATCCTTCGCTGGTACCCCTCTTCTTTTGATTTGTCAAAGAATACGGTATCTATGATTCGCCATAATTTCCTCACCATCCTAAAAGAATCTCCCTTCAAGTGTTAGAGCGTGGTGGGGACTTTGCCGATCAAAGTCGATTGGAACCCTCTCCCGATGTGATGCAAAGCTCGACTAACGCTATAGCCTACGCGCTTTATCGAACTTATCTGCAGTGCAGACCCTTTCAAAGAAATGGCGAGAGAAAATGGACTATCCCTTCGCTCCGTGATTGAGGACCGCGCTATGCGGCTTAGGAGAATAAGGATGATACCCAATTTGAGCTCCAACGCCAACTACTGAGAAAAGCGCTATTGGCCGCTCTTTGAAAAGGCCACATCTCGTATGATGAAAAGAAAAGGGTTGCCGGGCGCCGAGCGCAACCAACAACTCCTCGGTTGACTCTCTTACAATGCACTCGCCGATATTCGTGCAAAATTGGCGAGGCGTAGGGGCTAGCGGCCGCTATTGAGGAACATCGACTTTGATAGCTCAATGTACGACGACGAACCGCAAAGGCAAGCTGAATCTAATGACCTCGAAGGGCTAAGCATTGTCGCGGAGCCGATGCCCTGTATCTTCTCGACGACGATCTTTATAAGCAGCACGAGGAGGTCAAGGTCGCCACAAGGAAACTATGGTCAAAATTGCTACCAAATCCGCCAAACCCTTGAGAACTTGTAACCCATGTATATCTTTAACTACATGATGAATAAAATTCCACTTTTTGTGTTCACTCAAAATTTTGTTATGACTTTGCATTTGCAACTGAATTTTTAGCAAACTCCCAAACTATCAACGGACTTGGTATGTCTTTACCAACTGCCGCTTGAATGGACTAGCCATACTTTTCCCTCAAGATGATGAGTTTTCGAGGAGGTTCTTTTAGGCTTAATGCTAAAATCTCTCCTCTATTTACAAACAACTAGATTGTAAACGAGCCTCATTATGAGGATAGCGAGGTTAAAATATCGACATCGCTGGTAGGCCGATGTTGGACAATAAACATAATATTGACACATCACTAGGTCAATATTGGACAATGAACGCCATTTATGAGAAATGGCGCATCGAGAGGATGAAATATTGACACATCACTTGGTAGGTCAATATTGACAATGAACGCCATTTATGAGAAATGACTAACATTGAAAAGGATGAAATTGACACATCACTTGGTAATATTATTAGGAATAAAATCTGGGGATGATCAATCGCTCAAAGGACGTAAAAGTATAACGCACCGCGGATTGTAGGCGTTAAAAATTGCTTATCGATTCTAACAAGACTCGTAGAACGGTGGGTTGACAACCGACGATCCATCCGACGGCGCCGCATCTAACGCCGCGGCCGACGGATTACGCGAAAACGATAAAGCGAAGCCGACAACCCATGAAGTGAGTCGGCGAGCGCATTTGAGCCAGCGGAACGACACGCCGGAGAAAACCCACGCAAGCTCAACGAGGCAGTTGGCTAAACTCAAACGCCGACAAGACGGAATCAACCGCATTTTAGTCCGTCGATGCAAACGGCTTGAGCCTCAAAGTTGATCGACACGACTCAAACCTAACGCGACATCACCGAGCAAAACTAAGCCCGAAGACCGAAGAGTCGACGGAATCGATCAAGAGTCGACGGAAATCGACGAAGAATCGACGGAGAAACGCCGAAACGGCGAAAAGCTTATCGCCGAGCGCATAACCTCGCCAAGTGTCGGTTCGCCAAGCGTCGGCCACTTGTCACAGCGCACTTTTTGTATAAATAGGGGGTCTTGCTCATGAGAGGGCCGGATTTTGGAGTCTGGACGGGATTTGGTGATTTTGGCGGACTTCTCAAGAGCCTCGCGAGATCATACGACGCACGGTTCCGGAAAGCACCGGCGAAGTTCAAGTCCGGCCGACGCCGATCTATAGGCGAAGGTAAACAAACTCGGTCGAACTACAGATACCCTCTAGGTTAAGCTTCGCCTTAACCTCGTGGATAGCGCTGCGGATTTCTCCTTGTAGATCTCACTCGCCCGCCATCCTCCTTCGTGAGTGTGATCTCAGCGCATCCTCTCCTTCGCGGAGTGATCCTCAGCGCTTCGCTTCCTTCGTGAAACGAGCCCTCTACGCCTAGAGTTCCGAACCCGGTTTACACCGTGATCGGATTGCGCGTGGTCAACTACCGAATAAAAGTCCCTAAGACAGCAAAGAACTCACGCAAGCCGGTGATCCCGTAAAATAGAGATCCTCGTGTTTGTTCACAAAAGGAAGAGAGTTGTAATTTTGTTTTCATTGCAACGCCAAAATAAAGGCATTTTTCTTTGTTTGAAATTTTGTTGTAGGCCAACGTAAGCCGTAAACGAATTCAAACGAAAGCAATGAATAACAAACCAACTTTCTCCGCGAATACCGGGCCGCGGTCGCTATCCGTTAAATTGACATTATTGCGACGACTTTGCTCGCCTCGCTCAACATCCCTAATAATAACTCTCTACGAAGGTTCGATTGTCAAAGGAAACCCGAAGCTCTACAAGAAGTTTCCGCCGATTTCGAGGTGTTTTCACTCAGATCGCCATTCCTAAGAATCTACACAACAATGCAACTTGGCAACCAAACACTTCCCCGCATCACTTTTACAAAGGAGGATATGCGACGAGAGATTCCAAGCACGAGGCCGCTATACTTCACCGTATATTGGCTCTTGAAGTTAACCGGATCCAAGTCGATCCGTTCCACAGGAGCATCATGCCCTCATACTCATGTACCTGAATCCTCGCCATTGGCAACACGCACAATGATCTAACATTGAAAGGATGAAATGTTGACACATCACTTGGTAGGTCATTATTAGGAATAAAATCATGGATGATCGAATCGCTCAGCTGACGAAAAGTATAACGACGATCGTAAAGCAATCAAGTTGTTCGGACATGAAAGTATAACAACGATTATGAACAAAGTCATTTAGAAAATGACCATGTGGGAGTAGTCAAGTCGCTCAGCGACACGAAAGTATAACGACTATAGTTGGAATAAGGGCACATCACATAATGGGCCATTCGTGAGGGAATTGATAAGGGTATATCGCTTGGTTAATCTCTATAAAGTCACTCTGACAAGAAACGATATGGAAATGATCGGTCGCTCAAAGGACATAGAAGTATAACGACCGTGGATCGAAGACAAACGCTGAAAACATAGGATATCATGCATCACTTGTAGGCCAATGATGGACATAGTACGATAAAGTATTGACACATTACTTGGTAGGCCAATACTTAGAAATGACGAGATAATTAATTAAGGGTAATATTTCTTCTAAACTTACCATTAATAGGCATCATGATTTTATCGCCTTCTTGATTGGTTAGGCGGTACGCCCATTCGAGAAAAGACTCCACTACTTAATGGTCCTTCCCATTTTGGTTCAATTTCCCTTTTCTTAGAATTGAGGATCATCTGCCCATAATGAGAACGCAGGTCGCCTTCCTTGAAAATGCACATTTAACTTTCTTTGTCAAATGCTTTAGAAACGGACTTGGTAGAACTCGATATGTTGTTGAGCCCGTAGTCGCTTTCATCTAGCATTTCAAGTTCCTCAAGGCCGACGATGATTTTCTTCACCGCCATTCCAGTTGGTTAATGCTATTCAGAATACGAATTTGAATCTCCATCGGTAAAATAGCTTCACAACCATAAACTAAAGCATATGGGTGGTACCTGTTGGTGTGCGAACCAAGAAGCGGTAAGCCCACAAACTTTGTCCCAACTTATCATCCCAATCCTTCTTGTTTGAAGAGACCATCTTAGTAAGGATCTTGATGATCGCCTTATTAAAAGCTTCAGCCTTGCCCGCTCAAGCCAGATAGTAAGTCGTTGATGCTAAATTCGATTCGAATTTATCGCAGTAACCGCGGAAGGCATGACCGACAAATTGTGGACCATTGTCGGACAATCCGCCCGGCACACCATATCGGTATATGACATGATGTTTAACAAATTTAATCACATCACTTGTCTTGACCAATCTCAATGGGATGGTTTTGCCCACTTTGAGAAATAATCGCTATCGCCAATATGAAGCGATGTCCTTTGAAGAAGGTGGAGAAATTGGACCAACAATGTCCATTCCCCATGTTTCAAATGGCGTGCGCGTAGGATGCAAGTGTTCCGCGGTGGTGAAGGTAATTAGCATGTATCCGCATGCATGGCACCGCTTAGCTGAAGCCACCGCGCCTTTTACCATTGTTGGCCAATAATACCCAAGTTCACGAATCGTCCCATAACTTAGGTCCAGTCAGGTGTGCTCCACAAACACCGCCATGAGCTTTTCAAGACTTGCTCGCCTTAGTTGATAAACATCGGCAAGAACCCATCATAGGACCTCCTATACAAAGTCTCAGAATTGGGAATCATAGTAAAATCTTGATGCTCGCCACTAATTGACTCCCTTTCTTTTATGTCTTCGGCAATATCCCATGCAAGACTTAGTCGATGATCGGAACCGCCACCTCGCGGTTTGTGACCTAGGTTCGCCTTCGACCGCTTGATTTGTAATGCATATTTTGGTCGAAATAGTCAGCCGACTAGACACAATAACCTGCCGAGTAGCATTCTCAGGCAAGGCTAGCCGCAGACGCTAACGACAAGATAAGTATTCTCGCAAACGGGCACATGATCAATGTAAAGCTTCCAGTCCCTAAAGTCACCACGATGATGAGGGATAAGGTCTTCGTACCGACTTCATCTCTCTCTTAGTTGTTTTAACGCATTGGTCCCCAAATGCTTCAAGGTGTTTCACGCCTAAATGTTTGGCTATGTCGAGACCAATCAATAACGATTATACCGCTATGTTATTGGTGCATGGTTCGACAACCACATACCAGGTATCACGCGGGTTTTGTGGAGATATCAACACTACCCCCACCGGCTAACGGTCGTGAGTCGTCGCGGCTCCATCAAAGAACAATTGCCACACCTGCTCCTTAGAGGCTAAATTGGCTTCATAAGGTTCATCGCATGTCTTGATACATTCGACTTTTCCTTTCAAAGGATGGTTAGCCATAAGATCACACACCGACCCTTCACCGCCTGAGGTTTGAAGTGAATATCGCATCGATAATAATAACAATGCCCATCTAGCCATTCGCCATTCAACGTACGTCGGGTCATAAATACCCTTATGGGGTCGATTCGAGATGACGTATAGTCCGTCCCACCGTAATGCCGCATCTTTGATGGCAAAGACCAAAGCCAAACATTCCTTCCAATGGGAGGATATCGATATTCGCCCCGACGGCCCTACTAAGGTAATAGATCGCCGCCGTGGGCTATTGTCATCGCCCGTGTTAAAAGACTGCTAACGATACTGTAGACGGATGTAAATCAGGAAGGGCTTTCCTGATTTAGGTGCAACTAGCACAGGGGGATTAGAAAGATATGTTTTAATCTCTTCGAATGCCTTCCGGCAGTCTTCATCCCAAACGAACGATACACCTTTCTTCATGAGCTTCGAGAAGGGTTGACATTTCCCCGATAAATTGGAAATGAATCTGCGAATGTAAGCCAAACGCCCTTGGAGACCACGAAGCTCCCTAAGGCTTCTAGGAGGTGGAAGTTCCTGGATAGCTTTGATCTTGTCCGGATCGAGACGTATACCATCTGCTGTGACCACGAACCCTAAGAATTTACCACTTGACATCCCCAGAAAAGACTTGGTTGGGTTCATCTTCAACTGATGTGCCCGCATTATCTCAAATGTTGTCTTCAAGTCATGCAAGTGATCACCTTTGTGACGACTCTTAACTACTAAATCGTCTACGTAGCATTCCACTGTTTTCCGCAAATGTTTTCGGAAAATGGTGGTCATGGCACGCTGGTATGTAGCCCCTGCGTTTTTCAAGCCGAAAGGCATAACTGTATAACAGTATATTTGATGGGCAAAAACGAGTGTTTACCTTTTATAGTCGCAAGTGCACAACCATTGTCAAGTTATAGTATTTAAGATTGTCGATCCCACGAGGAACGGAAATGGGAAGTGTTTAATTCAAGTTCAGCCTCAAATTATGACAATTAGGGTTTTATTCAAGATAGTATGAAAGCATGATGAAGTGATGAGAGAGTGGATTTGGATTGTGTGTGAAAGGAATCACAATTAAAAAGATGAGAATTCAATAAGAGAGATGAAGGAATCTAGAATTGAATCCACTAGCTAACTCAAATTATAATCTATGAAAAATTCTCTTTACCACATCTCATATTAGATTTATTAAGCATAAGATATCAAACCACTTAAGGAAAGCATAACTTATCAAATTATCACCTAATTGAAATTCAAACTCATGAAGAGAGTAATAACAAGATAATAATCCTAGAATTCATAAGCATAGCCTATCAAACCACTTAAGGAAAGCATAAACTATCAAATTCTTCTTCTATCGATTAGTTCTCTAGTTGATTAACCTAAACATGATCTTTTAAGCATAAGAGAGATGATTCATAAACACAAAAGAGATTAGACTAGTTTCATGCAACCTAGATCCCCACAAGAGTTTAGTTCAACATCTTGGGAAATTCAAACAAATAGAAAAAGAAAGAGAATAAAAAGAAAAGAAAAATTCTAAACTAATCTAACTACAAAGCAATTAAATCTAAACTACAAAGCAATTAAATCTAAACTACAAAGCAATTAAATCTAAACTACAAAGCAATTAAATGAACAAGAAAGAAAAGAAATAATAAAGAGAAATAAAGAGAAACCTGCAACTCATCATCATCAACTCATCCTCCTTTGGTCCTTGAACAAGAAGAAGAAGAAGAAGAAGAAGAAGAAGAAGAAGAAGAAGAAGAAGAAGAAGAAGAAGAAGAAGAAGAAGAAGAAGAAGAAGAAGAAGAAGAAGAAGAAGAAGAAGAAGAAGAAGAAGAAGAAGAAGAAGAAGAAGAAGAAGAAGAAGAAGAAGAAGAAGAAGAAGAAGAAGAAGAAGAAGAAGAAGAAGAAGAAGAAGAAGAAGAAGAAGAAGAAGAAGAAGAAGAAGAAGAAGAAGAAGAAGAAGAAGAAGAAGAAGAAGAAGAAGAAGAAGAAGAAGAAGAAGAAGAAGAAGAAGAAGAAGAAGAAGAAGAAGAAGAAGAAGAAGAAGAAGAAGAAGAAGAAGAAGAAGAAGAAGAAGAAGAAGAAGAAGAAGAAGAAGAAGAAGAAGAAGAAGAAGAAGAAGAAGAAGAAGAAGAAGAAGAAGAAGAAGAAGAAGAAGAAGAAGAAGAAGAAGAAGAAGAAGAAGAAGAAGAAGAAGAAGAAGAAGAAGAAGAAGAAGAAGAAGAAGAAGAAGAAGAAGAAGAAGAAGAAGAAGAAGAAGAAGAAGAAGAAGAAGAAGAAGAAGAAGAAGAAGAAGAAGAAGAAGAAGAAGAAGAAGAAGAAGAAGAAGAAGAAGAAGAAGAAGAAGAAGAAGAAGAAGAAGAAGAAGAAGAAGAAGAAGAAGAAGAAGAAGAAGAAGAAGAAGAAGAAGAAGAAGAAGAAGAAGAAGAAGAAGAAGAAGAAGAAGAAGAAGAAGAAGAAGAAGAAGAAGAAGAAGAAGAAGAAGAAGAAGAAGAAGAAGAAGAAGAAGAAGAAGAAGAAGAAGAAGAAGAAGAAGAAGAAGAAGAAGAAGAAGAAGAAGAAGAAGAAGAAGAAGAAGAAGAAGAAGAAGAAGAAGAAGAAGAAGAAGAAGAAGAAGAAGAAGAAGAAGAAGAAGAAGAAGAAGAAGAAGAAGAAGAAGAAGAAGAAGAAGAAGAAGAAGAAGAAGAAGAAGAAGAAGAAGAAGAAGAAGAAGAAGAAGAAGAAGAAGAAGAAGAAGAAGAAGAAGAAGAAGAAGAAGAAGAAGAAGAAGAAGAAGAAGAAGAAGAAGAAGAAGAAGAAGAAGAAGAAGAAGAAGAAGAAGAAGAAGAAGAAGAAGAAGAAGAAGAAGAAGAAGAAGAAGAAGAAGAAGAAGAAGAAGAAGAAGAAGAAGAAGAAGAAGAAGAAGAAGAAGAAGAAGAAGAAGAAGAAGAAGAAGAAGAAGAAGAAGAAGAAGAAGAAGAAGAAGAAGAAGAAGAAGAAGAAGAAGAAGAAGAAGAAGAAGAAGAAGAAGAAGAAGAAGAAGAAGAAGAAGAAGAAGAAGAAGAAGAAGAAGAAGAAGAAGAAGAAGAAGAAGAAGAAGAAGAAGAAGAAGAAGAAGAAGAAGAAGAAGAAGAAGAAGAAGAAGAAGAAGAAGAAGAAGAAGAAGAAGAAGAAGAAGAAGAAGAAGAAGAAGAAGAAGAAGAAGAAGAAGAAGAAGAAGAAGAAGAAGAAGAAGAAGAAGAAGAAGAAGAAGAAGAAGAAGAAGAAGAAGAAGAAGAAGAAACTTTTGCTAGTCCTCTAGCAAAGAAAACTAAAAGAAAATCCTAACTCACTTTCAGAATCGCGGTTGTATTTAGCGACAACAAGCCTTTTAAACCCCTACACCCAAAGGACGAGTTGTAGTCTCGTGAGGGTTTGCATGAATATACCCACAAAATTCAGTAACTTGCCAATTTAAAGAGTTAATGAAATAATCAATTCATCCGTTATATTCAAGCATTCTAATTAAAGTTGGTTAATACTCAAGAAAATATTTTTATCATAACTCCAATGTAATTTTCTCAAGAAAATCCTTCCATAGTGATACAAAACAAAGTTTAACTCAAAAATTTAATTTAAAAGTTTTGAAAGGAACATGCTAACTCTTTGTTTTAAACAACCTTCAAGTCTTATAGTCCAGCTTTAATTATTCAAGAACATATACACATCTATACAAAACTTGGTTAGTTTTTTTATTTTTTTTTTTTTTTTTTTTTTTTTTTTTTTTTTTTTTTTTTTTTTTTTTTTTTTTTTTTTTTTTTTTTTTTTTTTTTTTTTTTTTTTTTTTTTTTTTTTTTTTTTTTTTTTTTTTTTTTTTTTTTTTTTTTTTTTTTTTTTTTTTTTTTTTTTTTTTTTTTTTTTTTTTTTTTTTTTTTTTTTTTTTTTTTTTTTTTTTTTTTTTTTTTTTTTTTTTTTTTTTTTTTTTTTTTTTTTTTTTTTTTTTTTTTTTTTTTTTTTTTTTTTTTTTTTTTTTTTTTTTTTTTTTTTTTTTTTTTTTTTTTTTTTTTTTTTTTTTTTTTTTTTTTTTTTTTTTTTTTTTTTTTTTTTTTTTTTTTTTTTTTTTTTTTTTTTTTTTTTTTTTTTTTTTTTTTTTTTTTTTTTTTTTTTTTTTTTTTTTTTTTTTTTTTTTTTTTTTTTTTTTTTTTTTTTTTTTTTTTTTTTTTTTTTTTTTTTTTTTTTTTTTTTTTTTTTTTTTTTTTTTTTTTTTTTTTTTTTTTTTTTTTTTTTTTTTTTTTTTTTTTTTTTTTTTTTTTTTTTTTTTTTTTTTTTTTTTTTTTTTTTTTTTTTTTTTTTTTTTTTTTTTTTTTTTTTTTTTTTTTTTTTTTTTTTTTTTTTTTTTTTTTTTTTTTTTTTTTTTTTTTTTTTTTTTTTTTTTTTTTTTTTTTTTTTTTTTTTTTTTTTTTTTTTTTTTTTTTTTTTTTTTTTTTTTTTTTTTTTTTTTTTTTTTTTTTTTTTTTTTTTTTTTTTTTTTTTTTTTTTTTTTTTTTTTTTTTTTTTTTTTTTTTTTTTTTTTTTTTTTTTTTTTTTTTTTTTTTTTTTTTTTTTTTTTTTTTTTTTTTTTTTTTTTTTTTTTTTTTTTTTTTTTTTTTTTTTTTTTTTTTTTTTTTTTTTTTTTTTTTTTTTTTTTTTTTTTTTTTTTTTTTTTTTTTTTTTTTTTTTTTTTTTTTTTTTTTTTTTTTTTTTTTTTTTTTTTTTTTTTTTTTTTTTTTTTTTTTTTTTTTTTTTTTTTTTTTTTTTTTTTTTTTTTTTTTTTTTTTTTTTTTTTTTTTTTTTTTTTTTTTTTTTTTTTTTTTTTTTTTTTTTTTTTTTTTTTTTTTTTTTTTTTTTTTTTTTTTTTTTTTTTTTTTTTTTTTTTTTTTTTTTTTTTTTTTTTTTTTTTTTTTTTTTTTTTTTTTTTTTTTTTTTTTTTTTTTTTTTTTTTTTTTTTTTTTTTTTTTTTTTTTTTTTTTTTTTTTTTTTTTTTTTTTTTTTTTTTTTTTTTTTTTTTTTTTTTTTTTTTTTTTTTTTTTTTTTTTTTTTTTTTTTTTTTTTTTTTTTTTTTTTTTTTTTTTTTTTTTTTTTTTTTTTTTTTTTTTTTTTTTTTTTTTTTTTTTTTTTTTTTTTTTTTTTTTTTTTTTTTTTTTTTTTTTTTTTTTTTTTTTTTTTTTTTTTTTTTTTTTTTTTTTTTTTTTTTTTTTTTTTTTTTTTTTTTTTTTTTTTTTTTTTTTTTTTTTTTTTTTTTTTTTTTTAAAAAGAAAAGAAAAATCTATTCTAGAAAGTAAATACAAGAATTAAATACATTGCATGAAAGTAAATTGCATGAAAGTAAATTGCATGAAAGTAAATTGCATGAAAGTAAATTGCATGAAAGTAAATTGCATGAAAGTAAATTGCATGAAAGTAAATTGCATGAAAGTAAATTGCATGAAAGTAAATTGCATGAAAGTAAATTGCATGAAAGTAAATTGCATGAAAGTAAATTGCATGAAAGTAAATTGCATGAAAGTAAATTGCATGAAAGTAAATTGCATGAAAGTAAATTGCATGAAAGTAAATTGCATGAAAGTAAATTGCATGAAAGTAAATTGCATGAAAGTAAATTGCATGAAAGTAAATTGCATGAAAGTAAATTGCATGAAAGTAAATTGCATGAAAGTAAATTGCATGAAAGTAAATTGCATGAAAGTAAATTGCATGAAAGTAAATTGCATGAAAGTAAATTGCATGAAAGTAAATTGCATGAAAGTAAATTGCATGAAAGTAAATTGCATGAAAGTAAATTGCATGAAAGTAAATTGCATGAAAGTAAATTGCATGAAAGTAAATTGCATGAAAGTAAATTGCATGAAAGTAAATTGCATGAAAGTAAATTGCATGAAAGTAAATTGCATGAAAGTAAATTGCATGAAAGTAAATTGCATGAAAGTAAATTGCATGAAAGTAAATTGCATGAAAGTAAATTGCATGAAAGTAAATTGCATGAAAGTAAATTGCATGAAAGTAAATTGCATGAAAGTAAATTGCATGAAAGTAAATTGCATGAAAGTAAATTGCATGAAAGTAAATTGCATGAAAGTAAATTGCATGAAAGTAAATTGCATGAAAGTAAATTGCATGAAAGTAAATTGCATGAAAGTAAATTGCATGAAAGTAAATTGCATGAAAGTAAATTGCATGAAAGTAAATTGCATGAAAGTAAATTGCATGAAAGTAAATTGCATGAAAGTAAATTGCATGAAAGTAAATTGCATGAAAGTAAATTGCATGAAAGTAAATTGCATGAAAGTAAATTGCATGAAAGTAAATTGCATGAAAGTAAATTGCATGAAAGTAAATTGCATGAAAGTAAATTGCATGAAAGTAAATTGCATGAAAGTAAATTGCATGAAAGTAAATTGCATGAAAGTAAATTGCATGAAAGTAAATTGCATGAAAGTAAATTGCATGAAAGTAAATTGCATGAAAGTAAATTGCATGAAAGTAAATTGCATGAAAGTAAATTGCATGAAAGTAAATTGCATGAAAGTAAATTGCATGAAAGTAAATTGCATGAAAGTAAATTGCATGAAAGTAAATTGCATGAAAGTAAATTGCATGAAAGTAAATTGCATGAAAGTAAATTGCATGAAAGTAAATTGCATGAAAGTAAATTGCATGAAAGTAAATTGCATGAAAGTAAATTGCATGAAAGTAAATTGCATGAAAGTAAATTGCATGAAAGTAAATTGCATGAAAGTAAATTGCATGAAAGTAAATTGCATGAAAGTAAATTGCATGAAAGTAAATTGCATGAAAGTAAATTGCATGAAAGTAAATTGCATGAAAGTAAATTGCATGAAAGTAAATTGCATGAAAGTAAATTGCATGAAAGTAAATTGCATGAAAGTAAATTGCATGAAAGTAAATTGCATGAAAGTAAATTGCATGAAAGTAAATTGCATGAAAGTAAATTGCATGAAAGTAAATTGCATGAAAGTAAATTGCATGAAAGTAAATTGCATGAAAGTAAATTGCATGAAAGTAAATTGCATGAAAGTAAATTGCATGAAAGTAAATTGCATGAAAGTAAATTGCATGAAAGTAAATTGCATGAAAGTAAATTGCATGAAAGTAAATTGCATGAAAGTAAATTGCATGAAAGTAAATTGCATGAAAGTAAATTGCATGAAAGTAAATTGCATGAAAGTAAATTGCATGAAAGTAAATTGCATGAAAGTAAATTGCATGAAAGTAAATTGCATGAAAGTAAATTGCATGAAAGTAAATTGCATGAAAGTAAATTGCATGAAAGTAAATTGCATGAAAGTAAATTGCATGAAAGTAAATTGCATGAAAGTAAATTGCATGAAAGTAAATTGCATGAAAGTAAATTGCATGAAAGTAAATTGCATGAAAGTAAATTGCATGAAAGTAAATTGCATGAAAGTAAATTGCATGAAAGTAAATTGCATGAAAGTAAATTGCATGAAAGTAAATTGCATGAAAGTAAATTGCATGAAAGTAAATTGCATGAAAGTAAATTGCATGAAAGTAAATTGCATGAAAGTAAATTGCATGAAAGTAAATTGCATGAAAGTAAATTGCATGAAAGTAAATTGCATGAAAGTAAATTGCATGAAAGTAAATTGCATGAAAGTAAATTGCATGAAAGTAAATTGCATGAAAGTAAATTGCATGAAAGTAAATTGCATGAAAGTAAATTGCATGAAAGTAAATTGCATGAAAGTAAATTGCATGAAAGTAAATTGCATGAAAGTAAATTGCATGAAAGTAAATTGCATGAAAGTAAATTGCATGAAAGTAAATTGCATGAAAGTAAATTGCATGAAAGTAAATTGCATGAAAGTAAATTGCATGAAAGTAAATTGCATGAAAGTAAATTGCATGAAAGTAAATTGCATGAAAGTAAATTGCATGAAAGTAAATTGCATGAAAGTAAATTGCATGAAAGTAAATTGCATGAAAGTAAATTGCATGAAAGTAAATTGCATGAAAGTAAATTGCATGAAAGTAAATTGCATGAAAGTAAATTGCATGAAAGTAAATTGCATGAAAGTAAATTGCATGAAAGTAAATTGCATGAAAGTAAATTGCATGAAAGTAAATTGCATGAAAGTAAATTGCATGAAAGTAAATTGCATGAAAGTAAATTGCATGAAAGTAAATTGCATGAAAGTAAATTCTCCAACCTTAATCAAAACATCTCATATCTCACCCATGGGGACTTTGACTGATCTATCGCCTAACCTAATGGTGCATTTGGTTGGTTTGAGTTCTCCTACACCTAGTTGTTGATAGACCGTGTATGGAAGCAAATTAATACCGCCCCTAAGTCTAAAAGCTTTATCAATGTGATCAGTACCAATGATACAGAGATGGTAGGACAACCCGATCCTTATGTTTCGAGGCATGGAATTTGAGATTATATCGCGATATCAAAGAAAGAAGACTTCTAACATTTATTCGCCTCTTTTAGTACACAAATCTTTTAAAAATTTGGCATAAGTCGGATCTGTTTGATGATATCTAAGAGAGGAATGTTAACCTTAACCTGCTTGAAGGTTTCTAGGATCTTCTTCGAGGGGAGTGATTTCTAGGCCCGAGTCTATCCGAAATGGGGCAACCGGTTTGAACTTGTCAATATTAGGCTCAGTTCGGTTCTCTTGGTTATCGAATTGGGTGATTCATTAGAAGGAGAAATGACTTGATCGGTTCATGGGTTTGGCTTGGAGGCATTCTAACCGATTATCGACTTCTACCCGACGGAGTGAATGGATTGCATTCACCGAGCCTCATATGTCGAACTCGCACTGTCCTTTGGGTTGGTCACGGGTTGACTAAAAGTTCCTTTCTCTCTCGCTATGGCATTAGCTAGTTGACCAAGTTGGGTTTCTAACCTAGCTATGGCTTGAGTGTTGGAAGTGAAGATTTGCCCATTGATTGCATGAAGGAATTCAATGTGTTTGATGTTTGAGTCAACAAGTTCGTGGATCTGTAGAGGTTTTAATCAAAGTTTTCAAGACCCTTTCTAAAACATTGAGACGCTTATCATGATCGCAATTTGAGGAGCTGATTTGTGATTGGTGATGAGGAGACCGATTTTGAAATGACAGATTCTCGTTGTTGGAAATTGAGAGGAATTGTGTTTCTAGGAAATTGTTGGGTTGAAGCCGGATTGAAATTTTGGTTCGTGGAGTAGTTTCCCGGTTCCATGCAAAATTATAAGTTGAAGAGAACGGATCATTCATCTGGACTGAATGCGCTGACTGACCTAGTGGTCGATCGATCCTAAAAGAGGACATTCCTCTAAAACATGAGATGGAGACAGACAGCTATGACACCTGAGGTGAAACTTGATTGATTTGAGCGAACTCGTTTTGACTTCTAACGCTTCTAACCCACGCATGATTGTCGCCATTTGCTTCAGCCGCTATTCGATTCTAAGGAAAGACCACCGGTTTTGGTTGGGAACCGAGGAGACTCGATCATCGCAATGTTCCCATTGCATGGTTTTTCTGATAAACTCTCTAAAAATCCCAAGCTTCATTAGCATTTTTCTTCATGAAATCCCTTGACACATAGATTCTAAGGATGTTTTTGAAGAATAATCCAATCCTTCATAGATAATTTGGCATAGGCCATTTCTCTAGACCGTGAGGACATGAGAAGATCCTTAAATCTATCGGCACTTCCAAAAGGGTTCCCCGGGACAATTCTAAAGTTTTGAATGTCGCTTCTAAGCTTGACCGCTTTGTGAATAGGAAAGAATTTTTAGAAACACTTTTACAAACTCAACCCAAGTTGAGATGGAATCTGTGGGTATACACCCATTTTTTGCTTTGTCCTTATGCTAAAGGGATAAATCAAGCTTGATTGCGCCTCTGCTAAGTCTTTCATTTTAATCATTAGGCAAACTTCTTCAAATTCGGAGATAAAATATATACGCCTTCTCGCTTCGAATCTAAGAATTTCTAAGCATGTTTATGAAATGCGGTCTAAGTTCGAATTGGTTCCTTGACTTCGGGAGTTTAATGCATGAAGGGATTGCATTCCTAGTTGGGTAGCATATATCTTGAAGAACGGGAGGGTTGGCCATTTCTGGGTTCAGTGATGAATCAAGATCTAATTGCGATTGGTATTGTCCCTAACCCAAGTTTGCATACACCAAAATCAAGTTTTTTGAAAAAGGAAAAGAGAAAAGTTAGTTTTTTCCTTTTTTTTTTAGATGAGAAAAGAGAAAAAGTTAAGAAGATGATGAGAAAAAGAAAGAAAATAAAAAGAAAAGAAAAATTCTAAACTAATCTAACTACAAAGCAAATAAATCTAAACTACAAAAGCTATTAAATCTAAACTACAAAGCAAATAAATCTAAACTACAAAAGCTATTAAATCTAAACTACAAAAGCTATTAAATCTAAACTACAAAAGCTATTAAATCTAAACTACAAAAGCTATTAAATCTAAACTACAAAAGCTATTAAATCTAAACTACAAAAGCTATTAAATCTAAACTACAAAAGCTATTAAATCTAAACTACAAAAGCTATTAAATCTAAACTACAAAGCAAATAAATCTAAACTACAAAAGCTATTAAATCTAAACTACAAAAGCTATTAAATCTAAACTACAAAAGCTATTAAATCTAAACTACAAAAGCTATTAAATCTAAACTACAAAAGCTATTAAATCTAAACTACAAAAGCTATTAAATCTAAACTACAAAAGCTATTAAATCTAAACTACAAAAGCTATTAAATCTAAACTACAAAAGCTATTAAATCTAAACTACAAAAGCTATTAAATCTAAACTACAAAAGCTATTAAATCTAAACTACAAAAGCTATTAAATCTAAACTACAAAAGCTATTAAATCTAAACTACAAAAGCTATTAAATCTAAACTACAAAAGCTATTAAATCTAAACTACAAAAGCTATTAAATCTAAACTACAAAAGCTATTAAATCTAAACTACAAAAGCTATTAAATCTAAACTACAAAGCAAATAAATCTAAACTACAAAAGCTATTAAATCTAAACTACAAAAGCTATTAAATCTAAACTACAAAAGCTATTAAATCTAAACTACAAAAGCTATTAAATCTAAACTACAAAAGCTATTAAATCTAAACTACAAAGCAAATAAATCTAAACTACAAAAGCTATTAAATCTAAACTACAAAAGCTATTAAATCTAAACTACAAAAGCTATTAAATCTAAACTACAAAAGCTATTAAATCTAAACTACAAAAGCTATTAAATCTAAACTACAAAAGCTATTAAATCTAAACTACAAAAGCTATTAAATCTAAACTACAAAAGCTATTAAATCTAAACTACAAAAGCTATTAAATCTAAACTACAAAAGCTATTAAATCTAAACTACAAAAGCTATTAAATCTAAACTACAAAAGCTATTAAATCTAAACTACAAAAGCTATTAAATCTAAACTTGACTTAGACCAATCCTAACCAAAACTTCCTAAGTGAAAAGATCAAAGTTTACTTGGGTAATTAGCCGTGGATAGTACTAGAGGGAGATCAAAGATCAATTAAGTACCTCGCTCCTTGCGTATTTCACGAACCCCTAAACCTTGCCTTAGACACCAATCCAAATAAACTTGGACCGTTCACTTAAGATTTCTTGTTCCTTATTGAGCTCGAATCCTTAGGCCAACGCCTAATCAGTTTTAAGAGGCTTGGGTGTAGTAAGGAATTAGCGATTTTAGGCTAAGGAAAGGGTGATGAAATCCTCACCTTATCTTGATTAGTGGGTTTTGCCCTTAATGATTTTTTCAGTGAGTGCCAAATCAAGATGCTCAAATCACTTTGGTGAATTCCTACTATTATATGATATGCAACCCTAGAAATTAAAAGCAACTAAAAAGGATGCAAAACAAAAATCTTTTTTTTTTTAATTATGGTAGCAAAAAGAATGTCAATTTTTTTTTATTAACCTAATTGTCTCTAATGTGATGAACTACCTAGGGTGGAATTAAAAATACTAGAAGATTAAAGCAATGCAAAGCCCTCGCTGGAGGCAACCTTCAATCTCGAATCTTCAACTCCTTGCCTTCAAGCTCCTTTGTCATTCACAATAGACAAACACACAAGTTGAAGAACTAAAAAAATTCCTACTTAACACCGTCCTGCAACGGCGCTAAAACTTGATGGGCAAAACGAAAGTGTTTACCTTTTATAGTCGCAAGTGCACAACCATTGTCAAGTTATAGTATTTAAGATTATCGATCCCACGAGGAACGGAAATGGGAAGTGTTTAATTCAAGTTCAGTTCTCAAATTATGCGGACAATTAGGGTTTTATTCAAGATAGTATGAAAGCATGATGAAGTGATGAGAGAGTGGATTAGGATTGTGTGTGAAAGGAATCACAATAAAAAGATGAGAAGTCAATAAGAGAGATGAAGGAATCTAGAATTGAATCCACTAGCTAACTCAAATTATAATCTATGAAAATTCTCTTTTACCACATCTCATATTAGATTTATTAAGCATAAGATATCAAACCACTTAAGGAAAGCATAACTTATCAAATTATCACCTAATTGAAATTCAAACTCATGAAGAGAGTAATAACAAGATAATAATCCTAGAATTCATAAGCATAGCCTATCAAACCACTTAAGGAAAGCATAAACTATCAAATTCTTCTTCTATCGATTAGTTCTCTAGTTGATTAACCTAAACATGATCTTTTAAGCATAAGAGAGATGATTCATAAACACAAAAGAGATTAGACTAGTTTCATGCAACCTAGATCCCCACAAGAGTTTAGTTCAACATCTTGGGAAATTCAGACAAATAGAAAAAGAAAGAAAATAAAAAGAAAAGAAAAATTCTAAACTAATCTAACTACAAAGCAATTAAATCTAAACTACAAAAGCTATTAAATCTAAACTACAAAGCAAATAAATCTAAACTACAAAAGCTATTAAATAACACAAAAGAAAAAGAAATAATAAAGAGAAATAAAGAGAAACCTGCAACTCATCATCATCAACTCATCCTCCTTTTGGTCCTTGAACAAGAAGAAGAAGATGGGATTGAAGGGGCTTAAAATATTTATTTATTGAGGAAAAATTATTACAATGAAAGGTACTCTAAAACAAGAGCAACCCTCTCTCCAAAAGGAGTTTTACAAAATATTTCACACCTCTAAACCCTCGATACAACCCATATTTATACCCTAACGCAATCAATGTGAACCTGGATCAAACCAAGCCAAAATAGGAGAAGAATCCCGCCGTATTCGAAACCAACCGGTAATAACCGTTAGCCAACCGGGCCAACCGACGGTTCGACCGACTTTGGTCGTTTTGCTTTTTTGCATGATTTCCTTCGATCTTCTTGATATCTTGGGCCTTCGCTTGTCTTCATATGTGGACTATAAAAATAGGTAGAAAATCGAGAATTAGAGTCATTTGGGCTTTTATTCATTAATACTTCATTATCCCGCAATATAAGATAAAACAATTATTAGCAAGATATTTATTCATATTCAATAGGAAATAGGGATATAAAATTGTAATAAAATTGTGATTATCAATATTCTCGACGGTGTTCGAAAGCGCGGTGCTTTTCACATCGGGTGCATTTTGATCTGATTGTACCCCGAGAAGCCATCCATAAAGACATCCTCTCAATCCACATGTGTTGTCGATGATAATGTCCGTAATTGGTAGAGGGAAATCGCCTTTCTGACATGCCGCATTTACATCTCTAATCAACACACGGTCGGATCCGTCTGCTTTTCTTTACCACGGGTACTATATTTGCTACCTACCGATGTCTGACTTCCGGATGAACCCCGCTTTGATCGCCTTCTCGATTTCTCGATGGCCTTCATGACCGAGGGGAGAATCGCTGTCGCTGCTTAATGTGCTTAGCACCCGGTTTGATATTAAGGCGTTGCATAGCCACTTGACAAAAGCAGCCAGATTCCCTGGGACAACGCCAATATCCCACCTAAGATCAAGTAGTGAAAAAGACTTGGTTTACGGAAAAGGAATCACGGTTCCAGCGAATCATTTCTTAGAAGAAGATGAAGATGACAATGGCCTATCCTCCACACATCTCGATATAGTACGTAAAACACCGGTATCATGAAGAAGTGGGAGTGCGACTTGACACAAGGAGAAGGTCTATGTTTGGGCGAGGTCCTCGAGTCCCTCCTAGCGACATATGTCCCAAAGGGAAGCGGATAACTACTATGCATTGAGGCGGGGATTGGGATACGAATCATCCTCGAGAAGATGAATGCTCATGGTCGATTGATAATAATCCACCCGATGAGGGAGACTGACATTCGCCCGATTCTTCGGCTTGGGATTCTCGACACCACCTCGAGAAGCTGCCTTGATGTCGAATATGGCCACGATCGATCCTGCTACTATTGAGGGTGATGAAGATATGCCAACATGGGAAGACCCATGGATCCATCAACTCAGAGCATTGGGGATAGATTGAACAAAGAGACCCCCTACTAAGGACGAGGTAACCTGTGCTAATATGGGTGATGAGGAGCATCCTAAGCTCATAAACATCAGTAATACTCTTCCCTCGGAAGAAAGGAAGAGTTGATCGCCTAATCGGGGAATATATCGATGTATTTGCACGGAGCTACGAGGACATGCCAGACTCACCCTAATGTGGCAACACATCGCCTCAACATCAGCGTGGATGTCAAACCCGCCGCAATCGCGAAGACGGTTTCGGCCCACAAATCTTACAGCATCGTGAGACGCAAGTAAAGAAACTCATAGAATCGGGATTCATCGAGGAAATTCAACACCGGATTGGGTGGCGAATATAGTCGGTCATGAAGAAGAATGGTTCGATTAGGATTCGGTTTACTCACAGACTCTAAACGCTTGCCTAAAGGATGATTTCCCTCACGCCAATCACCGGCGTCATAGTTGACAATACGTGTGGATTCGAGAGGATGTCCTTTATGGATGGTTTCGGGTTACAATCAAATCAAGATGCACCCCGATGACGCCAAACACCGCGTTGAGCCCGTCGGTATATTTTGCTACACGGTCATGCCGCTCGGTAAAGAACCGAAGCAACATACCGGAAGCAATGACTAAAATTTTCGGGATCATCTCGGGAAAAGCGGTCGAATGCTCGTCGATGACTTGGTGAAAGCCGTGACAAAGGAGATCATATCAAAGATCTTAGAGCGGTATTGAGCTCATGCGGACTCATCGACTAAAGATGAACCCCGCCAAATCCTTCCTTGGGATGTCGGTGGCAAGTTCCTCGCTATTGCCACCGACAAAGGAATCCACGTCGATCTGATAAAGTGAAGGCCATTCAAGAGTTGCAACCTCCGAAATCGAGAGAACTCGGGGTTACAAGGGCGATTAGCGTACATCCGGCGGTTCATATCGAACCTATCGGGAAGTGTCAACCATTCTCTAAATTGAACAAGAAGTGTCGTTTATTTGGGGCGGCGCATGTCGAGCGTTTGAAGAGATCAAATGGTATCTCGCTAAACCTCTGTTCTTGTTGCACCGCAATGGGAAAACCGCTCCTCATCTATGTCAAGGCAGCGGATCATTCGTTAAGCCTTTACCGCGCAGACGACGACACGGGTCACGCAATGTGCGCGTATTACTCGAAGCCGAACATTGGTCGGCTACCGAAGTCTCGATACCCAATGGTCGGCGGTGCCTTGCATTAGTGTTCGCGATTCGAAGATGCGACACTATTTAGTCGGGCGGGCGATTTATGTTATCTCTAACGAACCGTCCGGATATTTATGACCCACCCGCTTCAATGAGTTGGCGTTTGGCGAAATGGGCCTTGCTCTTGTCCCAATATGACCTGCACTTCAAACAACGTAGTCACCAAAGGGCGTTTATATGCATCTCTTGGTCGCCAACCCGACAACGGATGCGGTTGAGCTATATGATGATCTTCGGATGAAGTCGGGAAGTCAACACTCGTCGCACCAACAAATATGGCGATTGTACTTTGACGGAGCTTCGGCCACTAATGTAGCAAGTACCCGGACTCTAAAATCTCATTTGGAGTCGGAGTTGTCTTGATTTCCGGAATCATGTCATGCCCGTGCTTATTCACTCACGAACCTGTTCCAATAGCGTAGCGAATACAGCGCTACTTATCGGACTTAGCCGCCAAAGAGGGGGTCGAATATCTCGGCGTATGGAGATTCTGGCCCGATAGTTAAGCGGTCGTGGTGACTACGAAGTGAGGAACTACGATCGGTCCCCTATCATCGGTAGCGTTGAAATGGCCGACTCATTGAAGAATTCTTCATCGAATATATCCCACGCCCAAACGCCACGCAGATGCATCGGGCGAAATGTCGCTAGCACAACCTTCCGAGACCGAGCAATTAGTTACTGGCCCTCACTCTTCGCATCAATATATGATGGGGTACAAGAAGACAAAGGGTAGTTACCAAAGAGGTACATGCAACCCAAACCAAGTTAGAGCCCCGAGATTGCGCTTTCCTATCGCCGACACGCTTTACACGGCATTCTAAGACGGAAGGAGAGAGAGTCAATCCGAAGAGCTCCAGTTCTTTACGACCACGGAAACCGGATGCTATATCGCCGGGTACGATGGTCTTTACTCGATGCCTTTCAAACAAGGAGGCGTAAGAGGTCCTTCGGGAAGCACACGAAGGTGAATGTGGTGCGACCCGGGTCCCAAGCTCTGGCGAATCGGAGAATGGGCTACTTTTGGCCCACGATGATTAATGACGCAATGAGCACGCCGATGCCACGCCGCGGTCGATTCACGCCAATTATATGCATCGCCTCCGAGCAACCAGATCCTTCGCCACGCCCCGCCATTCGAGACATGGGGAATGGGCGTTGTAGGTCCCATTTTTCCTCCGTCGGTTAAAGGAGATCGCTTTATTCTAGCGATCACCGACTACTTCCAAGTGGGTCAAGCAATCCCACTAAAGGAGGTCAAGGCGGTACCGCCATCGATTCATCAAACACCATGTCATCTATCGACATGGTGTCCCAAACGGATCGTGCATGACAGCGGTCCCCAATTTATCGGCAATTCCTTCATCAAGTTTTGCGAAAAATTCAAGATACAAGATGTCTCGTCGATGTACCTATAATCCAGAAATAATGGGTTAGCCGAGGCGCTCAACAAGACGATCATCAAGATTTTGTCGGCTTGTGAAGAATAACAAGCTTAGACGGACGATAAACTCGAGAAGCACTCGCATATCGACAACGGTACGCACCACCAGAGCGCACCCGCACTCTCGGGTTCACGGTGTGAAGCGATTCTCCGTTGGAAATCGAGTTCCGTCACTTGGTGCTTGCTTGAGATGGCGACGAAGAACAACATCAAAACGCCTCAAGAGCTTGAGATGTTAGATGAGAAGCGCTGGAGGCTCAACAATGCATTGAGTTCTATCAAGCTAGAATGTCGAGGGCTTTCAACAAGAAAGTTCGACAGAGAACCTTTAAGGAGGAGATCTCGCCCCGCCAGACTAATCGATAATCCTCACCTCTAAAAGAAAGGTAAATTCGAACCCAAATGGGAAGGACCGTTTATAATAGACACGGTCTATTCAAGCGGTGCATATCGCCTATCACCTGAGAATGGCGGCCAGGCAATTAATCTTAGATAAATGGGAAGTTTACGAAAAATACTATCCTTAGTATATTCAGATAACCCATTTTGATGGGAAATTCCTCGAGAGAATATCTCACTCATTTTCATGAGGATAACCATAAGTTATTGTGTTTTCCTCCAAAATTCTCTCACCGATCAAATTCATTGGCGGTGGGCCCACTAAAATCTTCTTGGTCCAACCACCAAGAAAATCCCTCTCGATTCCTTCCACCTAACCAGAGGTCCACTTTCAATTCTCGTTAGCAATCCTACAAAACAAAGCTATCCGCACTTCTTCAAGATTCTCAAAATGGAGATCCCATTCTTAGTTTCTCATCGGAAATAGAATACATTCTTCCTTTCCCACATTTTACTGGAGATAGAATACATTCTTCCTTTCCCAGCAAGAGATAGAATACATTCTTCCTCTCTTGTCTTAGATTCTCGGAGTGGAGATCCCACTCTTAGTCTCATCTTTCAAGATTCTCAAAATGGAGATCCCATTCTTAGTTTCTCATCGGAAATAGAATACATTCTTCCTCTCTTGTTCATCCCTTACCCTGAGATAGGAGACAAGATCCTCCTTCCTCTCCATCAATAAGAGATAGGATACAAAACCTTCCTCTCTTATTTCAAATTAGTGAGCACACGGAGATAGGACACAAAACCTTCCTCTCCACGGCAAGAGATAGGATACAAAACCTTCCTCTCTTGTTCATCCCTTACCCTGAGATAGGAGACAAGATCCTCCTTCCTCTCCACCTTGGAAATAGAATACATTCTTCCTTTCCCACCTCAATCAACCTTATGGCGGTTCAATCCTTCTCGGTCAAAGAAAGCCAAGATTCATCTTGGGGTGTTTCATCGAAGCCTAAGAAGGGATGAAGTCGGCCTAACTGCAGCGTCGCCGGTTTAGTCTTTCTCCGATTGAAGAAGACACGAGTTCGATTCGGGGTATTCCATCCGAAACCTAAGAAGGGATGAAGTCGGCCTAACTGCAGCGTCGCCGGTTTAGTCTTTCTCCGATTGAAGAAGACACGAGTTCGATTCGGGGTATTCCATCCGAAACCTAAGAAGGGATGAAGTCGGCCTAACTGCAGCGTCGCCGGTTTAGTCTTTCTCCGATTGAAGAAGACACCAGAGTTCGATTCTGGGGTATTTTGTCCCGAAGCCTAAGAAGGGATAAAGCCAACGCCTACCACGCTGCTGTCGTAGTCTATTCCGTGACAAAGACGGCCTCACGTGATTCAACATCGTAGCATTAAGTCTAAGAGAGTCTCATTCTTTTAGCACAGCGTCCGCGTGCGGGCGGATCGAATAATCCGCCGCTAGCCCAACTCAAGCGGTAGTTGGTAAAGGCTAGTCAAATCCGTTGAGGGTGGGGTCGACCAATAACCCTAAAGTCGGCGCCTCACGCGTCGCCGGTTTAGTCTTTCTCCGATTGAAGAAGACACCAGAGTTCGATTCTGGGGTATTTCATCCCGAAGCCTAAGAAGGGATTAAGCCAATGCCTCACCGCGTTGCGGGCGATCTCTTGTCGTAAAAGTACCGAGCCTATGTATTCAATATCATAGCAACAAGTCTAGAAGAGTTTCATTCTTCTAGCACAGCGTCCGCGTCTTGAGCAGTTTGGACAATCCGCACGCTAGCCCAACTCAAGCGGTAGTTGGTAAAGGCTAATCAAATCCGTTGTGGTGAGGGTTTGCCAAAATCCTATAAGTATTATGGTTAATTATTTACGGCGAAATAAAAGAATCATAATAGAGCACAAAGAGGGCAGAAATATGTTTTGCTTTAACTTTCGGATACTTTATTGAGGAAAGCTTGTTGAAGTTCCTCCCCAAGCTCGGCCCCGAAGTCTCACGCCATTAAGGGCCTCGCGATCTCCTTCTTGATGTCAACCGGCTTCTGCGCCGAGTTCAAGTTCCTCGGGCACGACGAGAGTCTTTTCTTTGTTGGCCTTCGTCGGCTTCAAGGCGATCAGGCTCTCCCTGCCGCTTGAAGCTCTGTTCGAGCTCTACTCGCTTCCAAAGAAACACAAGACCAAAAATGTCCCACGGAAGATGAAGCTTCAAAGAATGCTAGCCCCAATGATGCACCTGCCTGTTGCATTTGAACTCGAGTCGATAATAGCATAAGCATCGGCCAAGGCCGGGCGAGCCTCGATATAAGAGGCGAGTCCTACACTTCAAAATGGTCGAAATCATCGGCAAGGTGGCACAGGCGGACTCAATCTTCGGATATTCTCCCATGCCCTACTCCAAATAGGATTATGAGTATAAACTAATTCACGGTTCTTAGCGAGAAGTTCTGGAGAATATTACCATATTCTTAAGGATAACTTCGATAACCCTCAATTTCCTCATTTGTGGGACCTCAAGGAGGGATAAAATTACGGCGAGGCTTATATCGACGCGACAACGCTTCTACCTCGAAGGACTCCTCCCATCAGACGTCGATTCATGCATCACGCCCCAGGGCCTACCAATCAACAATTGGGAAGAATACCTCCCACCGGATGAACACACCGCAACGAAGTAATGCAAGAGCGACGCCAACCAACGGCCGTCGATTTAAGGATTCACCGATCAGCGGTTCGGACCCACAAAAGAATTCCCGATCAGCGGAGGAATCTCGAGGTCAATTGGGCGACAATCCAGCGACGAGTCATCAGCGACAAATGAACTCAATTAGCTTCTGATTCGAAATTCCAACAACGGTCAAGCAATAAATGCAGCACCGACACCCCCGGGATCCTACAAAGCGGAGAACACGAGAGGATTGGAGGAATCAAATCTGGAGCCAACCTCAAAAGAAATTCATCTATCGACTTACGGTGAGATTTCGACAACGGTCGGACAAAAATGCGATGCAGTAATACCTTGACAATCCTACAAAGCACCGAAAGATCGAAGGGAATGGAGAGATCAAGCGCCGGGGTCATTCACAAGTCCTATCCGCCAATTAAGGAGTGAAGGGGCTCATCATGTCAAAGCATCCCGGACTCATCAAGAATCGAGGCCGACGCTTTGGAGGGGTATCAGAGGCGCAAAATTGCTTATCGGTGCAGAACAAGACTAAATAGCGGTGGGTTGACAACCGACGATCCATCCGGACGGCCAACGTAACGCCGCCGACGCGATTACGCCGCAAAACGATAAAGCGAAGTCGACGAACCCATGAAGTGAGTCGGCGAAGCGCATTTGACAGCGGTAGAAACGACACGCCGTGGAGAAAACCCGACGACGGCTCAACGAGGCGAAGTTGGCTAAACTCAAACGCCGACAAGACGGAATCAACACAGTCCGTCGACAGCAAACGGAGCCGCTTGAGCTCGAAGTTGATCGGACACGACTCAAACCTAACGGCGACATCACCGAGCAAAACTAAGCCCTCGAAGACCAGAGTCGACGGAATAAGAGTCGACGGAAATCACGGAAGAATCGGACGGAGAAACGGCGAAACGCGGAAAAGCGACGCGAGAGTACACTCGCCGGCCAAGACGCCGGCGTCGTAGCCAGTGGTTACGCTACAAGACTTCCCCTTTTATAAATAGGGGGTCTTGCTCATGAGAGGGGGCTGGATTTTGGAGTCTTGGACGGGATTTGGTGATTTTGGCGGACTTCGAAGAGCCCTCGCGAGATCTACGACCACGCCCCAGCACCGGGCGAAGTTCAAGTCCAACACGAGATCTATAGGCGGAAGGTAAACAAACTCGGGTCGAACTTCTGAGATACCCTCTAGGTTAAGCCGTCTTAACCTCGGGGATATGTGATTTCTCCTTGTAGATCTCACCGCTCGGCGATCCTCTCGCCGTGAGTGTGATCCCCGCAGCGCATCCTCTCCTTCGTGAGTGTGATCCTCAGCGCCGCTTCCTTCGTGAAACGAGCCCTTACGTCCGTAGTCCCGAACCCGGTTTACACCTCGTGATCTGGCCGTGGTCAACGGACAAAGTCCCCGACAGCAAAGAACTCACAAGCCGGGATCCCGTAAAATAGAGATCCTCGTGTTTGTTCACAAAGGAAGAGAGTTGTAATTTTTGTTTTCATTATGCGCCTAAAATAAAGGCATTTTTCTTTGTTTGAAATTTTGTTGTAGGCCAGCGAAGGCGTAAGCGAATTCAAGCGAGCAATGAATAACAAACCAACTTTTCTCCGCTAACTGATCGTAAAGCAATCAAGTTGTTCGGTGACATGAAAGTATAACAACAGTGATTATGAACAAAGTCATTTAGAAAAATGACCATGTGGGAGTAGTCAAGTCGTTCAGTGACACGAAAGTATAACGACTATAGTTGGAATAAGGGCACATCACATAATGGGCGCTATTGATGAGGAATTGATAAGGGTATATCGCTTGGTTAATCTCTATAAAGTCACTCGGACAAGAAACGATATGGAAATGATCAGGTCGTTCAGTGACATAGAAGTATAACGACTGTGATCGAAGACAAACGTTGAAAACATAGGATATTGGCGCATCACTTGGTAGGCCAATGATGGACATAGTACAGATAAAGTATTGACACATTACTTGGTAGGCCAATACTTAGAAATGGCGAGATAATTAATTAAGGGTAATATTTCTTGAAACTTACCATTAATAGGCATCATGATTTTATCGCCTTCTTGATTGGTTAGCGGTGCGCTCCATTCGAGTAAGCGGACTCCCTCTGAATGGTCCTTCCCATTTTGGTTCGAATTTCCCCTTTTCTTAGAATTGAGGATCATCGGTCGGACGGCGAGCGAGGTCGCCTTCCTTGAAAATCGACATTTAACTTTCTTGTCAAATGCTTTAGAAATCGGACTTGGTAGAACTTCGATATGTTGTTGAGCACGTAGTAAACTTTTCATCTAGCATTTCAAGTTCCTCAAGGCGTCGACGATGATTTTCTTCAGTCGTCATTCCAGTGGTTAATGCTATTCGTAGCGACGGAATTTGAATCTCCATCGGTAAAATAGCTTCACAACCATAAACTAAAGCATATGGGGTGGTACCTGTTGGTGTGCGAACCGTTGTGCGGTAAGCCCACAAACTTTGTCCCAACTTATCATCCCAATCCTTCTTGTTTGAAGAGACCATCTTAGTAAGGATCTTGATGATCGTCTTATTAAAAGCTTCAGCTTGCCCGTTCGCAGCAGGATAGTAAGCTGTTGATGCTAAATTCCGGATTGAATTTATCGCGAAGCAGCGTGAAGGCATGGTGACAAATTGTGGACCATTGTCGTGGACAATCTGCCTGGGCACACCATATCGGTATATGACATGATGTTTAACAAATTTAATCACATCACTTGTCTTGACCAATCTCAATGGGATGGCTTCAGCCCACTTTGAGAAATAATCAGTTATCGCCAATATGAAGCGATGTCCTTTTGAAGAAGGTGGAGAAATTGGACCAACAATGTCCATTCCCCATGTTTCAAATGGCGGGGCGTGTGATAGGATGCAAGTGTTCGGCGGTTGGTGAAGGTAATTAGCATGTATCGGCATGCATGGCACCGTTTAAGCGTAAGCCGGCGTCTTTACCATTGTTGGCCAATAATACCCAAGTCTCGTGTCGGTCCCATAACTTAGGTCGGTGGTGTGCTCCACAAACACCGTCATGAGCTTCTTTCAAGACTTGCTCTGCTTCCTTAGTTGACAAACATCGAAGCAGTAACCCATCATAGGACCTCCTATACAAAGTCTGTAATTGGGAATCATAGTAAAATCTTGATGCTCGTCGACGAATTGACTCCCTTTCTTTTATGTCTTCGGGCAATATCCCATGCAAGACATAGTCGATGATCGGGAACCGCCAGTCTCGTGCTTCAAGTGACTTAGGTTCGTCTTCGACTGCTTGGATTTGTAATGCATATTTTGGTCGAAATAGCTGCCGACTAGACACAATAACCTGCTGAGTAGCATTCTCAGGCAAGGCTAAGCGTAGGCTGCAAGAGGCAGCTAACGCATCGGCATAAGTGATACGCAAGCGGGGCACATGATCAATGTAAAAGCTTCCAAAGGAGTCAGCCTAAAGTCACACGATGATGAGGGATAAGGTCTTAGTGCGACCGTACTCTCCTCTTAGTTGTTTTACAATTAGCTGTGAATCCCCAAATGCTTCAAGGTGTTTCACGCCTAAATGTTTGGCTATGTCGAGACCAATCAATAACGCATTATACTCTGCTATGTTATTGGTGCATGGTTCTGACAACGACCACGGCTTCAGCGGTATCACGTGGTTTTGTGGAGATATCAACACTACCCCCACTCCGGCTACAACGGGGCCGTCAGGAGTCGCTCTCGCGGCTCCATCAAAGAACAATTGCCACACCTGTTCCTTAGAGGCTAAATTGGCTTCATAAGGTTCATCAGGCATGTCTTGATACAATTCGACTTTTCCTTTCAAAGGATGGTTAGCCATAAGATCACACGGCTTGACCCTTCACGCCGAGGTTTGAAGTGAATATCGTACTGAGATAATAACAATGCCCATCTAGCCATTCGGCCATTCAACGTGCCAGGCTGGGTCATAAATACCCTTATGGGGTCGATTCTGGAGATGACGTGTATAGTCTGTCCCACCAGGTAATGCCGCATCTTTTGGATGGCAAAGACCAAAGCCAAACATTCCTTCTGAATGGGAGGATATCGATATTCGGCCCCCGACAGCGTCCTACTAAGGTAATAGACTGCCTGCTCGTGGCCATTGTCATCGTCCTGTGCTAAAAGACCTGCTAACGCATACTCTGTAGTACGGATGTAAATCAGGAAGGGCTTTCTGATTTAGGTGCAACTAACGAGGGGATTAGAAAGATATGTTTTAATCTCTTGAATGCCTTCGTGATCTTCATCGAGCGATACACCTTTCTTCATGAGCTTGAGAAGGGTTGACATTTCCCCGATAAATTGGAAATGAATCTGCGAATGTAAGCCAAACGCCCTTGGAGACCACGAAGCTCCCTAAGGCTTCTAGGAGGTGGAAGTTCCTGGATAGCTTTGATCTTGTCCGGGTCGAGACGTATACCATCTGCTGTGACCACGAACCCTAGAAATTTGCCACTAGACATCCCCAGAAAAGACTTGGTTGGGTTCATCTTCAAGCGATGTGCCGCATTATCTCAAATGTTGTCTTCAAGTCATGCAAGTGATCACCTTTGTGACGACTCTTAACTACTAAATCGTCTACGTAGCATTCCACTGTTTTCCGCAAATGTTTTCGGAAAATGGTGGTCATGGCACGCTGGTATGTAGCCCCTGCGTTTTTCAAGCGAAAGGCATAAGCGTATAACGATATATTCACGGCGGTGTTGAGCGGTGTGCTTTTAGTCATCGAGGTGCATTTTGATTTGATTGTACCACGAAAAGCCATCCATAAAGACATCCTCGAATCCACATGTGTTGTCGATGATAATGTCGTAATTGGTAGAGAAATCGTCTTTCGGACATGCGCATTTATGTCTCGGTAATCAACACCGCGGTCGGATCATCGTTTTCTTTACCACGGGTACTATATTTGCTACCCGGTCGGGATCTTTGCACTTCGGATGAACCACGCCTTGATCGGCTTCTCGATTTCTTTCTCGATGGCTTTCATGACTGAGGGAAAATGCGTCGTTGTTGTTGTTTAACGAGTTTAGCTCACGGCTTAATGTTAAGGCGATGCATGGCTACTTGAGGGTCTAAACCGGCATATCTTCATAACTCCATGCAAAGACATCGATATATTCTGTACCAAAGCGATAAGGCTCTCCTTTTCTTCACCACAAACTATCGCTATGAATATGGGTTTTGGATTAGATTCGTCCCCATATTTATTTGGATTATTTTGTCATCGATGGGTGGTTCCGTTGTTCAAAGCGATGTTCCCATTGCATTCCCAGGTGTGACTCATTGGATCTTCCAATAGCGGTAGAGATCATCTTCTTGGATCTCTATTGGATCGGTGAGGTCATATTGACCATCAAGGACTTAAATTCATGTCCTATCTTGGCGTCGAGAATCGGGAAGTTGCTTGAAGATGAGTGATCGACTCATCCTCGGTCATAACATGCCATGAGTGCGGCGACTCATATCCCAACCCTTTACGAGTTTTATGATAGTAATCATCGGTGGCCTTAGGGACATAAGCGGTCGGATCGGCGTTTTGATACCTTTTAGTAATTTAACCCTTCTTTGTGAAGGAAGTCATATCCCATTTTCTTCATCGGATGTTGCGCCGTCGTGAAATATGAAAATTGGGGTTCTTTTTCTTTGCTTGGGGTTGTTCCACCTCGACTTGCAATGGTTTGTTGACTGCCCAAAGATAATGTCTTCGACCATTATTAGGGACGGTATCACAAAACCGCTTGTGAAGAATTAAAGTGCCTTTGAGTTGTCATAAATGGCGGTGAATGGGCATGTGCAATGTAGGTTCAGCATACAACCGTGGAAGAATTTCGACATCAGTCGATTATGACTTTTAACACCCGGTGCGTAAGCTAAATCATAATTTTCATTAAAATCAACTATGTCGTCATCAGGATCATTCAGATCGATTACAAAGGGTTTTACATCATTGAAAACAACACCTTGTTCGGACTCTATGTCAGCTTCATTTCCGCTGTCATAGTCCTCGATCTGTGGTTCATCGGTTTGGCCTTCCTCAAGGTAGTGGACAGAATCAGTAAAATAATTCTCCACGCCTTTGAATGGTTGCCTTTCCGCGACCAATGTTTTAACCACCCCTTCTTCATCCACATACTTCATGCATTGATGCAACGTAGACGGGACGATCAGATTTTCATGGATCCAAGGGCGACCCAATAGCAGATTATAAGATGTATCTGCATCAATGACGTAACAGGTAACGTCTGTCTTCAAGTCTCCTATTTGGCATTTGAGTTTGATCTTGCCCAAGGGACGAGAATTAGTAGCATTGAAACCGTAGATGGTAGTCCCGGTTGTCGCTAGCCGGTGCAGCGGTATCCCAAGATGTTGTATGATCCTCAGTGGGATGATGCTCAATGCAGATCCCGGGTCAACTTGAGCTCGGTTGATTCGGACAGATCCGATATAGCCGGTGAAGTACAACGGCCTATCATGTTTTGGGTTCCTCACTTGCATGTCCTCCGATGAAAAAGTAATGCAAGGTATCGGTCCTTTGAAGACCTGATGACATTGGACACAAACCACATTGTCTTTTACGGGAAATGGCGAGGCAGCTTCATTATCATGGCGCTTCTCATGAGCTTCTCAGTAGATTGAGAGAGACGCAAGAGTTCAAATAAAGTAATTCTCGCCGGGATGTTGGAGAGCTGGGCTAACACGTCAAACTGGAAAGGAGCCTTCGAAGTTTCAGGCATGTCCTTCCTGAGTGCTTTGTTGTAGCGGATCTCCCTCATTTTGGGCTCACCGACCGGCGCCTTTGCTGGTACACCGGGTGTTGCCTCGGGATACTCCTTTGCGAACTCTTTTCCGCCTCGAGTGGCCAACACCGTACAAAGCAGCGGCCGGGCGGTTTGTTGCTTCGGTGGAGTCATTGACTTGCTCCTTTTCCCAAGACACAGAGGTGGCGCATAAGACTTCCCTTTTGACTTTGAAGAAGTCCATTGTTCATCTGATAACAAGTCAGGATGAACCCACATAATTTCGCCTTTCGGCGTAGTGTAAGGGACCATACCTTGTGCTTCCCGCCGCTGGAGATCAAAGTTCACAACTTTGGCTTACGTTTGATGGATCGGTTTTACCGTCACGCGCGGAATTCATAAAATCGCCAAATTGGAGGCGACCATGTTTGCGGACACCTTCTTTTGATCCTCCGCGAGTCATAACACACGCTTCTAGCAAGACACGGATCTTGTCCTTCAAAATGTAACATGACCCGTCGGATGGTGTACCATTCGATGGTACATCTGATATTTTGGATCATCCGTCCTTGAAGCTTCCTCAGGCTTCTTTATTTCGGAAGTGTGATCTTGTTCATTTTAAGTAAAGTTTTGAGGATTGGGATAACACGGTCATCCTTAAAATCATACTTCTTCGAGGGCGGTTTGTCGAAGCGTTTGATTTACGCTTGAAGGATCTTGAAGTAGGTTGGGCTTCCTGACTAAAGTCTCCTTCCCCTTCGATTGCTTTTGAGGAGTAAAATTATTACGGTTACCCCCTTTTAGGGCGAGAGTCACGAGGTTCCTCCGCCTCGATCCTCTTAATCATGTTTTCAACTTGTTCGCCTTGCCTCACCAATTCTTTCCAAGAGTATGCCTCAACTGCACCCATCTTAGAAAGTATGTTGATCGAGAGGTTGGCTCTGCACATCCCGATGAATGTCGCTTAGAGCTGGTCAGGGAGTGCAAAGACAGATTTCGAATCGCTTGACAAGCGTCGGCGGACTCCGTCTTCTTTTGCTTTTCGACCAGCAAAGTGGCCATAGACACCTCAGTGTCATCATCAAAAAATCGGGCCATAAAGAGCCTTTGCAGATCTTTCCAAGAGTTGATAGAACCAGGCTCTAACCTTCGGAACCACTCGAAGGCGACTCCCTTAAGAGTGCTAATGAATAATCGGGTCATAATAGGATCATTACCCGTTATATGCCCGGTTTGTGCTTGGAAGTAATAGATGTGTTGTGACGGAGAACTTTTTCCGTCAAACTGCACTAAGTTAAGTGGCTTGAATTTCGGAGGATATGGGACATCGTCCCATTCTATAGGATATGGCCTCGCCACCCCCAGCTCCTTTGATTGCCCTTGGAGTTTCAGAGCATCCAGCTGCTTTTGGAAATCCCGCAACACATGATCTTGCTCTTTTGTGCGCGGATTTGATTCCGCTTCCGATGACATTGAGTGGACATCATGATCCACGTTATAGCCTTCTTGCTTCGATTTGGATCCTCCTTCGTCCATCTTCTTCTTGCCCACAAGTTTCTCCATCATCATTTCTAAGCGCTTGATGGATTCTTGTTGCGCAAGAATAGTAGCTTGTTGCTCTTCTATTCTTCGTGTCATCTCTTCCTCTCGTTCGGCCATGAGGACACTGGCCTGATCACTGAAGTCAGTATTCGAAGGTTGGGATGTAGCCATGCCAGAATTCTCAACTTCTTCAGAAGTACCCCCAGCCAATTGGCTATAGTCAAGTGGAATTGCCACTCGATGCGAAGGCGGGTGCTTGATAGGCATACAGTATTGATTAAAGCGCCTCTTAACCCTGGGGAATACTCAGCGTCAGATGATTCGGGACTGCCTATCGGGGTCTTGCTCCCGCTTCTCCCAACCATGTTGATAGTCACCCCATGACTATCGCGGGCCGCTCGCTTTTTAGGGTGGAACCGCCTTAGTCTGGTTGACGGGTCAGACAATCGCTCAAAAGCGAAGGCGTCGTCGATGAACATTGGGCGCATCGCGAAATAAGCTTCTCCACGGCAACAATGAGATTGCATATGACTAGCATCCGTTTGCGAGTGAGGTATCATGAGATCAATAGTGGGTGTACCCCCAATTGATTCTGGAAGACGAGCCTCATATGAGAGAGGCTTCCTGGATTGAGTTTGGTGAGCTGGCGAGGTTGCCATTTCCTTTGGTTACGGCGAGGTTATTTGCTTGGGCTAGGCGACGAGGTTCGCCATTCAAGGGGACCTCACGTTGTAGGCGAGGTTCGCCACTTGGGCGAGCTCGTTCGTTTTGAGGGACCTCGCGTTGTGGCGAGGTTCGCCATTCAAACGAGGTTCGTCATTCAAGGGGACCTCACGTTGTAGGCGAGGTTCGCCACTTGGACGAGGCTCGTTCGTTTTTGAGGGGACCTCGCGTTGTAGGCGAGGTTCGCCGCTTGGGCGAGCTCGTTCGTTTTGAGGGACCTCGCGTTGTGGCGAGGTTCGCCATTCAAGGGGACCTCACGTTGTAGGCGAGGTTCGCCACTTGGGCTAGGCTCGCGGCGGGAGTGGCGTTAGTCTTGTAGGCGAGGTTAGCGATTTTGGCGACCTTCGTCTTGTTTTGAATGAACCCGATGATGGCGAGGTTCGTTTATTTTCTTCGGATGATAGTGGAATCCGTCCAGCGAGACAAAGCTTCGAGCACGTCGGCGAGCTTGGTTGTCGCTGGCGTTATGCAGCGCGTCTCGAGAGTGGACCATTAGAAGGTCCGGTCTTCTCACGAGCGAGCGAGGCTCGCCGAAGCCAAAACTTGGCTAACATCATCGAAGTGGACTTGGATTGCTTAACAACCCATTTCTTAGCCCGGTTGACTTTTGGAGCCTCGTCTTTGAAAGACAAAGGCGATTGTCGAGGTTCACTCGAGAGGATTCAGCGAAGCCACGGGGCTGAAGTCTCATCTGAGACTTCGGCGACACTGCGTGTCTTCGGACTAGATGCCCGGAGGAGAGAAACTCCTCGTACTTACTCTGATCGAATTCGATGACCAAGGTTTGAACCTCGGTTCCAACTGCAATCTTGTCTGATTGCGCCACCACCAATTCATCGGAATGAACGGTTGCTCCCACTGTGGTCGCCATCTTCTGTAGAGTCGAAAAAGTTTTGTTTGATTGACTTTGAAAAAGAATTACAATCACACCCTCTCGATTACAGAGGAAGAGAAGATTGATTTGACTCCTCTTTTGTATGGGTTCTTGGTGGCGAAAGAAGGCTTCACTCAATGCTCACGTAGAGTTTAAGCTTTAGTTGGCGATCGAGCGAGTTGTTGATGATTGATGAAGAACTTCGATCTCTCTTGCGCAAGTGTTAGATTTTCTCAACCGTCCAAAGTCCTCAGCCAATGGCTACTCACCGCCATTTATAGGGCTTTTAGCATGTAACCGCATGCCGGAATTGTGGGAACGTGGGCTAGCGGCATGGGCGTGGGTATAACCGATGTCCACTACTTAGCCCACGGATTGTTGTGGCTTTCGTGGCCTTTGGGTCCGCTACAAGGGCGAAGCCGATAGATGACGAGCTTAGCTCTTCCTTGGTTGGTGAACCTTGATCGAATGACGGTTCGCTACTTGGGCAAGCCGGTTGGAGTAACGAGCCCATTGCGTGGGCAAATCTCGGTGGATGTGTTTATACATTTTGGTTGGATGGCGAGCCGCTATTATAGGCGAACCTCGGTTGAATGGCGAGGTTCACCGCTATAGGCGAACCTCGGTTGAATGGCGAGGTTCACCGCTATAGGCGAACCTCGGTTGAATGGCGCAGGTTCACCGCTATAGGCGAACCTCGGTTGAATGGCGAGGTTCACCGCTATAGGCGAACCTCGGTTGAATGGCGAGGTTCACCGCTATAGGCGAACCTCGGTTGAATGGCGCAGGTTCACCGCTATAGGCGAACCTCGGTTGAATGGCGAGGTTCACCGCTATAGGCGAACCTCGGTTGAATGGCGAGGTTCACCGCTATAGGCGAACCTCGGTTGAATGGCGAGGTTCACCGCTATAGGCGAACCTCGGTTGAATGGCGAGGTTCACCGCTATAGGCGAACCTCGGTTGAATGGCGAGGTTCACCGCTATAGGCGAACCTCGGTTGAATGGCGAGGTTCACCGCTATAGGCGAACCTCGGTTGAATGGCGAGGTTCGCCACTATAGGCGAACCTCGGTTGAATGGCGAGGTTCAGCGCTATAGGCGAACCTCGGTTGAATGGCGAGGTTCACCGCTATAGGCGAACCTCGGTTGAATGGCGAGGTTCACCGCTATAGGCGAACCTCGGTTGAATGGCGAGGTTCAGCGCTATAGGCGAACCTCGGTTGAATGGCGAGGTTCAGCGCTATAGGCGAACCTCGGTTGAATGGCGAGGTTCAGCGCTATAGGCGAACCTCGGTTGAATGGCGAGGTTCAGCGCTATAGGCGAACCTCGGTTGAATGGCGAGGTTCACCGCTATAGGCGAACCTCGGTTGAATGGCGAGGTTCAGCGCTATAGGCGAACCTCGGTTGAATGGCGAGGTTCAGCGCTATAGGCGAACCTCGGTTGAATGGCGAGGTTCAGCGCTATAGGCGAACCTCGGTTGAATGGCGAGGTTCAGCGCTATAGGCGAACCTCGGTTGAATGGCGAGGTTCACTGCTGTCGGCGAACCTCGGTTGAATGGCGAGGTTCACCGCTATAGGCGAACCTCGGTTGAATGGCGAGGTTCAGCGCTATAGGCGAACCTCGGTTGAATGGCGAGGTTTCTTGCTATAAGCGAACCTCGGTTGAATGGCGAGGTTCAGCGCTATAAGCGAACCTCGGTTGAATGGCGAGGTTCACCGCTATAGGCGAACCTCGGTTGAATGGCGAGGTTTCTTGCTATAAGCGAACCTCGGTTGAATGGCGAGGTTCAGCGCTATAGGCGAACCTCGGTTGAATGGCGAGGTTCACTGCTGTCGGCGAACCTCGGTTGAATGGCGAGGTTCAGCGCTATAGGCGAACCTCGGTTGAATGGCGAGGTTTCTTGCTATAAGCGAACCTCGGTTGAATGGCGAGGTTTCTTGCTATAAGCGAACCTCGGTTGAATGGCGAGGTTCAGCGCTATAGGCGAACCTCGGTTGAATGGCGAGGTTTCTTGCTATAAGCGAACCTCGGTTGAATGGCGAGGTTCACCGCTATAGGCGAACCTCGGTTGAATGGCGAGGTTCAGCGCTATAAGCGAACCTCGGTTGAATGGCGAGGTTTCTTGCTATAAGCGAACCTCGGTTGAATGGCGAGGTTTCTTGCTATAAGCGAACCTCGGTTGAATGGCGAGGTTCAGCGCTATAGGCGAACCTCGGTTGAATGGCGAGGTTCAGCGCTATAGGCGAACCTCGGTTGAATGGCGAGGTTTCTTGCTATAAGCGAACCTCGGTTGAATGGCGAGGTTTCTTGCTATAAGCGAACCTCGGTTGAATGGCGAGGTTTCTTGCTATAAGCGAACCTCGGTTGAATGGCGAGGTTTCTTGCTATAAGCGAACCTCGGTTGAATGGCGAGGTTCAGCGCTATAGGCGAACCTCGGTTGAATGGCGAGGTTCAGCGCTATAGGCGAACCTCGGTTGAATGGCGAGGTTTCTTGCTATAAGCGAACCTCGGTTGAATGGCGAGGTTTCTTGCTATAAGCGAACCTCGGTTGAATGGCGAGGTTCACCGCTATAGGCGAACCTCGGTTGAATGGCGAGGTTCAGCGCTATAGGCGAACCTCGGTTGAATGGCGAGGTTCAGCGCTATAGGCGAACCTCGGTTGAATGGCGAGGTTTCTTGCTATAAGCGAACCTCGGTTGAATGGCGAGGTTTCTTGCTATAAGCGAACCTCGGTTGAATGGCGAGGTTCAGCGCTATAGGCGAACCTCGGTTGAATGGCGAGGTTTCTTGCTATAAGCGAACCTCGGTTGAATGGCGAGGTTTCTTGCTATAAGCGAACCTCGGTTGAATGGCGAGGTTCAGCGCTATAGGCGAACCTCGGTTGAATGGCGAGGTTTCTTGCTATAAGCGAACCTCGGTTGAATGGCGAGGTTTCTTGCTATAAGCGAACCTCGGTTGAATGGCGAGGTTTCTTGCTATAAGCGAACCTCGGTTGAATGGCGAGGTTTCTTGCTATAAGCGAACCTCGGTTGAATGGCGAGGTTCACCGCTATAGGCGAACCTCGGTTGAATGGCGAGGTTCAGCGCTATAGGCGAACCTCGGTTGAATGGCGAGGTTCAGCGCTATAGGCGAACCTCGGTTGAATGGCGAGGTTCAGCGCTATAGGCGAACCTCGGTTGAATGGCGAGGTTTCTTGCTATAAGCGAACCTCGGTTGAATGGCGAGGTTCAGCGCTATAGGCGAACCTCGGTTGAATGGCGAGGTTTCTTGCTATAAGCGAACCTCGGTTGAATGGCGAGGTTTCTTGCTATAAGCGAACCTCGGTTGAATGGCGAGGTTCAGCGCTATAGGCGAACCTCGGTTGAATGGCGAGGTTCAGCGCTATAGGCGAACCTCGGTTGAATGGCGAGGTTCACCGCTATAGGCGAACCTCGGTTGAATGGCGAGGTTTCTTGCTATAAGCGAACCTCGGTTGAATGGCGAGGTTTCTTGCTATAAGCGAACCTCGGTTGAATGGCGAGTACAAAATTTATAATTTTATGAACTATAACCTAAGATTTTTGGCCATTTTAGTAGTTTAGTCCCATTTGCAAATGATTTTGTAGAGTCGAAATTCACTATTTTATGAATTATTGCCTATGATTTTTAGCCATCAACTAATTACCAAATAATTTTATGAAGCCCAAAATTACTGTTTGATGAGCTATAACCTATGATTTTTAGCCATTTTTAGTCTTTCCGACCCATTGGCAAATAATTTTATGGAAGCCAAAATTCATGATTTCATACCTATAAGCCACGATTTTTGGTCATTTTATCCACCCATTGACAAATAATTTTGTGGAGTCCAAAATTCACAATTTCATGAGTTATAACTCACGATTTTCAGCTATTTTTATTCATTTCATCCCATTTGGAAATAATTTTGTAGAGCCCATGATTCAAAATTTCATGAGCTAATGCCCACGAGTTTTGGCCATTTTTAGTTATTCCGATCTATTGGCAAATAATTTTGTAGAGACTAAAATTAATGAGTTCAATAGCTATAACCCACGATTTTTGGCTAATTTTATACATTTCGAATTATTAGCAAATAATTTTGTTGAATCCAAAATTTATGATTTCATAAGCAAACCAATAATTTTTGTTCATTTTCATTCATTTCCACCAAAAGGAAAAAAGTCATGCTGAGACAAAAATCCATGATTCGTTAGCTATAACCCATGATTTTTGGACATTTTAGTCATTTCGACCCTCTAGCAAATAATATCGTGAAGACCAAAATTCACAATTTCATGAGGTATAACCCACGATTTTAGCCATTTTTAGTTGTTCTGACCCATTGGCAAATAATTTTGCAGAGGCCAAATTTCATACTTTAATGAGCTACAACCCACAAATTTTAGCCATTTTTAATCATTTCTACCCATCGGTAAATAAATTCACAGAGTCCAAAATTTACGATTTCTTGTGTAGTAATAAACGAATTTTGGCCTTTTTTTACTTGTTTCTGCCCCGTTGGCAAATAATTATGCGGAGTCCAAGACTCATGACTTTATGAGCTATAACCCATGATTTTTTTTGTCATTTTCAGTCGTTCCGACCAGTGGGCAAATAATTTTACAAAGTGTAAATTTTATGATTTCATAAGCTATTACCCATGCTTTTTGGGCATTTCTATTTGTTTTGATCCATTGACAAATACTTTCACAGAGTCCAAAGTTCACGATTTCATGAGCTGTAATCCATGATTTTTGGCCATTTTTATTTATTTCATTCCATTGATAAATATTTTTTGCGGAGTCCGGAATTCATGATTTCATGAGCTATTACTCATAATTTTTGGCTATTTTTATTTATTTAGCCTCATTGACAAATGATTTCATACAGTCCAAAATTCACCATTTTATGAGCTATAACCCATGATTTATGTCTATTTTTGTTCTTTTTAACCCAAATAAAAAATATTTAGCAAAATCCAAAATTCTCGATTTCGTTAGCTATAACCCATATTTTTTGACCATTTTCATTCGTTTCCTCCCAAGGAAAGTTTTTTAGGGAGTTTAAAATTCACAATTTCATGAGCTATAACCCACAATTTTTTGTCTTTTTAAGTCATTACACCCATTTTGTGGAGTCAAAAATTCACATTTCATGAGCTATATCCCACAAATTTTAGCCTTTTTAGTCATTGTGACACATTTGTGAATAATTTTACGGAGTCAAAAGTTTAAATTTCATGAGCTATAACCCACGTTTCTGGGCCATTTTTAACCGTTCCGACGCATTGGCAAATATTTTCGTAGAGTCTAAAATTCACGATTTTATGAGCTATAACACACGATTTTTCAGCTATTTTTAGTCATTTTGACCCATTAAAAAATAATTTTGTGGTGTCTAAAATTCATGATTTCATGAGCTATAACCCACGATTTTACCCACTTTTAGTCGTTCCGACCCATTAGCAAATAATTTCACGAAGGTCAAAATTTATGGTTTCATGAGCTATAACCATGATTTTTGGTCATTTTTATTTCTTTTGACCTATTGGGAAATAATTTCACGGTGTCCAAAATTTACATTTCATGAGCTATAATCCATAATTTTGGCCATTTTTAGTCGTCGGACTCATTGCTAAATTATTTTGTAGAGTCAAAAATTCACGATTTCATGAGCTATAATCCACGATTTTTAGATATAGCGACCCATTGGCAAATAATTTTGGGGAGACAAAAATTTATGATTTGATGAGCTATAACTCATGATTTTTAGCTATTTCTACTAGTTGATCCATTGGCAAATAATTTTACGGACTCTGAAATTCACAATTTCATGTGCTAGCCAATGATTTTTAGCCATTTTTAGTCGTTTCTATCCATTGGCAAATAAGTTTGCAGAGTCTAAAATTTATGATTTTATGAGCTATAACACACGATTTTTCAGCTATTTTTAGTCATTTTGACCCATTAAAAATAATTTTGTGGTGTCTAAAATTCATGATTTCATGAGCTATAACCCACGATTTTACCCACTTTTAGTCGTTCGACCCATTAGCAAATAATTTCACGAAGGTCAAAATTTATGGTTTCATGAGCTATAACCATGATTTTTGGTCATTTTATTTCTTTTGACCTATTGGGAAATAATTTCACGGTGTCCAAAATTTACATTTCATGAGCTATAATCCATAATTTTGGCCATTTTAGTCGTCGGACTCATTGCTAAATTATTTTGTAGAGTCAAAATTCACGATTTCATGAGCTATAATCCATAATTTTGGCCATTTTAGTCGTTTCTATCCATTGGCAAATAATTTTGGGGAGACAAAATTTATGATTTGATGAGCTATAACTCATGATTTTTAGCTATTTCTACTAGTTGATCCATTGGCAAATAATTTTACGGACTCTGAAATTCACAATTTCATGTGCTAGCCAATGATTTTTAGCCATTTTTAGTCGTTTCTATCCATTGGCAAATAAGTTTGCAGAGTCTAAAATTTATGATTTTATGAGCTATAACCCATGATTTTTTACCATTTTTGGTCGTTTGACCCATAGACAAATAATTTTGCGGAGTCCAAAATTCATGATTTCAAGAGCTATAACACACGATCTTTGGCCATGTTCAGTTGTTCAAACCTTTCGACAATAAATTTGCGAAGGCAAAAGTTCATGATTTCATGAGCTTAACCCATGATTTTTGGCAAATTCCACTAGTGTCGAACCCCAACGGTAAATATTTCGTGGAGTCCAAAATTCATGATTTCATGAGTTGTAATCCATAATTTTTGGTCATTTCTAAGCATTTCTATCCATTGGTAAATATTTTCGAAGAGTCCAAATTTTACGAATTTTGTGAGCTATAATCTAAGATTTTTGGCCATTTTTAGTGGTTCATCCCATTGGCAAAAAATTTTGTGGAGTAAAAAATTTACTATTTTATGAGTTATTACCTATGATTTTTAGCCATTTTTGTTCATTGCAACTAATTTGTAAATAATTTTGTGGAATCCAAAATTACTATTTTATGAGCTATAACATATAATTTTTAGCCATTTTTAATCATTCTGACCCATTGGCAAATAATTTCATGGAAGCCAAATTTTATAATTTGATGATCTATAAGCCACGATTTTTGGCCATTTTTATTCACCCACTGGCAAATAAATTTATGTAGTCCAAAATTCACGATTTCATGTGTTATACCTCATGATTTTTGGCTATTGTTATTCATTTAATCCCATTTGTAACTAATTTTGCAGAGACCAAAATTCATGATTTCATGAGCTATTACCCACGAATTTTGACCATTTTTAGTCATTCCGATTTGTTGGCAAATAGTTTTGTAGAGGTTAAAATTAATAATTTCAAGAGCTATAACCCAAGATTTTTAGCCATTTTTATACATTTTTAATCATTAGCAAATAATTTTGCCGAGTCTAAAAGTCATGATTTCATGAGCAAACCAATAATTTTTGTTTATTTTCATTCATTTCTAGTAAGGGGGAAAAAAGTCTTGCAGAGACAAAAATTCATGATTCATTAGCTATAACTCATGATTTTTAATCATTTTATTCATTTCGACCCTCTAGCAAATAATATCGCAAAGTCCAAAATTCATGATTTCATGAGGTATAACCCATGAGTTTTAGCCATTTTTAGTTGTTCTGATCCATTATCAAATAATTCCGCGTAGGCTAATTTTCATGATTTCATGAGCTATAACCCACAAAATTTAGCCATTTTTAGTTGCTTCTACCCATCAGCAAATAATTTTGTGGAGTCCAAAATTTATGATTCTATGAGCTACAAAAGTGGATTTTTGGTCATTCTTAGTTGTTTCTACACGTTGGCAAATAATTTTGCGGAGTTTAAAATTCATGATTTTATGAGCTATAACCCCTAATTTTTTGTCAATTTTAGTCGTTCCGACCCGTGGGCAAATAATTTTGTACAGTATAAATTTCACGATTTCATAAGCTATTACCCATCATTGTTAGCCATTTTTATTTATTTTTGATCCATTGACAAATAATTTCGTAGAGTCCAAAATTCATGATTTCATTCCATTGATAAATAATTTTGCAGAGTCCAAAATTCATAATTTAATGAGCTATTACAAATAATTTTTGGCTATTTTACTTATTTTGACCCATTGATAAATATTTTCATACTGTCCAAAATTCACCATTTTATGAGCTATAACCCACCATTTATGTCCATTTTTGTTCTTTTTAACCCAAGAAAAAAATATTTGGCGAAATCCAGAATTCTCGATTTCATTAGCTATAACCTATGATTTTTGACCATTTTCATTCGTTTCATCCCAATAAAAAAATTTCACAGAGTTCAAAATTCACAATTTCATGAGCTATAACCCATGATTTTTAGTTATTTTTAGTCATTCCGACACATTAGCAAATAATTTTATGGAATCCAAAATTTATAATTTCATGACTTATTACCTACGATTTTTGGCTATTTTTAGTCGATTCGACCCATTGGCAAATAATTTTGCAGTCCAAAATTCACATTTCATGAGTAATAACCCGCTATTAGTACCTAAAATTCATAATTTTATTTGCTATTAACCATGATTTTTAGCCATTTTATTCATTGCAACCCATTGGCAAAACAATTTGTGGAGTCCAATATTCATTATTTGACGAGCAATAACCCATAAATTTTGGTTATTTTTAGTCGTTTCAATCCATTGGTAAATATTTTTGTAGAGGCCAGATTTCATGATTTCATGAGCTATCATAATTTTTAGCCTCTTTTTTCAGTTCGACCCATAGGAAAATAGTTTTGTAGAGTCTAAAATTCACGATTTAACGAGCTATAACCCACGATTATTGGCCATTTTTATACGTTCCAACCCATTGACAAATAATTTCGCAAAGGCTAAAAATTTATGGTTTCATGAGCTATAACTCATGAGTTTTGGCCATTCCTACTAGTTTCGATGCATTGGTAAATAGTTTTGCGGACTCCAAAATTCATGATTTCATGAGCCAGCCTATGATTTTTTGTCACTTTTAGGCGTTTCTTTCTATTGGCAAATAATTTTGTGAAGTCCCAAATTCATGATTTCATAAGCTATAACATATAAGTTTTGGCCATTTTTGGTCGTTTGACCCATTGGCAAATAATTTTACGGAGTCCAAAATTCACGATTTAAAGACCTATAACACACGATTTTTGACAATTTTCAGTCATTCAAACCTTTTGGAAAATAATTTCACGGAGGAAAAAGTTTATTATTTCATGAGCTATATAATCTATGATATTTGGCAATTTCTACTAGTGTCGAACCATTGGGAAATATTTTCATAGAGTCCAAAATTCACGATTTCATGATCTATAACCCATAAATTTTGCCCATTTTTAGTCATTTCTATCAATTGGCAAATAATATCATGGAGTCCAAAATTTATAATTTTATGAGCTATAACCTAATATTTTTGGCTATATTTAGTAGTTTCGTCCCATTGGGAAATGATTTTGTAGAGTCAAAATTCACTATTTTATGAGTTATTGCCTATAATTTTTAGCCATTTTCGTTTATTTCAACTACTTAGCAAATAATTTTATGGAGCCCAAAATTACTATTTCATGAGCTATAACCCGATTTTTAACCATTTTTAGTCTTTTTGACTCATTGGCAAATAATTTCATGGAAGCCAAATTCATGATTTCATGAACTATAAGCCACGATTTTTGGCCATTTTATCCACCCATTGACAAATAATTTTGTGAATTCCAAAATTCATGGTTTCATAAGTTATAACCTATGATTTTCAGCTATTGTTATTCATTTCATCCCATCTGTAAATAATTTTGTAGAGTCCAAGATTCACAATTTCATGAGCTAATACCCACGAGTTTTAGCCATTTTTAGTCATTCCGATATATTGGCAAATAATTTTGTAGAGACTAAAATTAACAATTTTATAGCTATAACCCGAGATTTTTGGCCATTTTTATACATTTCGAATTATTAGCAAATAATTTTATCAAATCCAAAATTTATGATTTTATGAGCAAACCAATAATTTTTGTTAATATTCATTCATTTTCACCAAAAGGAAAAAAGTATTACTGAGACAAAAATTCACGATTTGTTAGCTATAACCCATGATTTTTGGACATTTTAGTCATTTCGACCCTCTAGCAAATAATATCGCGAAGACCAAAATTCACAATTTTATGAGGTCTAACCCATGATTTTTAGCCATTTTTAGTTATTTTGATCCATTGGTAAATAATTGCGCAGAGGCTAAATTTCATATTTTAATGAGCTACAACCCATAAATTTTAGCTATTTTTAGTCATTTCTACCCATCAGTAAATAACTTTACACAGTCCAAAATTTACGATTTCATGTGCAGTAATAGATGATTTTTAGCCATTTTTACTTATTTCTGCCCGTTGGCAAATAATTTTGTTGAGTCCAAAGTTCACGATTTCAATTGAGCTATAACCCATGATTTTTAGTCATTTTTATTTATTTAATTCCATTGATAAATAATTTTTGCTGAGTCCAAAATTCATGATTTCATGAGCTATTACCCATAATTTTTGGCTATTTTTAATTATTTAGCCTCATTCATAAATAATTTCATACAATCCAAAATTTACCATTTTATGAGCTATAACTCATGATTTATGTCCATTTTTTTTCTTTTCAACCCAAGCGAAAAATATTTTGCAGAATCTAAAATTCTTGATTTCGTTAGCTATAACCCATATTTTTTTTAACAATTTTCATTTGTTTCGTCCCAGGGAAAAAAATTTCATGGAGTTTAAAATTCACAATTTCATGAGCTGTAACCCACGATTTTTGGCCTTTTTTAGTCATTACACCACTGGTAAATAATTTTGTGGAGTCAAAAATTACATTTCATGAGCTCTAACCCACAAATTTTAGCCATTTTTAGTCATTGTGACACATTAGCGAATAATTTTACGGAGTAAAAAATTCACATTTCATGAGCTATAACCCACGTTTCTATGTCATTTTTAATCATTCCGACGCGTTGGCAAAGTTTTTTGTAGAGTCTAAAATTAACGATTTTATGAGCTATAACACACAATTTTTCAGCCATTTTTAGTCCTTCTGACCCATTGGAAAATAATTTTGTGGAGCCTAAAATTCACGGTTTCAGGAGCTATAACCCTCAATTTTTGGCCACTTTCGGTCGCTCCGACCCATTGGCAAATAATTTCACGAAGATTAAAATCCACAGTTTCACGAGCTATAACCCATGATTTTTGGCCATTTTTATTTCTTTCAACCTATTGGAAAATAATTTCACGGTGTCCAAAACTCACATTTTATGAGTTATAACCCATAATTTTGGGCATTTTTAGCCATTCCGACTCATTGCTAAATAATTTTGCGGAGTCAAACATTTACGATTTCATGAACTATACCCCACGATTTTTGGCCATTTTTAAATGTTTCGACCCATTGGCAAATAATTTCGGGGAGGCTCAAATTTATGGTTTCATGAGCTATAACTCATGATTTTTGGCCATTTCTACTAGTTTTGTTCCATTGGCAAATAATTTTACGGACTAGAAAATTCACGATTTCATGTGCAAGCCTATGATTTTTAGCCATTTTTAGTCATTTCTATCCATTGGCAAACAAGTTTGCAGAGTCTAAAATTCACGATTTTATGAACTATAACCCATGATTTTTTTACCATTTTTGGTCGTTTGACCCATTGGCAAATAATTTTGCGGAGTGCAAAATTCATGATTTCAAGAGCTATAACGCAAGATCTTTGGCCATTTTCAGTCGTTTAAACCTTTCGGTAATAAATTCGCAGAGGCAAAAGTTCATAATTTCATGAGCTATAACCTATTATTTTTGGTAATTTCCACTAGTGTCGAACCCAATTGGTAAATATTTTGCGGAGTCCAAAATTCACGATTTCATGAGCTGTAATTCATAATTTTCGGCCATTTTTAGGCATTTCTAACCACTGATAAATATTATTGAGGAATCTAAAATTTACGAATTTTGTGAGCTATAGCCTAACATTTTGGCCATTTTTAGTTTTTTCATCCCATTGGCAAATAATTTTGTGGAGTAAAAAATTTACTATTTTATAAGTTATTACCTATGATTTTTAGCTATTTTTGTTCATTTTAACTAATTGGCAAATAATTTTGTGGAGTCTAAAAACTATTTCATGTGCTATAACCCATAATTTTTAGTCACTTTTAGTCATTCCGACCCATTGGTAAATAATTTTATGGAAGCCAAATTTCATGATTTCATGAACTATAAACCATGATTTTTTGCCATTTTTATCCACCCATTGGCAAATAATTTTGTGGAGTTCAAAATTCACGATTTCATGAGTTATAACTCATGATTTTTTTGCTTTTTATTCATTTCATCCCATTTGTAACTAATTTCGCAGAGTCCAAAATTCACGAATTCATGAGCTATTACCCATGAGTTTTGGCCATTTTTAGTCATTCCGATATGTTGGCAAATAGTTTCGTAGAGGCTAAAATTAATAATTTTAAGAGCTATAACCCAAGATTTTTAGCCATTTTTATACGCTTTGAATCATTAGCAAATAATTTTGCCAAGTCTAAAATTCATTCTTTCATGAGAAAACCAATAATTATTGTTCATTTTCATTCATTTCCACCAAGGGGAAAAAAGTCTCGCAGAGACAAAAATTCACGATTCATTAGCTGTAACCCATGATTTTTGAACATTTTACTCATTTCGACCCTTTAGCAAATAATAACGCAGAGTCTAAAATTCACGATTTCATGAGGTATAACCCACGAGATTTAGCCATTTGTAGTTGCTCGAATCCATTAGCAAATAATTCCGTGGAGGATAAATTTCATGATTTCATGAGATATAACCCACAAATTTTAGCCATTTTTAGTTGTTTCTACCCATCGGCAAATAATTTCACGGAGTCCAAAATTTATGATTCCATGAGCTATAAAAGACAATTTTTGGTCCTACTTAGTTATTTTTACCTGTTGACAAATAATTTTACGGAGTCTAAAATTCACGATTTTATGAGCTATAACCCATGATTTTTTGCCATTTTCAGTCATTCCGACCCATGGGTAAATAATTTTACAAAGTATAAATTTCACGATTTCATAAGCTTTTACCCATGATTTTAGCCATTTTTATTTATTTTAATCCATTGACAAATAATTTTTCAGAGCCAAAAATTCACGATTTCATGAGCTATAACCCATGATTTTTAGCCATTTTTATTTATTTCATTCCATTGATAAATAAATTTTACAGAGTCCAAAATTCACGATTTCATGAGCTATTACCCATAATTTTTGGCCTTTTTTTATTTCGACCCATTGACAAATAATTTCATACTGTCAAAAATTCACCAATTTATGAGCTATAACCCACTATTTATGTCCATTTTTGCTCTTTTCAACCCAAGTAAAAAATATTTTGCAGAATAAAAAATTCTCAATTTTGTTAGCTATAACCCATGATTTTTTAACATTTTCATTCATTTCATCCCAAGGGAAAAAACTTTCACGGAGTTTAAAATTCACAATTTCATGAGCTATAACCCACGATTTTTGGTCATTTTTAGTCATCCCGACCCATTAGCAAGTAATTTCATAGAGTCCAAAATTTATAATTTTATGACTTATTACCTACAATTTTTGGCTATTTTTAGTCAATTCGACCCATTGACAAATAAGTTTGCAGTCCAAAATTCACAATTCATGAGCAATAACCCACTATTAGTGCCTAAAATTCATGATTTTATTAGCTGTTAACCATGATTTTTAGCTATTTATTCATTGTAACCCATTGGAAAAAAATTTTACGGCGTTCAAAATTCATAATTTCATGAGCTATAACCGATAATTTTTGGCCATTTTTAGTTATTTTGACCCATTGGCAAATACATTTGTAGAGTCCAAATTTCACGATTTCATGAGCTATCACAATTTTTTGCCTTTTTTTCATTTCGATCCATAGGAAAATAATTTTGCGGAGTCTAAAATTTAGGATTTTATGAGCTATAGCCCACGATTTTTGGTTATTTTTTTTGGCATTCAGATCCATTGGCAAATAATTTTGCGGAGTTCATAATTCACGGTTTCATGAGCTATAACTTATAATTCTAGCCATTCTTATTCATTTTGACTCATTGGAAAATAATTTTGTTGAGTCTAAAATTTACTATTTTATGAGCTATAACCCAAAATTTTTGGCCATTTAGTTGTTCAGACCCATTGGCAAATAATTTTGAGGAGTCCTAAATTCATATTTTCATAAGGTATAACCCATAATTTTTGCCATTTTATTCCTTTCATCCCATTAGCAAATAATATTATGGAGTTTAAAATTCACTATTTCATGAGGTATAACCCATGATTTTTATCTATATTTGTTTTTTCATCCTAAGAAAAAATATTTTACTGAGTCTAAAATTCACAATTTCATGAGCTATAATCCCTAATTTTTGGTTATTTTTAGTCATTCAGATGTATTGATAAATATTTTTGCGGAGTTCAAGATTCATGATTTCATGAGCTATAACCCACAATTTTTGATCATTTTTCTTTCTTCCCATTGGCAAATAATTTTGTGGAGTCCAAAACTCACCATTTCATGAGCAGAAGATTTTTATCCATTTTTGTTCATTTCATCACAAGGGAAAATAAATTTGGTAGAGTCCAAATTTCACAGCTATAACCCATGATTTTGGGCCAATTTTAATCGTTTCGACACATTAGCAAATAATTTCGCAGAGTCAAAAATTCTCAATTTTATCAGCTATAACCCATGTAGTTTGATTATTTTTTTTTCATTTTAACCCATTAGAAAATAATTTCACGAAGTCTAAAAATCATAATTTCGTGAGCTATAACCTACACGTTTTGGCCATTTTTAGTCATTCAGACCCATTGACAAATAATTTTGAGTTCATGATTTCATGAGCTATAACCCACGATTTTTGGCTATTTTTATTCCTTTCATCCAATTGCTAATGATTTTGCAAAGTCCAACTTTCAGCACTTCATAGTTATAACCCAAGATTTTTGTATATTTTTGTTCATTTCATCCCAAGGAAAAAAATTTCGCAAGGTCCAAAATCCACAATTTTATGAGCTATAACACATAATTTTTAATCATTTTTAGTCATTCTGACCCATTGATAAATAATTTTGCAGAGTCTAAAATTCACAATTTCATAAGCTATAACCCATAGTTTTTAGATATTTTTATTCCTTTCTTCCCATTGGTAAATAATTTCGTGTAGTCCAAAAGTCACCATTTTATGAGCTATAATCCAAGGTTATTTTTCCCATTTTGTTTTTTCATTGCTAGGGAAAAAATAATTTCACGTAGTCCAAAATTCACGATTTGATGAGTTATAACCCATGATTTTTAGCCATTGTAATTCATTTCTATCCAATGGCAAATTATTTTATGGAGACCAAAATTCACAATTCACGAGCTACAATTAATGATTTTTGGCTATTTTTAGTTGTTTCGACCTTTTGACAAATAATTTTTTAGAGTAAAAAATTCATGATTTTGTGAGCTATTACCCATAATTTTTAGTGATATTTGTTCATTTTGACCCATTAGCTAATAATTTCACGGGATCTAAAGTTACTATTTCATGAGCTATAACCCACGATTTTTGACCATTTTTAGTCATTTCCACCCATTGGTAAATAATTTCACGGAGTCAAAAATTGATGATTTCATGAACTATAACCCATAATTTTTCGCCATTTGAGTTGTTCCGAACCACTGGCAAATAATTTCATGAGAGCCAAAAGTCATGATTTTATGAGCTATAACCCATAATTTTTGGTCATTTTTAGCTATTTTGACCCATTAGCAAATAATTTCGCGGTATCCAAAATGTACAATCTCATAAGCTGTGTATACCTCATAATTTTTAGCCATTTTTATTCACTTCATCCTATTAGCAAATAATTTTGCTGAATACAAAATTCCCGAATTCACGAGCTAATACTAACGAGTTTTGGCCATTTTAGTTGTTTCGATCCATTAGCATATAATTTTGGCAAATAATTTGGTCCAGGAATTTTGGCCCTTTTTAGTTGTTTCTACCCTTTGGCAAATAATTTAGCCGAGTTCAAAATTTAGATTTCATGGCCTATAGTAGATGATATTTGGCCATTTTAGTTGTTTCTACTAGTAAGCTTGGCAAATAATTTATGGAGGCCAAAATTCATGATTTTATGGGTTATAACTCATGATTTTTGTCCAATTTTAATATTTTCTAACTATTAGCAAATAATTTCGCGGAGTTTAATATTCACGATTTCATGAGCTATAAACCACGATCTTTAGCAACTTTTGGTCATTTTGACCCATTGCTAAATAATTTTGTGAAGTCTAAAATTCACAATTTCGTGAACTATAACCCATGATTTTTTACCATTTTTATTCATTTTGACCAATTAGTAAATAAGTTTGTGCATCCAAATTCTTGATTTTATGAGCTATAACCCATGATTTTTGCCATTTTTATTCGTTTCATCCCATTGGAAAATATTTTTGTAGAGTCTAAAATTCATGATTTCATGAGCTATAACCCATGACTTTTTGGCCATTTTAGTCATTTAATCCCATTGTAAATAATTTGCTAGAGTTAAAAATTAATGATTTCATGAGCTATAGCCACGATATTTTTCCATTTTTAGTCATTTCGAACCATTACTAAGTAATTTTGCAGAGTCCAAAATTCATGATTTTATGAGCTATTACCCATGATTTTTAGCAATGTTTTGTTTCATCCCATTGACAAATATTTTTGTAGAATCTAAACTTTAAGATTTCATGAGCTATAACCCATAGTTTTTGGGCATTTTTACTCAATCCGACCCATTGGTAAATAATTGGCGGAGGCAAAAATTCATGATTTCATGGCTATAACCCATGTATTTTGGCCATTTTTAGTCATTTCATCCCATTTGCAAATAATTTTTTGAGCCCAAAATTAATGATTTCATGTGCTATAACCCATGATTGTTGCGCATTTTTAATTATTTCTAACCATTGGTAAATAATTTAGCGGAGTCCAAAATTCATAATTTCATGAGTTATAAATCATAATTTGGCAACTTTTAGTCATTTCGACCCATTGCCAAATAATTTTGCAGAGTCCAAATTCACGATTTTGTGCGCTTTACCCGTGATTTTTGGCCATTTTTATTTACTTTGACCAATTGGCAAATAATTTTATGAAGTCCAAAACACACGATTTAATGAGCTACAACCCATGATTTTTATTTTTTTAGTCATTTTAACCTATTGGAAAATATGTTTCTAGCATCCAAACTTCACGATTTCATGAGCTATAATCTATGATTTTTAGCCATTTTTCGTTATTTCATCCAATTAGCAAATAATTTTTGGAGTCTAAAATTCTCAATTTTATGAGGTATAATACATGGTTTTATCCACTTTAAATCATTTCAAACCATTGGCAAATAATTTTGCGGAGTCTAAAATTAATAATTTCATGATGTATAACACACAATTTTTGGCCATTTTAATCGTTTGGACCCATTATCAACTAATTTCATGGAGTTCAAATTTCATGATTTCAATAGCTATAACTCACAAATTTTTTACCATTTTTAGTCATTTCGACCCATTGCCAAATAGTTTTACAGGGTTTAAAATTTATTATTTCGTGAGCTATCACCCATGATTTTTTGGCCATATTTATTTATTTCATCCCATTATTTTTTATCATTTTTAGTCGTTCTAACCCATTGGCGAATAATTCACGGAGAAAATTCATGATTTCATGGGCTATAACCCACAATTTTTAGCCATTTTCAGTCTTTTAATCCCATTAGCAAATAATTTTTTCAGTCCAAAATTCATAATTTCATAATCTATAACCTATAATTTTTGGCCAGTTTTAATCGTTTGGACCCATTATCAACTAATTTCGTGGAGTCCAAAATTCATAATTTTATGAGCCATTACCCATAATGTTTTGCCATTTTTAGTCATTTCGACCCATGGCTAAATAATTTTAAAGAGTCCAAAATTTACGATTTCGTGAGCTATCACCCATAATTTTTGGACATTTTTATTTATTTCATCCCAAAGAAAAATATTTTTGCATAGTCTACAATTCATGATTTCATGAGCTACCCATGATTTTTTTGATATTTTTAGTTGTTTTGGCCTATTCATAAATTATTCGCATAGGCTAAAATTGATGATCTTATGAGCTAGCTAACTCATGATTTTTGGTCATTTTTATCGTTTCATCCCATTGACAAATAATTTTTTTGAGTCTAAAATTCTCAATTTTATTAGCTATATTACATGATTTTTATCCATTTTAAATCATTTCGAACCATTAGCAAATAATTTTAGGGAACCCAAAAATTTTGATTTCATGAGGTGTGACACACGATTGTTGGTCATTTTTAATCATTTTCACCCATTGTCAACTAATTTCATGGAGTCCAAAATTCATGATATCATGAGCAATAATCTACATTTTTTTGCCATTATTAGTCATTTCGAGCCATTGCCACATTATTTTGTAGAGTTCAAAACTCACAATTTCGTGAGCTATTATCCATGAAGTTTGGAGATTTTTATTTGTTTCATCCCATTGACAAATATTTCCACAAAGTCTAAAATTCACAATTTTATGAGCTATAACCCATGATTTTTGGCCATTTTCAGTCACTCTGATCCATTGGCAAATAATTCACGGAGGCCAAAATTCATGATTTGATGGGCTGTAACCCACGATTTTTAGTCATTTTTAGTCTTTTCATCCCAATGGCAAATACTATTTTTAGTCCAAAATTCACGATTTCATGAGCTATAATTCATGATTTTTGTCTATTTTTAAACATTTCGCACCATTGACAAATAATTTTGTGGAGTCTAAAGTTCATGATTTCACGAGCTATAACTCACAATTTTTGGCCAGTTTTAGTCATTACATCCCATTGCCAAATAATTTTGCGTAGTCTAAAATTCACGATTTCGTGAACTATTACCCATAGTTTTTAACTATTTTATTCATTTCATCCCTTTGGTAGATATTTTCGTGGAGTCCAAAATTTATGATTTCATCAGCTATAAACACGATTTTAGGCCATTTCATCCAAATGCCAAATAATTTTACGGAGTCCAAAATTCTAACCTACGATTTTTGGTTATTTTTAATCGTTACAACCCATTGCCAAATAATTTACGGAGTAAAAAATTCACAATTTTGTGAGACAATACCCATAATTTTTGGTCAATTTTATGCAACTTAACCAATTAGTAAATAATATAGCAGAGTCCAAACTTCACGATTTCATGAGGTGTAACCCATGATTTTTGGTCATTTTTATTCATTTCAACCCATTGGCAAATATTTTGGTGGAGTTCAAAATTCATGATTTCATGACCAATAATACATAATTTTTGGTTATTTTTAGTCGTTTCATCCTATTGGCAAATAATTTTTTAGCACCAAAAATTTTGAATTCATGAGCTATAATCCATGATTTTTGTCCATTTTATTTGTTTCCAAGCCTTTGGAAATAATTTTGCAGAGTCCTAAATTCACAATTTCATGAGCTATAACCCAAGATTTTTAATCATTTTAAGTCATTTCGACCTATCGTCAAATAATTTTGAAGAGTACAAAATTCATGATTTTGTATGCTATTACCCATGATATTTTTCCATTTTATTTGTTTCATCCTCTTGGTAAATATTTTCATAGAGTCTAAAATTCTCAATTTTATGAGCTATAACCAATGATTTTTGCCATTTTTAGTTGTTTCACTCATTAGCAAATAATTTTTTAGAGTCCAAAATTCATGATTTTATGAGCTATAATCACAGACTTTTGGCCATTTTTAGTCGTTTCACCCCATTTGCAAATAATTTTTTGGAGTCCAAAATTAATAATTTTATAAGCTATAATCCACGATTTTTCCCTATCTTAATCATTTCTAGCCATTGGTAAATAATTTTGCGTAGTCTAAAATTTACAATTTCGTGAGCTATTAGCCATGATTTTTGACCATTTTTATTTATTTCATCCCATTGTCAAACATTTATGCAATGTTTAAAATTCACGATTTTATGAGCTATAACCCACAATTTTTTTGGCCAGTTTTAGTCATTCTCACCCATTGGCAAATAATTCACGGAGACCAAAATTCATAATTTCATGGTCCAAAACCCATGATTTTTGGCCATTTTTAATCTTTTCATCCCCTTAGCAAATAATGTTTTGAGTCCAAAATTCACGATTTTACGAGCTATAACCCATGATTTTTGGCCAGTTTTAATCATTTGGACCCATTGTCAACTAATTTTGTAGAGTTCAAAATTCTCTATTTCATGAGCTATAAACCATGATTTTTTATCATTTTTAGTCATTTCGATCCATAGCTAAATAAGTTTGCATAGTCCAAAATTCACGATTTTGTGAGCTATCACCCACTATTTTTGGGCATTTTTATTTTCCCAATGGCAAATAATTTTTTAGAGTCCAAAATTAATGATTTCATAAGCTATAAACTATAATTTTGGTCCATTTTTATTGTTTCGAACCATTGGCGAATAATTTAGCAGAGCTAAAAATTTATGATTTCATGAGAGATAACTCACAATTTTTGTCCTGTTTTAGTTGTTACAACCCTTGCCACATATTTTTGCGTAGTCTAGAATTCATGATTTCATGAGCTATTATCTATGATTTTGGCCATTTTCATTCGTTTCGACCAATTTGTAACTAATTTTGTGGAGTCTGAAATTTATGATTGTATGGAGTCTGAAATTTATGCTTGTTGGTCATTTTTATTCATTTCAATCTATTGGCAAATAATTGTGTGGAATCTAACATTCACATTTTTCATGAGCTATAACTCATGGCTTTTGGTCAGTTTTAGTCGTTTAATCTTATTGATAAATAATTTTTTAGTGTTTAAAAATTAATAATTTCATGAACTATAACCCATGATTTTGGTCTATTTTTAATCATTTCGAATCATTGACAAATAATCTAGTGGAGTCCCAAATTCATGATTTTATGAGCTATAACCCATGACTTTTGGGCCATTTTTAGTCATTTCATCCCATTGGCAATAATTTTGCGGAATACAAATTAACGATTCCATGAGTTATAACCCATAATTTTTGTCTATTTTTAATCATTTCGAACCATTTGCAAGTAATTTAGCGGAGTTCAAAATTCACAATTTTCGGAGCTTTAACCCATGATTTTTTTGCCACTTTTAGTCATTTTGACCCATTGCCGAATAATGTTTGGCAACTTTTAGTCATTACGACCCATTGCCAAGTAATTTTGCAAGGTTTAGAATTAACGATTTTGTGAGCTATTATCCATAATTTTTAGTCATTTTTATTCGCTTCAACCAAGTGGCAAATAATTTTACAGAGTGTAAAATTTACTGTTTCATGAGCTATAATCCACAAGTTTTGCCCATTTTTATTCGTTTCATCCCATTGGAAAATATTTTTGTACAGTCCAATGTTCATGATTTCATGACGATTTTTGGCCATTTTTAGTCATTTTGACCTATTTGTAAATAATTTTTTAGAGTCTACAATTCATGATTTTTCCATGAGGTATAACCCAAGATTTTTGGCCATTTTAGTCGTTTCATCCCATTGACAAATAATTTTTTGGAGTTCAATTATAATGATTTCATTAGTTATAACCTATGGTCTTTTTTCCATTTTAATCCTTTCAAACCATTGGCACACAATTTCACCAAGTCTAAAATTCACAATTTCATGAGCTTTATATTTGGTCAGTTTTAATCATTACGACACATTGCCAAATAATTTTGTGGAGTCTAAAATTCGCCATTTCATGAGCCTACCCACGATTTTTGGCTATTTTTATTCATTTCATCCTATTAGCAAATATTTTCATGGAGTCCAAAATTTAGGATTTTATGAGCTATAACCCACAACTTTTTGCCATTGCCAAATAATTTTGCGGAGCCTAAAATTTACCATTTTGTGAGCTATTACTCAAGATTTTTGGCCATTTTTATACGTTTCATCCCATTGGCAAATATTTTCATGGAGTCTGAAATTCAGGATTTGATGAGCTATAAGCCATGATTTTTTGCCATCTTTAGTCATTTTATCTCATTGGCAAATAATTTTTTAGAGTCCAAAATTAAGGATTTCATTAGCTATCACCCATGATTTTTCTCTATTTATAATTATTTTGGACTATTGGCAAATAATTTCGTGGAACCCAAAATTCATGATTTCACGAGCTTCAACCCACGATTTTTGGCCAGTTTTAGTCGTTACAACTCATTGCTAAATAATTTTGTGAAATCTAAAATTCACCATTTTGTTAGCTATTACCCACGATTTTTTGGCCCTTTTTTCATTTCATCCCATTGGCAAATATTTTTGTGGAGTCCAAAATTTAAGATTTCATGAGCTATAATCCTTGATTGTCTATTTTTAATCATTGGCAGATAATTTTGAGGAGTCCAAAATACACAATCTCATGAGCTATAACTCATGATTATTGCTCCTTTTTAGTCATTAAAACTCATTGCCAAATAATTTTATGGAGTCCAAAATTCATGATTCTGTTACCCATGATTTTTTTACCATTTTTATTCAATTCGATCAATTAATAAATAGTTTTGTAGAGTCCAAAATTTATGATTTCTGAATTGTCACCCATGATTTTAGGCCATTTTTATTCTCTTCATCACATTGGCAAATATTTTCATGGAGTCCAAAATTCATGATTTCATGATCAATAACACATGATTTTTGTCCATTTTTAGTAATTCCATCCCATTGGTAAATAATTTTTTGGAGTCTAAAATTCTTGATTTCATGAGCTAAAGTCCACAATTTTGTCCAGTTTTAATCATTTCGTACCATCAAAAATAATTTCATGGAGTGCTAAATTAACGATTTCATGAGCTATAACTAATGAATTTTGGTCATTTTTATCTATTACAACCCATTGACAAATAGTTTTACGGAGTCCAAAATTCATAATTTCTTGAGCTATTGTCCATGATTTTTGGCCAGCTTTATTAAATCGACCAATTAGTAAATAATATTGCAGAGTCCAAAATTTAGGATTTCATGTGTTGCAACTCATAATTTTTAGCCATTTTTATTTGTTTCATGCCATTGGAAATTTTTTCGTGGAGCCCAAAAATCAAGATTTCATAAGCTATATAACACACTATTTTAAAGTTATTTTTAGTCGTTTCATCCCATTGGCAAATAATTTTTTGGAATCCAAACTTTTCTATTTCTTGAATTATAGTCCTTGATTTTCATCCATTTATAGTTGTTTTGAACCATTTATAAATAATTTTTCGGAGTCCTAAATTCACAATTTCATGAGGTATAGCCCACAAATTTTGGCCATTTTAAGTCATTTGACCATCACCAAATAATTTTGCAGAGTAAACAATTCACGAATTCATGAGCTATTTAACCATGATTGTTTGTCATTTCCATTCATCCCATTAGCAAATATTTTCTAAGATTATAAAATTCACAATTTTGTGAGCCATAGCATGATTTTTGGTTATTTTTAGCCGTTTCAACCCATTGGCAAATAGTTTGCGGAGGCCATAATTCATGATTTCATGGGTTATAACCCATGATTTTTATCCATTCTTAGTCATTTCATCCCATTGGTAAATTATTTTTGGAGACCAAAATTCTCGATTTCATGAGCTAAAGTCCACAATTTTGTCGGTTTAATCATTTCGTACCATCAAAAATAATTTCATGGAGTGCTAAATTAACGATTTCATGAGCTATAACTAATGAATTTTGGTCATTTTATCTATTACAACCCATTGACAAATAGTTTCTGAGTCCAAAATTCATAATTTCTTGAGCTATTGTCCATGATTTTTGGCGGCTTTATTAAATCGACCAATTAGTAAATAATATTGCGAGTCCAAAATTTAGGATTTCATGTGTTGCAACTCATAATTTTTAGCCATTTTATTTGTTTCATGCCATTGGAAATTTTTTCGTGGAGCCCAAAATCAAGATTTCATAAGCTATATAACACACTATTTTAAAGTTATTTTTAGTCGTTTCATCCCATTGGCAAATAATTTTTGGAATCAAACTTTTCTATTTCTTGAATTATAGTCCTTGATTTTCATCCATTTATAGTTGTTTTGAACCATTTATAAATAATTTTTAGAGTCCAAAATTCACAATTTCATGAGGTATAGCCCACAAATTTTGGCCATTTTAAGTCATTTGACCATCACCAAATAATTTTGCAGAGTAAACAATTCACGAATTCATGAGCTATTTAACCATGATTGTTTGTCATTTCCATTCATCCCATTAGCAAATATTTTCTAAGATTATAAAATTCACAATTTTGTGAGCCATAACGCATGATTTTTGGTTATTTTTAGCCGTTTCAACCCATTGGCAAATAGTTTGCGGAGGCCATAATTCATGATTTCATGGGTTATAACCCATGATTTTTATCCATTCTTAGTCATTTCATCCCATTGGTAAATTATTTTTTGGAGACCAAAATTCTCGATTTCATGAGCTATAAATAATTATATTTCTCTATTTTTAATAAACATTGTCAAAAAATATCACAGAGTCAAAAATTCATGATTTCTCGAGCTATAAACCTCGATTTTTTTACAACTTTTAGTCGTTTCGACCTATTGCCAAATAATTTTAGGAAATCTAAAATTCAAGATTTCGTGAGCTATAATTCATGATTTTTGGCTATTTTTATTGGTTTCGACCAATTAGCAAATAATTTTACGGTGCCTAAAATTCACGATTTTGTGAGCTATTATCAATAATTTTAAACCATTTTTATTCATTTCATCCCATTAGCAAATATTTTTGCAGAATCCAATTTTCACCCTTTCATGAGCTATAACCTAGGAGTTTTGGCCATTTTTAGTTGTGTCGACCCATTGGCACATAATTTCTTGGAGTCCAAAGTTCACTATTTCATGAGTTGTAACCCATAATTTTTGGTTATTTTTATTCATTTCATCCCATTGCTAAATAATTTTGTAGAGTTTAAAATTAATGATATCATGAGCTATTACCCATGATTTTTCATTTCTACCCCTGCCAAATAATTTTGCGGAGCCTAAAATTCATGATTTTATGAGCTATAACCCACGATTTTTGACTTTTTTTTATTTCATCCCATTGCCAGAGATTTTCTTGGAGTCCAAAACTCATGATTCCATAAGCTAAAATCCATGATTTTTGTTAATTTTTAATAATTTTGAACCATTGACATCTAAGTTCACGGGGTACAAAATCACGATTTCATAAGCTATAACCCACAATTTTCAACCATTTTTAGTCAATATGACCCATTGCCAAATAATATTGCGGAGTCCGAAAATCACAATTTTATGATATATTATCCATGGTTTTTAGCCATTTTTATTCACTTCGACCAATTAGTATATAATTTTGTGGAGTCAAAAATTCACAATTTCATGAGCTATCACCTATGATTTTTGGCTATTTTTATTCATTTCATCCCTTAAGCAAATATTTTTGGAGAGTCTAAAATTCATGATTTTATGACTTGTAACACGTAATTTTGGATATTTTTAGTCATTTCATCTCATTGGCAAATAATTTTTAGAATTCAAAATTCTCAATTTTGTGAGCTATAATTGACGATTTTTGTCCATTTTTAATCATTGATAAATAATTTTGTAGAGTCCAAAATTCACAATTTTATGAACTGTAACCCATAACTTTTGGCCATTGATGGGCAAAAACGAGTGTTTACCTTTTATAGTCGCAAGTGCACAACCATTGTCAAGTTATAGTATTTAAGATTGTCGATCCCACGAGGAACGGAAATAGGAAGTGTTTGATTCAAGTTCGGTTCTCAAATTATGTGACAATTAGGGTTTTATTCAAGATAATATGAAAATATGATGAAGTGATGAGAGAGTGGATTTGGATTGTGTGTGAAAGGAACCACAATTAAAAAGATGAGAAGTCAATAAGAGAGATGAAGGAATCTAGAATTGAATCCACTAGCTAACTCAAATTATAATCTATGAAAAATTCTCTTTTACCACATCTCATATTAGATTTATTAAGCATAAGATATCAAACCACTTAAGGAAAGCATAACTTATCAAATTATCACCTAATTGAAATTCAAACTCATGAAGAGAGTAATAACAAGATAATAATCCTAGAATTCATAAGCATAGCCTATCAAACCACTTAAGGAAAGCAAAACTATCAAATTCTTCTTCTATCGATTAGTTCTCTAGTTGATTAACCTAAACATGATCTTTTAAGCATAAGAGATGATTCATAAATACAAAAGAGATTAGACTAGTTTCATGCAACCTAGATCCCCACAAGAGTTTAGTTCAACATCTTGGGAAATTCAAACAAATAGAAAAAGAAAAGAAAGAAAATAAAAAGAAAAGAAAAATTCTAAACTAATCTAACTACAAAGCAATTAAATCTAAACTACAAAAGCTATTAAATCTAAACTACAAAGCAAAAAATAACAAGAAAGAAAAAGAAATAATAAAGAGAAATAAAGAGAAACCTGCAACTCATCATCATCAACTCATCCTTCTTTTGGTCCTTGAACAAGAAGAAGAAGATGGGATTGAAGGGGAGAAAATATTTATTTATTGAGGAAAACTTATTACAATGAAAGGTACTCTAAAACAAGAGCAACCCTTTCTCTCCAAAAGGAGTTTTACAAAATATTTCACACCTCTAAACCCTCAGATACTACCCCTATTTATACCCCAACGGAGTTGATGTGAACCATTGGATCAAACTTGGCCAAAAAGAAGAGAAATCTTTCCTTAATTGAATCTGCTGCTGTCGGTTGGCCGATCGGTTAGCCAACCGGTTGGCTAACGGTTAATAACCGGTTATGCCGGTTGGTTACCGGTGGTCAACCGATTGGTTCCCAACGGATTTTGTCTTTTCTTGATATTTTTGCACGAATTCTTCTTGGATTCCCTTGGTATCTTGGGCCTTCGTTTGTCTTCAGTTTTGGGCTTCAAAAATTGGTAGAAATTCAGAGAATTTGAGTCATTTGAGCTTTTATTCATTAATACTCCATTATTCTGCAAAATAAGATAAAACATATTATTAGTAACATATTTATTGATACAAAATAGATAATGAGGTTATTAAAATGTCATTAAAATGTGATTATCAAATACCCCACACCTAAACTTTTGCTAGTCCTCTAGCAAGGAAGAAAAATGAAAAAGAAAGAAAGAAAAATCCTAACTCACTTTCGCAGGAATCGCGGTTGTATTTAGCGCATACAACAAGCCTTTAAACCCCTAGGTTACCCTAGTGGACGAGTTGTAGTCTCGTGAGGGTTTGCAGTGAATATACCCACAAAATTCAGTCAACTTGCCAATTTAAAGAAGCTAATTGAATAATTCAAAAATTCCACAAGTCGGTTAATACTCAAGAAAACGTTTTTATCATGATTTCAAAGTAAACTTCTTAAGAAAATCCTTCCATTGTAGTGATACAAAACCAAGTTTTTCTCAAAGATTTAATTCAAAAGTTTTGAAGGAAACATGCTAACTCTTTGTTTCAAACAATGTTCAAGTCTCTTAACCCATTTTGAAAAATCAAGAACATATACCATTATTTCCATATATATAAAAACATGGTTAGCTTTTTTTTTTTTTTGGTAGTCTTGTTCTTTTTAATCGGGCTTTCTAAGTGACCATCTAGCGAGTTTTGGGCCAATGAATCCCAACCCAATTGGGCTTAGGTCATTAAGCATAAAAATACTCCTCGGGCTTAATTACTCAGTCAACTTAGGCTTAGTAACAAAGAACTACCGATGATTTTAAGAGAAATTTATTTGGTGCCCATTTTTCGCACTCTTTTTGTTAAGTTAGTATAATATATATATGTGTATATGTATATATGTTCTGAAAAATATTTGGATTAACGCAACTTAAAAGAATCATTTTCAACTCTAAGTTAAACGCATAAAAATTTCATCACTGATTAAACATCCAAGTTAAACTTTTAGTAAAGTATACCACTTTGAAAATCATTCTTTCGGAAATTTATTTAAAATTATCATAAAAGGTAAACTTGAGTGTATAACTAACTCAGGATTAGAAGACTATTAATCAACTCTATTAAGTTGGCAAGTGACAATTTTTTTTTTTTAAGAAGAAGAAGAAGAAAAATGAATAAGAAAAAGAAAATGAAAAATGAGAAAATGAAAAATGACTAAAATACTGAGAAATTTGACTAAGTCCCACCCCCACACCTAAAATTTGCATTGTCCTCAATGTAAATGCAGAAAGTAACATGGAGAAGAGTGGAAGCACTTACAGATGTTCGGATGACCTGGAACACCGAAAAAAAATTGAAAACTGCATTTACCTGTGTACGAGGGGGAGACGAAACCATTTTTTTTTTTTTTTTTAAAGAACAAGAAACTCTCACATGAGAGAAGAATAAATTCTTTTATTATTATTGTGGGACAAAAACAAAATGTAGAATAAAAGATGAAACATGAGAAGCTCACATTCTACATTCACTCCTACCTTATTCTTTGAAAATTCTACCCGAAATTTAAAGAATTTCAAAATGATATAATTCTTGATGTGCTTAAATTCCAAAATTTCGGGTTTTAGTGATGTGTGCGACAATGGAAGGTAGGTATCAATGGTTGTATGCTTTTTGAACTTAGATTCATTATTAACAAAATTTCATCAAAAATGAAATCTTGTTGTTTTCTATTTTCTACAAACCTAGGTTCATTAACAAAGGGTTCTTCAAATGTTGGCTTCAAGATGCATGTATTCAACATAATTCTCTGCTCAAGGACTTGATTATTAACACAGTTACATTTATTGTGAATGGATTGCATTCACTTGATCTTGAAAAGTTGACCACGAGTTCCTTGGATTGGTCACGGGTTGACTTCGAAATGTTCCTTTCTCTCTTTCACTCACGGCGTTTGCTAGTTGCCCTAGTTGGGTTTCTATCTGGCGATGGCTTGAGTGTTGAGTTGATCGCTTGGTTGGTTGTTTGCATGAAGGAATTTAGAGTGTTGGATGATTGAGTCAACAGGTTGGTGGTGGTTTTGATCATGGCTTCTAAACCCTTTTCTATGACACCAAGGCGTTTTCGAATCCGGGTTAGAAAGATTCGTCGGTTGATGAGGAGGAAATTCGAAAAGGTAGATTTGAGTGATGGAAATTGTTTGGTGGATTGAACGGAATCGTGTTTCCCTAGGAATTTGTTGGTTTGAGGTGGGATTGGCGTTTTGATTTGGGGTAACTTCCTTGATTCCACGCAAAGTTGGGATGATTCCGCCAACCGGGATTGTAGGTTGGGGCAAAGGATCATTTCTAGGAGGTGGAATGCGGCGTTAACGACCTAGTGGCTGATCGGATCCTAAAGAGGGCATTCATCGGCAACATGAGATGGGGACTGACAATTGTGACAACCTCGAGGCGAGATTTGATTGACTTGGCGAGGGAGCGTTCTTTGATTTCGAGAGCTTCTAGCCTACGCATGATCGTCGCCATCTTTGCTTCAGCGGCTATATTCGTTCCTACGGAAGGACCACTAGATTTGGCTTGAGGAACCGATGCACCCTGGTCATCACAGTGTTCCCATTGCATGGTTTTTTCTGACAGACTCTCTAAGAAATCCCACGCTTCATCGGCATTTTTCTTCATAAAATCCCCTTGACACATAGACTCTAAGGAAGTTTTTGCAGGATAGTCCAATCCTTCGTAAATGATTTGGCACAATCGCCATTTTTCCAGACCATGGTGAGGACATTGGATGAGGAGATCCTTAAACCTATCGAAATACTTCCAGAATGGCTCACCCGGGACAATCCTAAAATTTTGAATGCTGTTTCTGAGATTGACCGTTTTGTGAATTGGGAAGAATTTTTTTAGAAAAACTTTTACAAAATCATCCCAGGTTGAAATCGAATCTGTGGGTAAGCTGTACAGCCATTTTTTTGCTTTGTCCTTAAGTGTGAAGGGAATAAATCGAAGCTTAATTGCATCCTCAGTTAGGTCTTTCATTTTAATCATGAGGCAGACTTCTACAAATTGAGAGATGAAAATATATCGTCTTGGTTTACGTTCCTAAAATTTTGGAAGCATGTTGATGAAATGTGGTCGGAGTTGAAATTAGTTCCATTTGCTTGGGAAGCTTAATGCATGAAGGGATAGCATTCCTAGTTGGGTAGAGATATCTTGAAGAACGGAGGATTGGCCATTTCGTTTGGTTGAGAAGTTGAATCGAGCGAACTAAGCGATTGGTATTATTCCTAACCCAAGTTTGCATGAACCAAAATCAAGAGATTTTTTTTTTAATTAAAAAATGAAAAAGTTAGTGAGATGGTGAAAAGAAAAGAAGAGGGAAGAAGAAAAGAAAAATTAACAAATCAAGGCAATCACTTTTCAATCACCCTAACTCTAGGGTTAAGCCTAAACTTCAGTTAGACCGGCTCTAACCAAAAACTCCCTAAGTGAAAAAATCCGGTTCGTGGGTAATTAGCCGTAAGGATAGTACTAGAGGGAGATCAAAGATCAATTAAGTACCTCGTTCCTTGCGGTAACTACGCAACCCCTAAACCTTGCCTTAGACACCAATTAATCCAAATAAACTTAGACCAGTTCACTCAAGAATTTCTTGTTCCTTATTGAGCTCGAATCCTTAGGGGCCAACGTCTAATTCTTTTAGGAGGCTTGGGTTTGTGTAGTGAGGAATCGGTGATTTTTGGCGAAGGAAAGGGTGATGAAATCCCTCACCTTATCTTGATTAATGGGTTTTGCCCTTAAAATATTTTCGGTGAGTGTCAATTCAAAATGCTCAAATCACTTTGGTGAATTCCTACTATTATATGCAATGCGACCCTAGAAATTAAAAGCAACTAAAAAGGATGAGAAAGAATTTTTTTTTTTTTAATTATGATCGACAAGAAAGAAAGTCAGTTTTTTTATATTAACCTAATTGTCTCTAATGTGATGAACTACCTATAGGGTGGAATTAAAAATACTAGAGAGAAGAGTTACCTGCGCAAAAGCAATGCAAAGCCTCGTTGGAGGCAACCTTCAATCTCGAATCTTCAACTCCTTGCCTTCAAGCTCCTTTTGTCATTCACAATAGACAAACACACAAGTTGAAGAACTAAAAAATTCCTACTTAACACCGTTCCCCGGCAACGGCGCCAAAAACTTGATGGGCAAAAACGAGTGTTTACCTTTTATAGTCGCAAGTGCACAACCATTGTCAAGTTATAGTATTTAAGATTGTCGATCCCACGAGGAACGGGAAATAGGAAGTGTTTGATTCAAGTTCGGTTCTCAAATTATGCGTGACAATTAGGGTTTTATTCAAGATAATATGAAAATATGATGAAGTGATGAGAGAGTGGATTTGGATTGTGTGTGAAAGGAAAAGAAGAGGGAAGAAGAAAAGAAAAATTAACAAATCAAGGCAATCACTTTTCAATCACCCTAACTCTAGGGTTAAGCCTAAACTTCAGTTAGACCGGCTCTAACCAAAAACTCCTAAGTGAAAAAATCCGGTTCGTGGGTAATTAGCCGTAAGGATAGTACTAGAGGGAGATCAAAGATCAATTAAGTACCTCGTTCCTTGCGGTAACTACGCAACCCCTAAACCTTGCCTTAGACACCAATTAATCCAAATAAACTTAGACCAGTTCACTCAAGAATTTCTTGTTCCTTATTGAGCTCGAATCCTTAGGGGCCAACGTCTAATTCTTTTAGGAGGCTTGGGTTTGTGTAGTGAGGAATCAGTGATTTTTGGCGAAGGAAAGGGTGATGAAATCCCTCACCTTATCTTGATTAATGGGTTTTGCCCTTAAAATATTTTCGGTGAGTGTCAATTCAAAATGCTCAAATCACTTTGGTGAATTCCTACTATTATATGCAATGCGACCCTAGAAATTAAAAGCAACTAAAAAGGATGAGAAAGAATTTTTTTTTTTTTTTTAATTATGATCGACAAGAAAGAAAGTCAGTTTTTTTTTATATTAACCTAATTGTCTCTAATGTGATGAACTACATAGGGTGGAATTAAAAATACTAGAGAGAAGAGTTACTGCGCAAAAGCAATGCAAAGCCTCGTTGGAGGCAACCTTCAATCTCGAATCTTCAACTCCTTGCCTTCAAGCTCCTTTTGTCATTCACAATAGACAAACACACAAGTTGAAGAACTAAAAAAAAATTCCTACTTAACACCGTTCCCGACAGCCAAAAACTTGATGGGCAAAAGCGAGTGTTTACCTTTTATAGTCGCAAGTGCACAACCATTGTCAAGTTATAGTATTTAAGATTGTCGATCCCACGAGGAGCGGGAAATAGGAAGTGTTTGATTCAAGTTCGGTTCTCAAATTATGCGTGACAATTAGGGTTTTATTCAAGATAATATGAAAATATGATGAAGTGATGAGAGAGTGGATTTGGATTGTGTGTGAAAGGAACCACAATTAAAAAGATGAGAAGTCAATAAGAGATGAAGGAATCTAGAATTGAATCCACTAGCTAACTCAAATTATAATCTATGAAAAATTCTCTTTTACCACATCTCATATTAGATTTATTAAGCATAAGATATCAAACCACTTAAGGAAAGCATAACTTATCAAATTATCACCTAATTGAAATTCAAACTCATGAAGAGAGTAATAACAAGATAATAATCCTAGAATTCATAAGCATAGCCTATCAAACCACTTAAGGAAAGCAAAACTATCAAATTCTTCTTCTATCGATTAGTTCTCTAGTTGATTAACCTAAACATGATCTTTTAAGCATAAGAGAGATGATTCATAAATACAAAAGAGATTAGACTAGTTTCATGCAACCTAGATCCCCACAAGAGTTTAGTTCAACATCTTGGGAAATTCAAACAAATAGAAAAGAAAGAAAATAAAAAGAAAAGAAAAATTCTAAACTAATCTAACTACAAAGCAATTAAATCTAAACTACAAAAGCTATTAAATCTAAACTACAAAGCAAATAAATCTAAACTACAAAAGCTATTAAATCTAAACTACAAAAGCTATTAAATCTAAACTACAAAGCAAATAAATAACAAGAAAGAAAAAGAAATAATAAAGAGAAATAAAGAGAAACCTGCAACTCATCATCATCAACTCATCCTCCTTTTGGTCCTTGAACAAGAAGAAGAAGATGGGATTGAAGGGGAGAAAATATTTATTTATTGAGGAAAAATTATTACAATGAAAGGTACTCTAAAACAAGAGCAACCATTTCTCTCCAAAAGGAGTTTTACAAAATATTTCACACCTCTAAACCCTCGGATACTACCCTATTTATACCCCAACGGAGTTGATGTGAACCATTGGATCAAACTTGGCCAAAAGAAGAGAAATCTTTCCTTAATTGAATCTGCTGCTGTCGGTTGGCGATCGGTTAGCCAACCGGTTGGCTAACCGGTTAATAACCGTTGGTCAACCGATTGGTTCCCAACGGATTTTGTCTTTTCTTGATATTTTTGCACGAATTCTTCTTGGATTCCCTTGGTATCTTGGGCCTTCGTTTGTCTTGAGTTTGGGCTTTAAAATTGGTAGAAATTCGAGAATTTGAGTCATTTGAGCTTTTATTCATTAATTCTCCATTATTCGCAAAATAAGATAAAACATATTATTAGTAACATATTTATTGATACAAAATAGATAATGAGGTTATTAAAATGTCATTAAAATGTGATTATCGACCATTTCTAGTCATTTTAACCCGTCGCCAAATAATTATGTAGAGTCCAATTTACCCAAGAATTTTGCCATTATATGTTTCATCCGTTGGCAAATATTTTCATAGATACTAAATCTCATAATTTCATGAGCTATAATTCTCAATTTTGGCCATTTTTAGTCGTTCGGACCCATTGGCAAATATTTTCATAGAGACTAAATCTCACAATTTTATGAGTTATAATTCTTAATTTTTGGCCATTTTTAGTCGTTCGGACCCATTGGCAAATATTTTCATAGAGACTAAATCTCACAATTTTATGAGTTATAATTCTTAATTTTTGGCCATTTTTAGTCGTTCGGACCCATTGGCAAATATTTTCATAGAGACTAAATCTCACAATTTTATGAGTTATAATTCTTAATTTTTGGCCATTTTTAGTCGTTCGGACCCATTGGCAAATATTTTCATAGAGACTAAATCTCACAATTTTATGAGTTATAATTCTTAATTTTTGGCCATTTTTAGTCGTTCGGACCCATTGGCAAATATTTTCATAGAGACTAAATCTCACAATTTTATGAGTTATAATTCTTAATTTTTGGCCATTTTTAGTCGTTCGGACCCATTGGCAAATATTTTCATAGAGACTAAATCTCACAATTTTATGAGTTATAATTCTTAATTTTTGGCCATTTTTAGTCGTTCGGACCCATTGGCAAATATTTTCATAGAGACTAAATCTCACAATTTTATGAGTTATAATTCTTAATTTTTGGCCATTTTTAGTCGTTCGGACCCATTGGCAAATATTTTCATAGAGACTAAATCTCACAATTTTATGAGTTATAATTCTTAATTTTTGGCCATTTTTAGTCGTTCGGACCCATTGGCAAATATTTTCATAGATACTAAATCTCATAATTTCATGAGCTATAACACACGATTTTTCATAATTTTTAGTCACCATTTTTATTTGTTTCAACCCATTGGCAAATATTTTCATAGAGACTAAATCTCACAATTTTATGAGTTATAATTCTTAATTTTTGGCCATTTTTATTCAATTTGACCAATTAGTAAATAATTTTGTAGAATCCAAAATTCAAGATTTCATGAGCTATAACACATAATATTTTATCATTTTAGTCATTTCATTTCATTGGAAAATAATTATTTTGAGTCTAAACTTCACAATTTCATGAGCTATTACCCATGAATTTTGGCTATTTATATTCAATTTAACAAATTAGTAAATAATTTTGTAGAATCCAAAATTCACGATTATGTGAACTAATACCCATGAATTTTGGCTATTTATATTCAATTTAACAAATTAGTAAATAATTTTGTAGAATCCAAAATTCAAGATTTCATGAGCTATAACCAATAATGTTTGGCCATTTTTATTCAATTTGACCAATTAGTAAATAATTTTGTAGAATCCAAAATTCACGATTATGTGAACTAATACCCATGAATTTTGGCCATTTTTATTCATTTTGACCAATTGATAAATAATTTCTAGTAGTCCAAAATTTGTGATTTCATGTGCTATAACCAATAATGTTTGGCCATTTTTATTCAATTTGACCAATTAGTAAATAATTTTGTGGAGTCTAAAATTCAAGATTTCATGAGCTATATAACCCACCATTTTTGGCAATTTTTAGTAGTTTCATTCCATTGGAAAATAATTATTTTGAGTCTAAACTTCACAATTTCATGAGCTATAACCCACGATTTTAGGCCATTATAGTCGTTATGACCTATTGCCAAATAATTTTGTGGAGTTCAAAATTAACGATTTCATGAGCTATAACCAATAATGTTTGGCCATTTTTATTCAATTTGACCAATTAGTAAATAATTTTGTGGAATCCAAAATTTAAGATTTCATGAGCTATAACCAATAATGTTTGGCCATTTTTAGTCGTTCGGACCCATTGGCAAATATTTTCATGGAATCCAAAATTCACGGTTTCATGAGCTATAACCCACGATTTTTGGCCATTTTTATTTGTTTCAACCCATTGGCAAATATTTTCATGGAATCCAAAATTCACGATTTCATGAGCTATAACACACGATTTTTCATAATTTTTAGTCACCATTTTTATTTGTTTCAACCCATTGGCAAATAATTTTGTGGAATCCAAAATTCACGATTATGTGAACTAATACCCATGAATTTTGGCTATTTATATTCAATTTAACAAATTAGTAAATAATTTTGTGGAGTCCAAAATTCATGATTATGCGGGCTATTACCCATGAATTTTGGCCATTTTTATTCAATTTGACCAATTAGTAAATAATTTTGTGGAGTCTAAAATTCATGATTATGCGGGCTATTACCCATGAATTTTGGCTATTTATATTCAATTTAACAAATTAGTAAATAATTTTGTGGAGTTCAAAATTAACGATTTCATGAGCTATAACACATGATTTTTATCATTTTAGTCATTTCATCCCATTGGCAAATAATTTTGTAGAATCCAAAATTCACGATTTCATGAGCTATAACCCACGATTTTTGGCCATTTTTATTTGTTTCATCCCATTGGCAAATATTTTCATAGATACTAAATCTCATAATTTCATGAGCTATAATTCTCAATTTTCGGCCATTTTTAGTCGTTCAGAGCTATTGGTAAATAATTCACAGAGAACAAAATTCATGATTTCATGAGCTATATAACCCACCATTTTTGGCAATTTTTAGCCATTTTTGGAAATTATTTTTTTGAGTCTAAACTTCACAATTTCATGAGCTATAACCAATAAATTTTTTTTTCATTTTTAATCATTTTTAAGGCATGGCAAATAATTCAATGGAGTTTAAAATTTACCATTTCGTGAGTTATAACCCACGATTTTAGGCCATTATAGTCGTTATGACCTATTGCCAAATAATTTTATAGTGTCCAAAATTCATGATTATGCGGGCTATTACCCATGAATTTTGGCCATTTTTATTCAATTTGACCAATTAGTAAATAATTTTGTGGAGTCTAAAATTCAAGAATTCATCGGCTATAACACACAATTTTTGCCCATTTTATTCGTTTCATCTCATTGGCAAAATCTTTGTGCAATCCAAAATTCAAGATTTCATGAGCTATAACACACGATTTTTCATAATTTTTAGTCACCATTTTATTTGTTTCATCCCATTGGCAAATATTTTCGAGGAATCTAAAATTTAAGATTTCATGAGCTATAACACATAATATTTTATCATTTTTACTTGCCATTTTATTTGTTTCAACCCATTGGCAAATATTTTCATAGAGACTAAATCTCACAATTTTATGAGTTATAATTCTTAATTTTTGGCCATTTTAGTCGTTCGGACCCATTGGCAAATAATTTTGTGGAATCCAAAATTCACAATTTCATGAGCTATATAACCCACCATTTTTGGCAATTTTAGTAGTTTCATTCCATTGGAAAATAATTATTTTGAGTCTAAAATTTAGAATTTAGCTATAATCAATGATTTTTTCTATTTTTAATTATTTTAACATTGGCAAATAATTTTGTGGAGTTCAAAATTAACGATTTCATGAGCTATAACCCACGATTTTTGGCCATTTTATTCATTTTGACCAATTGATAAATAATTTTGTGGTGTCAAAATTCACGATTATGTGAACTAATACCCATGAATTTTGGCTATTTATATTCAATTTAACAAATTAGTAAATAATTTTGTGGAATCCAAAATTCAAGAATTCATCGGCTATAACACACAATTTTTGCCCATTTTATTCGTTTCATCTCATTGGCAAAATCTTTGTGCAATCCAAAATTCAAGATTTCATGAGCTATAACACATAATATTTTATCATTTTTACTTGCCATTTTATTTGTTTCATCCCATTGGCAAATATTTTCATAGAGACTAAATCTCACAATTTTATGAGTTATAATTCTTAATTTTTGGCCATTTTTAGTCGTTCAGACCCATTGGCAAATAATTTGCCGAGAACAAAATTAATAATTTCATGGGCTATATAACCCACCATTTTTGGCAATTTTTAGTAGTTTCATTCCATTGGAAAATAATTATTTTGAGTCTAAAATTTAGAATTTAGCTATAATCAATGATTTTTTTCTATTTTTAATTATTTTTAACATTGGCAAATAATTTTGTGGAGTTCAAAATTAACGATTTCATGAGCTATAACCCACGATTTTTGGCTATTTTATTTGTTTCAACCCATTGGCAAATAATTTTGTGGTGTCAAAATTCACGATTATGTGAACTAATACCCATGAATTTTGGCTATTTATATTCAATTTAACAAATTAGTAAATAATTTTGTGGAATCCAAAATTCAAGAATTCATCGGCTATAACACACAATTTTTGCCCATTTTATTCGTTTCATCTCATTGGCAAAAATCTTTGTGCAATCCAAAATTCAAGATTTCATGAGCTATAACACATGATTTTTATCATTTTTACTTGCCATTTTATTTGTTTCAACCCATTGGCAAATATTTTCATAGAGACTAAATCTCACAATTTTATGAGTTATAATTCTTAATTTTTGGCCATTTTAGTCATTTCGACCCATTGCCAAATAATTTTGCAGAGTCCAAAATTAATAATTTCATGGGCTATATAACCCACCATTTTGGCAATTTTAGTAGTTTCATTCCATTGGAAAATAATTATTTTGAGTCTAAAATTTAGAATTTAGCTATAATCAATGATTTTTTCTATTTTTAATTATTTTAACATTGGCAAATAATTTTGTGGAGTTCAAAATTAACGATTTCATGAGCTATAACCCACGATTTTTGGCCATTTTATTCATTTTGACCAATTGATAAATAATTTTGTGGTGTCAAAATTCACGATTATGTGAACTAATACCCATGAATTTTGGCTATTTATATTCAATTTAACAAATTAGTAAATAATTTTGTGGAATCCAAAATTCAAGAATTCATCGGCTATAACACACAATTTTTGCCCATTTTTATTCATTTTATTCCATTGGTAAATAATTTTGTGGAATCCAAAATTCAAGATTTCATGAGCTATAACACATGATTTTTTATCATTTTTAGTCATTTCATCCCATTAGCAAATAATTTTTGGAGTGTAAATTTCTCAATTTCATGAACTTTAATCCACAATTTTTTCCATTTTAGTTGTTTTGAACCCTTGATAAATAATTTCTAGTAGTCCAAAATTTGTGATTTCATGTGCTATAACCAATAATGTTTGGCCATTTTAAGTCATTTCGACCCATTGCAAAATAATTTTGTGTAGTCCAAAGTTCACGATTTCGTGAGCTATTTCCAATGATTATTGATCATGTTATCCATTTTGACCAATTGATAAATAATTTTGTAGAATCCAAAATTCACGGTTTCATGAGCTATATCTAATGATTTTTGGTCATTTTCATTCATTTCTTCCTATTGGCAAATATTTCCGCAGTGTCCCAAATTCATGAGCTATAACACACGATTTTTGGCCATTTTAGTCATTTCATTTCATTGGAAAATATTTTTGCAGAGTCCAAAATTAACGATTTCATGAGCTATAACACACGATTTTTATCTATTTTTAATTGTTTTGATCCATTGGCTAATAATTTTGCAGAGTCCAAAATTTACGATTTCATAAGCTATAACCTGCGATTTTTTCCCATTTCTAATCATTTTGAATCATTGGTAACTAATTTTGCAGAGTCCAATATTCATAATTTCATGGTTTGCAGAGTCCAATATTCATTTATAATCCATGACTTTTGACCATTTTTAGTCATTTCGACCACTTGCCAAATAGTTTTATGGAGTCCAAAAATCATGATTTCGTGAGCTATTACCGATGCTTTTTGTCCATTTTTATTCATTTTGACCAATTGATAAATAGTTTTGTAGAGTCCAAAATTCACGATTTCATGAGTTATAACCCATGATTTTTTGACCATTTTATTCCTTCCATTCAATTGACAAATAATTTTGCGGAGTCCAAAATTCATGATTTCATGAATTATAATCCACAAATTTTGGCCATTTTTATTTGTTTCATCTCATTGACAAATATTTTCATGTTGTCCAAAATTCATGATTTCATGAGCTATATGGCATGTTTGGGAACTTGGCTTATACTTCACAAATGAATTATAAGCCAAGTGGATTATAAGCCAAATTATTTAGTAAAATGAATTATAAGCCCCTTTCAATAGGAGAGTATTTGGCAAGTGGGTGAATTATAATCCATCATTGTTTTTCAATGACCAAAAGGATATTGCTCTAAATTTAAACATTAAATAGACTTTGGAATTATCTTAAATGTTGAGGGGTAAACTTGACATTTACTTGGTCAAACTATATGTCATATAATCCGTCAAAAAATAAGCCGGGTCAGGGGAGCTTATTTTTTAGGATTATAAGCTAAAATAAGCCAGTTACTAAACATGCCCATAATCCCCAATTTTTGGTTTATTTTAGTTATCCGATTCTTTAGCAAATAATTCGCGGAGGCTAAAATTCATGATTTCATGAGCTATAATATACTACTTTTCGTCATCTTTACTTATTTCATCCCATTGACAAATATTTTCGTAGAGTCCAAAATTCATGATTTCATAAGCTATAATACATAATTTTTGTTATTTTTAGTCATTTCGATTCATTGGTAAATAATTTATGGTGGACAAAATTCAAGATTTCATGGACTATAACCCATGATTTTTTTTCATTTCACCCCATTGGCCAAAAAGAACCTTATAGTCCAAAATTCACAATTTCATGAGCTATAACCCATAATTTTTATTCATTTTTAATCATTTCTAACCATTAGCAAATAATTTCACGGAGTTAAAATTTTATAATTTCATGGGTTATAACCCAAGATTTTTGGCAGTTTTTAGTCATTACGACCCATTGCCAAATAATTTAGGGAGTCCAAAGTTCACGATATTGTGAGCTATTACCCATGATTTTTCATTCCAATTGGCAACGGAGTCCAAAATTCACGACTTCAAGAGCTATAACTCATGGTTTTTTGCCATTTTTATTTATTTCTTCCCATTAACAAATATTTACATGAAGTTCCAAATTTATGATTTCATGAACTATAACCCATGATTTTTGGTATTTTTAGTTGTTTCATTCGAAGGAAAATAATTTTTGGAGTCAAAATTAACAATTACATGAGCCATAACCCTCCTTTTTGTCCATTTTAAATTATTTGGAACAATTGGCAAATAATTTTGTGAAGTTCAAAATTCTCAATTTCTTGAGCTATAACTCATAATTTTTATTTATCTTAAATCATTTCAAACAATTGGCAAATAATTTCACGGAGTTAAAATTTTTAATTTCATGAGCTATAACCCATGATTTTGGTGATTTTTATTCATTTCGACCAATTGGCAAATAATTTAGGGAGTCCAAAGTTCACGATATTGTGAGCTATTACCCATGATTTTTCATTCCAATTGGCAACGGAGTCCAAAATTCACGACTTCAAGAGCTATAACTCATGGTTTTGCCATTTTTATTTATTTCTTCCCATTAACAAATATTTACATGAAGTTCCAAATTTATGATTTCATGAACTATAACCCATGATTTTTGGTATTTTTAGTTGTTTCATTCAAGGAAAATAATTTTTGGAGTCAAAATTAACAATTACATGAGCCATAACCCTCCTTTTTGTCCATTTTAAATTATTTGGAACAATTGGCAAATAATTTTGTGAAGTTCAAAATTCTCAATTTCTTGAGCTATAACTCATAATTTTTATTTATCTTAAATCATTTCAAACAATTGGCAAATAATTTTGCAAAGTCCAAAATTCTCAATTTCATGAGCTATGCACGATTTTTGTCCATTTTAATCATTTTGAACCATTGGCAAATAATTTTACGAATCCTAAATTCTCAATTTCATGAGTTATAACCATGATTTTTGTTCATTTTAATCATTTTGAACCATTGGCAAATAATTTCGTGGAGTCCAAAATTCTTGATTTCATGAGGTATAACCCACGATTTTTGACAATTTTAAGTCATTTCGATAGTTTTGTAGAGTTCGAAATTCATGATTTTGTGAGCTATTACCTATGCTTTTTGACCATTTTTATTCATTTTTACCAATAGGCAAATAATTTTGTGGAGTCTGAAATTGACTATTTTGTGAGCTATAACCCATGATTTTGGTGATTTTTATTCATTTTATTCCATTGGTAAATAATTTTATGAAATCCAAAATTCACGATTTCATGAGCTATAATCCATAATTTTTAGCAATTTTTATTTGCTTCAACACGTTGGCATATATTTTCATGGAGTCCAAAATTCATGATCTCATGAGCTATAACCCATGAATTTTGACTATTTTTGGTCATTCCGATTCAGTGGCAAATAATTCATGGAGGTTAAAATTAATAATTTCATGAGCAATAACACATAAATTTTGGTCATTTTAGTCATTTCATCGCATTAGCAAATTATTTTTGGAGTAAAAATTCTCAATTGCATGAGCTATAATCCATAATTTTTTTATTTTTAATTGTTTTGAACCATTGGTAAATAATTTCCCAGACTACAAAATTCATAATTTTATGTGTTATAACTAATGATTTTTGCCATTTTATGTTGTTTCGGCTCATTGCCAAGTAGTTGTGTAGTCTAAAATTCAAGATTTTATGAGATATTTCCCATAATATTTTTAGTATTTTTATTCATTTCATCCAATTGGCAAATAATTTTGCAAACTCCAAAATTTATGATTTCATGAATAATAACCAATGATTTTTGGCCATTTTTATTCATTTCATTCCATTGTCAAATAATTTTATGGAGTCCAAAATTCATGATTTCATGAGATATAACCCACGATTTTTAGCCATTTTTATTCATTTCATCCAATTGGCAAATAATTTCGTGGAGTTAAAATTTATGATTTCATGAGCAATAACCCACGATTTTTAGCAATTTTTGGTCATTACGACCCATTGTCAAATAATTTTATGGAGTCCAAAATTCATGATATTATGAGCTATTACCCATGATTTTTCATTACAATAGGCATTTAATTTTGCAGAGTCCAAAATTCACAATTTCATGAGCTAAAACTAATGATTTTTATCATTTTTATTCATTTTTCCCATTGGCAAATATTTTTATAGTGTCTCAAATTCATGATTTCATGAGATATAACCCACGATTTTTAGAGTTTTTAGTCATTTCATTGCACAAGCAAATAATTTTTTTGAGTAAAAAATTAACAATTTTATGAGATGTAACCCTTGCTTTTTTCCATTTTTAATCATTTCGAATCATTGGCAAATAATTTTGTGGAGTCCAAAATTCTCAATTTCATGAGCAATAATGCATGATTTGTGTCCATTTTTAATCATTTCGAGCCATTAGCAAATAATTTCATAGAGTCAAAAATTATTAATTTCATGAGCCATAACCCACGATTTTTTAACATATTAAGTCGTTTCGACCCATTGGCAAATAAATTTGTAGAGTCCAAAATTCACGAATTCATGAGCTATTACTCATGCCTTTTGCCCATTTTTATTCGTTTTGATCAATTGGTAAATAATTTTGTGGAGTCTAAAATTCACGATTTCGTGAGCTATAATCCATGATTTTTGGCCATTTTTATTCATTTCATTTCATTGGCAAATAATTTTCTAGAGTCCAAAATTCACGAGTTCTTAAGCTATGATCCACAATTTTTAGCCATTTTTATTCGTTTCACCCCATTGGAAAATATTTTCGTGGAGTCCAAAATTCTTGATTTCAGGAGCTATGACCCATGATTTTTAGTTAGTGTAAGTCATTCCGATTCATTGACAAATAATTCGCGAAGGCCGAAATTCATGACTTCATTGGCTATAAGCCATGATTTTTAGCCATTTTTAGCCATTTTAGCCATTTTTATTCGTTTTGATCAATTGGTAAATAATTTTGTAGAGTCTAAAATTCACAATTTCGTGAGCTATAACCCACGAGTTTTGTCCATTTTTAATTTTTGTCTAACCATTGCCAAATAATTTTGCATAGTCTTCATGATGTCATGAGCTATAACCCATGATTTTAGGCAAATTTTAGTCCTTACGACCCATTACCAAATAATTTTATGAAATCCAAAATTCACAATATCATGAGTTATTACCCATAATATTTCATTCCAATTAGCAAATAAATTTGCAAAGTCCAAAATTTATGATTTCATGATCTATAACTCACGATTTTTTGCTCTTTTTAGGCGTTCCATCTTATTGGCAAATATTTTTTTTGAGTCCAAAATTCACGATTTTGTGAGTTATAACCCATAGTTTTTATCCATTTTTAATCATTTTGAACCATTGACAAATTATTTTATGAAGTTCAACACTCACGATTTCAAGAGCTATAATCCACGATTTTTGGCAATTTTTACCCATAACGACCAATTGCCAAATAATTTTGCAATGACCCAAATTCATGATTTCATGAGTTATAACCCACGGTTTTTTGAGTTTTTCAGTCATTTCATTCCATGGGCAAAAAAAAATTTAAGTTAAAAATTAACAATTTCATGAGCTATAACCCTCACTTTTTGTTTATTTTCAATCGCTTCAAATCATTGGCAAATAATTTTGTGGAGTCCAAAATTCTTAATTTTATGAGGTATAACCCACGATTTTAGTCCAGTTTTATTCATTTGGTGTCACTAGTAAATAATTTTGCAGAGTCCAAAATTCTTAATTTCATGAGCTATAACTCATTATTTGTGGAGTCCAAAATTCATGAAATCATAAGCTATTACCTGTGCTTTTTGTCCATTTCTATTTGTTATGACCAGTTGGCAAATAATTTTGCGAAGTTCAAAGTTCATGATTTCGTGAGCTATAACCCACGATTTTTACCCATTTTTATTTATTTCATTTCATTGGTAAATAATTTTGTAGAGTCTAAAATTCATGATTTCATTAGCTATAATCCATAATTTTGGCCATTTTTATTAGTTTCACCTTATTGGCAAATATTTTCATGAGCTATAGCGCACGATTTTTAGCCATGTTTATTCATTTCATCCTATATGCAAATATTTTCGTGGAGTCCAAAATTCATGATTTCATGAGCTACAACTTGTGATTTTTCGCCATTTTAGTCATTTTACACCATTGGCAAATATCTTTATGAAGTCCAAAATTAATAATTTCATGAGCTATAACCCACGATTTTTATCTATTTTTAATCATTTTGATCTATTAACAAATAATTTCGCAGAATCCAAAATTTACGATTTCCGGAGCTATAATCCATGATTTTTGGCCATTTTATTCATTTTATTCCATTGGCAAATAATTTTGTAGAGTCTAAAATTCATGATTTCATGAGCTATAACCCACAATTTTTATCATTTTTATTCATTTTATTCCATTGGCAAATAATTTTGTAGAGTCTAAAATTCATGATTTCATGAGCTATAACCCACGATTTTTAGCCATTTTATTCATTTCATCCAATTGGCAAATAATTTTTGAAGTAGAAAATAAACAATTTCATATGCTATAACCCATGATTTTTGTCCATTTTAATCATTTTGAACCATTGGCAAATAATTTTGTAGAGTCTAAAATTCATAATTTCATGAGCTATAACCCATGTATTTTTGCCATTTTAAGTTATTTCTACCCATGACCAAATAGTTTTGTGGAGTCTAAAATTCATGATTTTGTGAGCTATTACCCATGCTTTTTGTCCATTTTAATCATTTTGAACCATTGACAAATAATTTTGTGGAGTTTAAAATTCATGATTTTATGAGCTATAACCCATGATTTTTATCCATCTTTATTCATTTTATTCCATTGGTAAATAATTTTGCGAGTCCAAAATTCATGATTTCATGAGTTATAATCCATAATTTTTGGACATTTTATTTGTTTCAACCCATTGGCAAATATTTTCGTGGAGTCAAAATCTATGATTTCAAGAGCTATAACCAACAAATTTTGGCTATATTTGGTCATTCGATTCATTGGCAAATATTTTCATGGAGTCCAAAATTTATGATTTCAAGAGCTATAATCCACGATTTTTGGCCATTTTAGTCATTTAATCCTATTGGCAAATAGTTTTTGTAGTCCAAAATTCTTGATTTCATGAGCTATTATCCATGATTTTTTATATTTTTATTATTTGAACCATTAGTAAATAATTTTGCGAGTCCAAAATTCACGATTTCATGAGCTATAACCCATGATTTTTGTCCATTTTATTCATTTCATCCAATTGGCAAATAATTTTGTATAGTCCAAAATTCAAGATTTCACGAGCTATTTCCCATGATTATTTGCCATTTTATTCATTTTGACCAATTAGCAAATAAATTTGCAAAGTCCAAAATTCACAATTTCATGAACCATAACCCACAATTTTGGCCATTTTATTCATTTTATTCCATTGGCAAATATTTTCATGGAGTCCAAAATTCACGATTTCATGAGCTATTACCCATGATTTTTATGATTTTTAATGTTTCTAACCATTGGCAAATAATTTTGTAGAGTCTAAAATTCATGATTTCATGAGCTATAACCCATGATTTTTGCCATTTCATCCCATTGGCAAATAATTTTGTGAAGTTCAAAATTCACGATTTCATGAGCTATTATCCATGATTTTTGGCCATTTTATTCATTTCATCCAATTGGCAAATAATTTTGCGAGTCCAAAATTCTTGATTTCATGAGCTATAACTAATAATTTTGGCCATTTTATTCATTTCATCCCATTGGCAAATATTTTCGTGGAGTCCAAAATTCATGATTTTATGAGCTATAACCCATGATTTTTAGCCATTTTATTCATTTTATTCCATTGGCAAATAATTTTGTAGAGTCTAAAATTCACAATTTCATGAGCTATAACCCACAATTTTGGCCATTTTATTCATTTTGACCAATTAGCAAATAATTTTGTGGAGTCCAAAATTCAAGATTTCATGAGCTATTACCCATAATTTTTATTCATTTTTAATCATTTTCAATCAAAATCAAATAATTTCATAAGGTCCAAAATTCTTAATTTCATGAGCTATAACCCACGATTTTTATCTATTTTTAATCATTTTGAACCATTGGCAAATAATTTTGTAGAGTCCAAAATTCACGATTTCATGAGCTATTACCCATGCTTTTTGTCCATTTTATTCATTTTGACCAATTGACAAATAATTTTGTGGAGTCTAAAATTCACAATTTCATGAGCTATAATCCATGATTTTTGGCCATTTTATTCATTTCATTCCATTGGCAAATATTTTCATGGAGTCCAAAATTCTTAATTTTATGAGCTATGATCCATAATTATTGGCCATTTTGTTCGTTTCATCTCATTGACAAATATTTATGTGGTGTTCAAAATTCACGATTTCATGAGCTACAACTTGTGATTTTTCGCCATTTTAGTCATTTTACACCATTGGCAAATATCTTTATGAAGTCCAAAATTAATAATTTCATGAGCTATAACCCACGATTTTTATCTATTTTTAATCATTTTGATCTATTAACAAATAATTTCTGAGAATCCAAAATTCTGATTTCATGAGCTATAACCCATGATTTTTGGCCATTTTTATTCCATTGGCAAATAATTTTATGTAGTCTAACATTCATAATTTCATGAGCTATAACCCACAATTTTTTATCATTTTTAGTCGTTTCGATCCATTGCTCAATAGTTTTGTGGAGTCCAAAATTCATGATTTTGTGAGCTAGTACCGATGCTTTTGCCCATTTTTATTCATTTTGACCAATTGACAAATAATTTTGTAGAGTCTAAAATTCACAATTTCAAGAGCTATAATCCATGATTTTTGGCCATTTTATTCATTTTGAACCATTGGCAAATAATTTTGTATAGTCCAAAATTCATGATTTCATGAGCTATAACCCATGATTTTTGGACATTTTAGTTATTTCTTCCCATTGGCAAATAATTTTGTGAAGTTCAAAATTCACGATTTCATGAGCTATTACCCATGATTTTTGCCATTTCATCCCATTGGCAAATAATTTTGTATAGTCCAAAATTTATGATTTCATGAGCTATAACCCATGATTTTTGTCCATTTTTATTCATTTCATCCAATTGGCAAATATTTTCGTGGAGTCCAAAATTCACGATTTTATGAGCTATAACCCATAATTTTTATCATTTTTATTCATTTTTAACAATTAACAAATAATTTTGTGAAGTTCAAAATTCACGATTTCATGAGCTATAATCCATGATTTTTGGCCATTTTTATTCATTTTGACCAATTAGCAAATAATTTTGTATAGTCCAAAATTCATGATTTCATGAGCTATAACACACGGTTTTTGTTAGTTTTATTCATTTCATTCCATTGTCAAATACTTTTGCATAGTCCAAAATTCACGATTTTATGAGCTATGATCCATAATTATTGGCCATTTTGTTCGTTTCATCTCATTGACAAATATTTATGTGGTGTTCAAAATTCACGATTTCATGAGCTATATGGCATGTTTAGGAACTTGGCTTATAATCCACTTGGCTTAAATTATAAGCCAAGTGGATTATAAGCCAAAGTGTTTGGTAAAAAATGAATTATAAGCTGCTTTCAACAAGAGAGTGTTTAGCAAATGAGTGGATTGTAATCCATCATTATTGTTAAAATGTCCAAAAAGGATATGGCTCTAAATTTAAACATTGAATAGGCATTGGAATTATCTTAAATGTTGAGGCGTAGACTTGACATTTACTTAGTCAAACTATATATTTTATAAGCCACCAAAAAATAAGCTGGGTTAGGGGGGCTTATTTTTTGGGCTTATAAGCCTAAATAAGCTGGTTATCAAACATGTTGCGGTGGCTTATAGGCCAAAAAATGGCTTATAAGCTAATTTGACTAGTTGTCAAACATGCCCATAATCCACGATTTTTAGCTTACTTTAGTCATTCCGATTCATTGGCAAATAATTTGCAGAGGGCTAAATTCATGATTTTATGAGCTATAACACACGGTTTTTTGTTAGTTTTATTCATTTCATCCAATTGGCAAATATTTTCATGAGCTATAACCCATGATTTTTATCCATCTTTATTCATTTTATTCCATTGGTAAATAATTTTGTAGAGTCTAAAATTCATGATTTCATGAGCTATAACCCATGTATTTTTGCCATTTTTATTCATTTTATTCCATTGGTAAATAATTTTGTGAAGTTCAAAATTCATGATTTCATGAGCTATAACCCATGATTTTTATCATTTTAGTTATTTCATTCCATTGGCAAATAATTTTGTAGAGTCTAAAATTCATGATTTCATGAGCTATAATCCATAATTTTTGGCCATTTTTATTCATTTCATCCCATTGGCAAATATTTTCATGAGCTATAACCCATGTATTTTTGCCATTTTTATTCATTTCATCCCATTGGCAAATATTTTCGTGGAGTCCAAAATTCATGATTTCATGAGCTATAACTTGTGATTTTTCGCCATTTTAGTCATTTTACACCATAAATATCTTTATGAAGTCCAAAATTAATAATTTCATGAGCTATAACCCATGATTTTTATCCATCTTTATTCATTTTAATCATTTTCAATCAAAATCAAATAATTTCATGGAGTCCAAAATTCACGATTTCATGAGCTATAACCCATGATTTTTGGCCATTTTTATTCCATTGGCAAATAATTTTATGTAGTCTAACATTCATAATTTCATGAGCTATAACCCACAATTTTTATCATTTTAGTTATTTCTTCCCATTGGCAAATAATTTTGTGGAGTCCAAAATTCATGATTTTGTGAGCTATTACCCATGCTTTTTGTCCATTTTATTCATTCGACCAATTGGAAAATAATTTTACAAAGTCTAAAATTCACAATTTCAAGAGCTATAATCCATGATTTTTGGCCATTTTTATTCATTTTATTCCATTGGCAAATAATTTTGCAGAGTCCAAAATTCACGATTTTATGAGCTATAACCCATGATTTTTGGCCATTTTTATTCATTTCATCCCATTGGCAAATATTTTCGTGGAGTCCAAAATTCACGATATCGTGGCGATTATCCATGATATTTCATTCCAATTACCAAATAATTTTGCAGAGTCTAAAATTCACGACTTCATGAGCTATAACTAATAATTTTTGGCCATTTTTATTCATTTCTTCCCTTGGCAAATATTTTCACATGTCCCAAATTCATGATTTGAGCTATAACCCATGATTTTTAGCATTTTCAATCATATCATTCTGTAGGAAAATAATTTTTTTAGTAAAAAATTAACAATTTCATCAGTTGTAACGCTCACTTTTTGTCCATTTTTACTTGTTTTGAACCATTAGTAAATAATTTGGCGGAGTCCAAATTTCAGGATTTGATGAGCTATTACCCATAATTTTTATTCATTTTTAATCATTTTCAATCAAAATCAAATAATTTCATAAGGTCCAAAATTCTTGATTTTATGAGCTATAACCCTCGATTTTGGGCCATTATAAGTCGTTTTGACCCATTGCCAAATAGTTTTTTAGAGTCCAAAATTTACGATTTCATGAGCTATTACCCGTGCTTTTTGTCCATTTTATTCATTTTGACCAATTGACAAATAATTTTGTGGAGTCTAAAATTCATGATTTTGTAATCTAAAACCATGATTTTTGGCCATTTTTATTCCATTGGCAAATATTTTTATGGAGTCCTAAATTCATAATTTCATGAGTTATTATCCATAATTTTTGTCATTTTTATTCATTTCTACTCATTAGCACATATTTCCATGGAGTCCAAAATTCATGATTTCTTGAGCTACAACTCATGATTTTTGGCTATTTTAGTCATTCGATTCATTGGCAAATAATTTCGCGGAGTCTAGTATTCTTAATTTCATGAGCTATAACCCATGTATTTTTGCCATTTTAAGTTATTTCTACCCATGACCAAATAGTTTTGTGGAGTCTAAAATTCATGATTTTGTGAGCTATTACCCATGCTTTTTGTCCATTTTTATTCATTTTTAACAATTAACAAATAATTTTGTGGAGTTTAAAATTCATGATTTTATGAGCTATAACCCATGATTTTTATCCATCTTTATTCATTTTATTCCATTGGTAAATAATTTTGCTCAGTCCAAAATTCATGATTTCATGAGTTATAATCCATAATTTTTGGACATTTTTATTTGTTTCAACCCATTGGCAAATATTTTCGTGGAGTCAAAAATCTATGATTTCAAGAGCTATAACCAACAAATTTTGGCTATATTTGGTCATTCTGATTCATTGGCAAATAATTCACAGAGGCTAAAATTCGTGATTTCAGGAGCTGTAACACACGATATTTGGTCATTTTTAGTCATTTAATCCTATTGGCAAATAGTTTTTTGTAGTCCAAAATTCTTGATTTCATGAGCTATTATCCATGATTTTTTTTATATTTTTATTATTTCGAACCATTAGTAAATAATTTCCAGAGTGCAAAATTCACGATTTCATGTGCCATAACAAATAATTTTTTTACCATTATATGTCATTTCGTCTTATTACCAAATAATTTTGTATAGTCCAAAATTCAAGATTTCACGAGCTATTTCCCATGATTATTTGCCATTTTTATTCATTTTGACCAATTAGCAAATAACATTGCGGAGTCCAAATTTCACAATTTCATGAACCATAACCCACAATTTTTGGCCATTTTTATTCACTTCATTCCATTAGGAAATATTGTCATGGAGCCCGAAATTCAGGATTTGATAACTATTACCCATGATTTTTTATGATTTTTAATGTTTCTAACCATTGGCAAATAATTTCGTGGAGCTAAAATCTCATGATTTCATGAGCTATAACCCATGATTTTTTGTCATTACAACCCATTGCCAAATAATTTTGTGAAGTTCAAAATTCACGATATCGTGAGCGATTATCCATGATATTTCATTCCAATTACCAAATAATTTTGCAGAGTCTAAAATTTACGACTTCATGAGCTATAACTAATAATTTTTGGCCATTTTTATTCATTTCTTCCCTTGGCAAATATTTTCACATGTCCCAAATTCATGATTTGAGCTATAACCCATGATTTTTAGCATTTTCAATCATATCATTCTGTAGGAAAATAATTTTTTAGTAAAAATTAACAATTTCATCAGTTGTAGCGCTCACTTTTGTCCATTTTACTTGTTTTGAACCATTAGTAAATAATTTGGCGAGTCCAAATTTGAGTTTGATGAGCTATTACCCATAATTTTTATTCATTTTAATCATTTTCAATCAAAATCAAATAATTTCATAAGGTCCAAAATTCTTGATTTTATGAGCTATAACCCTCGATTTTGGGCCATTATAAGTCGTTTTGACCCATTGCCAAATAGTTTTTTAGAGTCCAAAATTTACGATTTCATGAGCTATTACCCGTGCTTTTTGTCCATTTTTATTCATTTTGACCAATTGACAAATAATTTTGTGGAGTCTAAAATTCATGATTTTGTAATCTAAAACCATGATTTTTGGCCATTTTTTATTCCATTGGCAAATATTTTTATGGAGTCCTAAATTCATAATTTCATGAGTTATTATCCATAATTTTTTGTCATTTTTATTCATTTCTACTCATTAGCACATATTTCCATGGAGTCCAAAATTCATGATTTCTTGAGCTACAACTCATGATTTTTGGCTATTTTTAGTCATTCGATTAATTAGCCAATAATTCACGGAGACCAAAATTCATGATTTCATGGGCTATAACCCATGATTTTTGGCCATGTTTAGTCATTTCATCCCATTGGAAAAAAGCGTTTAAGTTCAAATTTCATAATTTCATGAGCTACAACCCAATATTTTTGTCCATTTTTAATTATTTCTAACCATTACCAAATTATTCAACATAGTCCAAAATTCACGATTGGATGAGCTATAACCCACGGTTTTTGTCAAATTTTAGTCGTTGACCCATTGCCAAATAATTTTTAGAATCCAAAGTTCATGATATCACGAGTTATTACCTATGATTTTTACTCCAATTGGCAAATATTTTCATGGAGTCCAAAATTCATGATTTCTTGAGCTACAACTCATGATTTTTGGCTATTTTTAGTCATTCCGATTAATTAGCCAATAATTCACGGAGACCAAAATTCATGATTTCATGGGCTATAACCTATAATTTTTGGCCATGTTTAGTCATTTCATCCCATTGGAAAAAAACGTTTAAGTTCAAATTTCATAATTTCATGAGCTACAACCCAATATTTTTGTCCATTTTTAATTATTTCTAACCATTACCAAATTATTCAACATAGTCCAAAATTCACGATTGGATGAGCTATAACCCACGGTTTTTGTCAAATTTTAGTCGTTACGACCCATTGCCAAATAATTTTTCAGAATCCAAAGTTCATGATATCCTGAGTTATTACCTATGATTTTTTACTCCAATTGGCAAAGAACTTTGCGAAGTCCAAAATTCACGATATCATGAGCTATAACCCACGATTGTTTTATCATTTTTAGTCATTTCATCTTATTGGCAAATAATTTTTTTGAGTCTAAAATTCATGATTTCTTGGGTTATAACCTAAAGTTTTTTTTTCTATTTTTAATTATTTTTAACTATTAGCAAATAATTTTTTAGAGTCCAAAATTCACAATTTCATAAGCTATAATCATTGATTTTTGTCCATTTTTAATCGTTTCTAACCATTGACAAATAATTTAGGTGGAGCTAAAATCTCATGATTTCATGAGCTATAACCCATGATTTTTTGTCATTACAACCCATTGCCAAATAATTTTGTGAAGTTCAAAATTCACGATATCGTGGCGATTATCCATGATATTTCATTCCAATTACCAAATAATTTTGCAGAGTCTAAAATTCACGACTTCATGAGCTATAACTAATAATTTTTGGCCATTTTTATTCATTTCTTCCCTTGGCAAATATTTTCCGTGTCCCAAATTCATGATTTGAGCTATAACCCATGATTTTTAGCATTTTCAATCATATCATTCTGTAGGAAAATAATTTTTTAGTAAAAATTAACAATTTCATCGGTTAGCGCTCACTTTTGTCCATTTTACTTGTTTTGAACCATTAGTAAATAATTTGGCGAGTCCAAATTTGAGTTTGATGAGCTATAACCCATGATTTTTGGCTATTTTTAGTCATTTCACCCATTGCCAAATAATATTGGGGAGTCCAAAATTCACGATTTCATGAGCTATTACCCATGATTTTTGGACATTTTTAGTTATTTCTTCCCATTGGCAAATTTTTTCACGGAGTCCAAAATTTATGATTTCATGAGCTACAACCCATAATTTTTATCATTTTAGTTATTTCATTCCAAAGGCAAATAATTTTTGAAGTAGAAAATAAACAATTTCATATGCTATAACCCATGATTTTTTGTCCATTTTAATCATTTTGAACCATTGGCAAATAATTTTATGAGTCCAAAATTCTTGATTTCATGAGCTATAACCCATGATTTTTTGTCCATTTTAATTATTTCTAACCATTGGCAAATAATTTTGTGGAGTCTAAAATTCATGATTTTGTGAGCTATTACCCATGATTTTTTGTCCATTTTACTTGTTTTGAACCATTAGTAAATAATTTGGCGAGTCCAAATTTGAGTTTGATGAGCTATTACCCATAATTTTTATTCATTTTAATCATTTTCAATCAAAATCAAATAATTTCATAAGGTCCAAAATTCTTGATTTTATGAGCTATAACCCTCGATTTTGGGCCATTATAAGTCGTTTTGACCCATTGCCAAATAGTTTTTAGAGTCCAAATTCGATTTCATGAGCTATTACCGTGCTTTTGTCCATTTTATTCATTTTGACCAATTGACAAATAATTTTGTGGAGTCTAAAATTCATGATTTTTATGAGCTATAACCCATGATTTTTTGTCCATTTTATTCATTTTATTCCATTGGCAAATAATTTTGAGTCCAAAATTCATGATTTCATGAGTTATTATCCATAATTTTTGGCCATTTTAGTCATTTCACCCATTGCCAAATAATTTTGTGAAGTTCAAAATTCACGATTTCATGAGCTATACCCATGATATTTGGTCATTTTAGTCATTTCATCCCATTGGCAAATAATTTTATGAGTCCAAAATTCACAATTTCATGAGCTACAACCCAATATTTTTGTCCATTTTATTCATTTCATTCCATTGGCAAATAATTTTTGAAGTAGAAAATAAACAATTTCATAAGCTATAACCCATGATTTTTGTCCATTTTAATCATTTGAACCATTGGCAAATAATTTCCACGAGTCTAAAATTCATAATTTCATGAGCTATAACCCATGATTTTTGTCCATTTTTAATTATTTCTAACCATTACCAAATTATTCAACATAGTCCAAAATTCATGATTTTGTGAGCTATTACCCATGCTTTTTGTCCATTTTATTCATTTTGACCAATTACCAAATAATTTTGTGGAGTTTAAAATTCATGATTTTATGAGCTATAACCCATGATTTTTATCCATCTTTATTCATTTTATTCCATTGGTAAATAATTTTGCTCAGTCCAAAATTCATGATTTCATGAGTTATAATCCATAATTTTTGTCCATTTTCACTCGTTTAGAACCATTGGTAAATAATTTCACACAGTCCAAAATGCAAGATTTCAAGAGCTATCACCCATGATTTTTATTTATTTTTAATCATTTGAACCATTGGCAAATAATTTTTGAGTCTAAAATTCTCGACTTCATGAGAAATAACCCATGATTTTTGGCCATTTTAAGTCATTTTGACCCTTTGCCATTTTGTGGAGTCCAAAATTCATGATTTCGTGAGCAAACTCATGTTTCTTGTCCATTTTATTTGTTTTGACCAATTAGCAAATAATTTTTAGAATCCAAAGTTCATGATATCACGAGTTATTACCTATGATTTTTACTCCAATTGGCAAATAATTTTTACCATTTTATTCATTTTATTCCATTGGCAAATAATATTGCAGAGTCCAAAATTAATAATTTCATGAGCTACAATCCATGATTTTTGGTCATTTCTAGTCATTTCAACCCATTAGCAAACAATTTTTAGAGTCCAAAAGTTTTGATTTAATGAGCTATAATCCATGATGTTTTCCATTTTTAATTGTTTGAACCATTGGTAAATAATTTAGTGCAAAATTCAAGATTTTATGTGCTATAACCAATGATTTTTGCCATTTTTATTCATTTTGACCAATTAGCAAATAACATTGCGAGTCCAAATTTCACAATTTCATGAACCATAACCCACAATTTTGGCCATTTTTATTCATTTCATTCCATTGGCAAATATTTTCATGGAGTCCAAAATTCATGATTTGATAACTATTACCCATGATTTTTATTTATTTTTAATCATTTGAACCATTGGCAAATATTTTTATGGAGTCCTAAATTCATAATTTCATGAGCTATAACCCATGATTTTTGTCATTACAACCCATTGCCAAATAATTTTGTGGAGTCCAAAATTCACGATATCATGAGCTATAACCCACGATTTTTGGCCATTTTATTCATTTCATTCCATTGGCAAATAATTTTGTGGAGTCCAAAATTCATGATTTCATGAGCTATTACCCATGATTTTTATTTATTTTTAATCATTTGAACCATTGGCAAATAATTTTGTGGAGTCCAAAATTCATGATTTCATGAGCTATAACCCATGATTTTTGGTCATTTCTAGTCATTTCAACCCATTAGCAAATAATTTTGTGGAGTCCAAAATTCACGATTTCATGAGCTATTACCCATGATTTTTATTTATTTTTAATCATTTTGAACCATTGGTAAATAATTTCACACAGTCCAAAATGCAAGATTTCAAGAGCTATCACCCATGATTTTTGGCCATTTTAAGTCATTTCGACACATTGCTATATAGTTTTGTGGAGTCCAAAATTTATGATTTCATGAGCTATTACCCATGATTTTTGGCCATTTTATTCATTTTGACCAATTAGCAAATAATTTTACAAAATCCAAAATTCATGATTTCATGAGCTATAACCCACGATTTTTAGCCATTTTATTCATTTCTTTCCATTGGGAGATATTTTTATAGAGTCCAATATTCAGAATTTGATGAGCTATAACCCATGATTTTTAGCAATTTTAATCTTTCTAACCATTGGCAAATAATTTTGTGGAGTCCAAAATTCACGATTTCATGAGCTATAACCCATGAATTTTCAAAAATTTTATTCATTACAACCCATTAGCAAATAATTTTGTGGAGTCCAAAATTCACAATTTCATTAAATTTGTTGCCCATGATTTTTCATTCCAATTGGCAAATAATTTTCTGAGTCCAAAATTCATGATTTCATGAGCTATAACTAACTATTTTTACCATTTTTATTCATTTCTTCCCATTGGCAAATAATTTCACACAGTCCAAAATGCAAGATTTCAAGAGCTATCACCCATGATTTTTAGCATTTTTAGTCATTTCATTCCATAGTAAAATAATTTTTCAAGTCAAAATTAAAAATTTCATGAGCTATAACCCATGATTTTTGGCCATTTTATTCATTTTGACCAATTAGCAAATAATTTTATGAGTCCAAAATTCAAGATTTCATGAGCTATTACCCATGATTTTTATTTATTTTTAATCATTTTGAACTATTAGCAAATAATTTTATGAGTCCAAAATTCTTGATTTTATGAGCTATAACCCACGATTTTTAGCCATTTTAAGTCATTTCGACACATTGCTATATAGTTTTGTGGAGTCCAAAATTTACGATTTCATGAGCTATTACCCATGCTTTTTGTCCATTTTTATTCATTTTGACCAATTACCAAATAATTTTGTGGAGTCCAAAATTCATGATTTTATGAGCTATAACCCATGATTTTTGGCCATTTTTATTCCATTGGCAAATAATTTTGTGGAGTCCAAAATTCATAATTCATGAGCTATAATCCATAATTTTTGTCCATTTTCACTCGTTTAGAACCATTGGTAAATAATTTCACAGTCCAAAATGCAAGATTTCAAGAGCTATCACCCATGATTTTTATTTATTTTTAATCATTTCGAACCATTGGCAAATAATTTCACAGAGTCTAAAATTCTCGACTTCATGAGAAATAACCCATGATTTTTGGCCATTTTAAGTCATTTTGACCCTTTGCCATTTTGTGGAGTCCAAAATTCATGATTTCGTGAGCAAACTCATGTTTCTTGTCCATTTTATTTGTTTTGACCAATTAGCAAATAATTTTACAAAATCCAAAATTCATGATTTCATGAGCTATAATTCATAATTTTTCGCCATTCTTATTCATTTTATTCCATTGGCAAATAATATTGCAGAGTCCAAAATTAATAATTTCATGAGCTACAATCCATGATTTTTGTCCATTTTCACTCGTTTAGAACCATTGGTAAATAATTTCACAGTCCAAAATGCAAGATTTCAAGAGCTATCACCCATGATTTTTATTTATTTTTAATCATTTTGAACCATTGGCAAATAATTTCACAGAGTCTAAAATTCTCGACTTCATGAGAAATAACCCATGATTTTTGGCCATTTTAAGTCATTTTGACCCTTTGCCATTTTGTGGAGTCCAAATTCATGATTTCGTGAGCAAACTCATGTTTCTTGTCCATTTTTATTTGTTTTGACCAATTAGCAAATAATTTTACAAAATCCAAAATTCATGATTTCATGAGCTATAATTCATAATTTTTCGCCATTCTTATTCATTTTATTCCATTGGCAAATAATATTGCAGAGTCCAAAATTAATAATTTCATGAGCTACAATCCATGATTTTTGGTCATTTCTAGTCATTTCAACCCATTAGCAAACAATTTTTTAGAGTCCAAAAGTTTTGATTTAATGAGCTATAATCCATGATGTTTTCCATTTTTAATTGTTTCGAACCATTGGTAAATAATTTCGCGGAGTGCAAAATTCAAGATTTTATGTGCTATAACCAATGATTTTTTGCCATTTTATGTCGTTTCGGCCCATTGCCAAATAATTTTGGGTAGTCCAAAGTTTAAGATTTCATGAATTATTTCCCATAATTTTTTGCCATTTCTATTCAATTCGACCAATTGGCAAATAATTTAACGGAGTATAAAATTTACGTTTTCATGAACCATAGCCCACAATTTTTGGCCATTTTTATTCATTTCTTTCCATTGGGAGATATTTTTATAGAGTCCAATATTCAGAATTTGATGAGCTATAACCCATGATTTTTAGCAATTTTTAATCTTTCTAACCGCTGGCAAACAATTTCGTGGAGTCAAAAATTAACGATTTCATAAGCTATAACCCATGAATTTTCAAAAATTTTATTCATTACAACCCATTAGCAAATAATTTTGTGGAGTCCAAAATTCACAATTTCATTAGCTGTTGCCCATAATTTTTGTCCATTTTTATTCATTTCTTCCCATTGGCAAATAATTTCCACGAGTCTAAAATTCATGATTTCATGAGCTACAATCCATGATTTTTGGCCATTTTAGTCATTCGATTAATTAGCCAATAATTCACGGAGACCAAAATTCATGATTTCATGGGCTATAACCTATACTTTTGGGCCATTTTAGTCATTTCATCCCATTGGGCAAAACAATTTTGAGTCCAAATTTATGATTTCAAGAGATATAATCCAAAATTTTTGTCCATTTTTAATTATTTTCTAACCATTACCAAATTATTCAACATAGTCCAAAATTCACGATTTCATGAGCTATAACCCATGATTTTTGGCCATTTTATTCATTTTGACCAATTAGCAAATAATTTTGTGAGTCCAAAATTCATGATTTCATGAGCTATTACCCATGCTTTTGTCCATTTTTAATCATTTTGAACCATTGGCAAATAATTTTGTGAGTCCAAAATTCATGATTTCATGAGCTATAACCCATGATTTTTTATCATTTTAGTCATTTCATCTCATTGGTAAATAATTTTGTGAGTCCAAAATTCACGATTTCATGAGTTATAATCCATTGTTTTTGTTCATATTTTGCGAGTCCAACATTCACAATTTTATGAACTATAACCGATAAAGTGTAGCAATTTTTATCCGTTTCATACCATTGGCCAATAATTTTGTGGAGTCCAAAATTCATGATTTCATATGCTATAATCCATGATTTTTTTCTATTTTTAATTATTTTTAACTATTAGCAAATAATTTTTAGAGTCCAAAAGTTTTGATTTAATGAGCTATAATCCATGATGTTTTCCATTTTAATTGTTTGAACCATTGGTAAATAATTTCGCGGAGTGCAAAATTCAAGATTTTATGTGCTATAACCAATGATTTTTTGCCATTTTATGTCGTTTCGGCCCATTGCCAAATAATTTTGGGTAGTCCAAAGTTTAAGATTTCATGAATTATTTCCCATAATTTTTTGCCATTTCTATTCAATTCGACCAATTGGCAAATAATTTAACGGAGTATAAAATTTACGTTTTCATGAACCATAGCCCACAATTTTTGGCCATTTTTATTCATTTCTTTCCATTGGGAGATATTTTTATAGAGTCCAATATTCAGAATTTGATGAGCTATAACCCATGATTTTTAGCAATTTTTAATCTTTCTAACCGCTGGCAAACAATTTCGTGGAGTCAAAAATTAACGATTTCATAAGCTATAACCCATGAATTTTCAAAAATTTTATTCATTACAACCCATTCGCAAATAATTTTGTGGAGTCCAAAATTCACAATTTCATTAGCTGTTGCCCATGATTTTTCATTCCAATTGGCAAATAATTTTACAGAGTCCAAAATTCATGATTTCATGAGCTATAACTAACTATTTTTTACCATTTTTATTCATTTCTTCCCATTGGCAAATATTCTCGTAGTATCCCAAATTTATGATTTTATGAGCTATAACACATGATTTTTAGCATTTTTAGTCATTTCATTCCATAGTAAAATAATTTTTTCAAGTCAAAAATTAAAAATTTCATGAGCTGAACCCACGCTTTTTGTCCATTTTTAATCGTTCCAAACCGTTGGCAAATAATTTGGCGGAGTCCAAAATTCTCGATTTCATGAGCTATTACCCACCATTTGTAACCATTTTTAATCATTTTGAACTATTAGCAAATTATTTTGCGGAGTCCGAAATTCTCCATTTCATGAGCTATTACCCATGCTTTTGTCCATTTTTAATCATTTTGAACCATTGGTAAATAATTTTGTGGAGTCCAAAATTCACGATTTTGAGCTATTACCCATGCTTTTGTCCATCTTTAGTTCTTGTGACCAATTAGCAAATACTTTTTAGAGTCCAAAATTGACAATTTTGTGAACTATAACCTATGATTTTTGGCGATTTTTATTTATTTCATTCCATTGGCAAATAATTTTGTGGAGTCCAAAATTCATGATTTTATAAGCTATTATCCTTAATTTTTGGCGGTTTTATTCGTTTCACTCCATTGGGAAATATTTTTGTTGAGTCCAAAATTCAAGATTTCATGAGCTATAATCCATAATTTTTGGCTACTTTTAGTTATTCTGATTCATTGGCAAATAATTCGCAGAGACCAAAATTCATAATTTTATGGGCTATAACCTATACTTTTGGGCCATTTTAGTCATTTCATCCCATTGGGCAAAACAATTTTGAGTCCAAATTTATGATTTCAAGAGATATAATCCAAAATTTTTGTCCATCTTTAATTGCTTCTAACCATTGGCAAATAATTTTGTAGAGTCCAATACTCATAATTTCATGAGCTATAACCCTCGTTTTGTAATAATTTTTAGTTGTTATGACCCATTGCCAAATAATTTTGTAGAATCTAAGATTCACGATATCATGAGCTATTCCCCATGATTTTTCATTCTAATTGGTAAATAATTTTGTAGAGTCAAAATTCACGCTATAACTCATGATATTTTGCCATTTTAGTCATTTCATCTCATTGGTAAATAATTTTTGGAGTCCAAAATTCACGATTTCATGAGTTATAATCCATAAATTTTCTCTATTTTTAGTCATTTCATTCCATTGGCAAATAATTTTTAGAGTCCAAAATTCACAATTTCATAAGCTATAATCCATGATTTTTGCCATTTTAGTCATTTTGACCCATTGCCAAATAATTTTGTGGAGTCCAAATTTCACTATATCATGAGCTATAACCCATGATTTTTAGCATTTTTAGTCATTTTGACCCATTGCCAAATAATTTTATGGAGTCCAAAATTCATGATTTCATGAGCTATAACTCATGATATTTTGCCATTTTAGTCATTTCATCTCATTGGCAAATAATTAGCGAGACCAAAATTCATAATTCATGAGCTATAACCTGATTTTTGGCCATTTTAGTCATTTCATTCCATTGGCAAATAATTTTATGGAGTCCAAAATTAACGATTTTATGAGCTATAATCCATAATTTTTGGCTACTTTTAGTTATTGATTCATTGGCAAATAATTAGCGAGACCAAAATTCATAATTTTATGGGCTATAACCTATACTTTTGGGCCATTTTAGTCATTTCATCCCATTGGGCAAAACAATTTTGAGTCCAAATTTTATGATTTCAAGAGATATAATCCAAAATTTTTGTCCATCTTTAATTGCTTCTAACCATTGGCAAATAATTTTGTAGAGTCCAATACTCATAATTTCATGAGCTATAACCCTCGTTTTGTAATAATTTTTAGTTGTTATGACCCATTGCCAAATAATTTTGTAGAATCTAAGATTCACGATATCATGAGCTATTCCCCATGATTTTTCATTCTAATTGGTAAATAATTTTGTAGAGTCAAAATTCACGCTATAACTCATGATATTTTGCCATTTTTAGTCATTTCATCTCATTGGTAAATAATTTTTTGGAGTCCAAAATTCACGATTTCATGAGTTATAATCCATTGTTTTTGTTCATATTTTGCGGAGTCCAACATTCACAATTTTATGAACTATAACTGATAAAGTGTAGCAATTTTTATCCGTTTCATACCATTGGCCAATAATTTTGTGGAGTCCAAAATTCATGATTTCATATGCTATAATCCATGATTTTTTTTCTATTTTTAATTTTTTTGATCAATTGAGAAATAATTTTATGGAGTTCAAAATGCAAGGTTCCATGAGCTATAATCCATGATTTTTGGTCATTTCTAGTCATTTCAACCCATTAGCAAACAATTTTTAGAGTCCAAAAGTTTTGATTTAATGAGCTATAATCCATGATTTTTGCCATTTTAGTCATTTTGACCCATTGCCAAATAATTTTGTGAGTCCAAAATTCAAGATTTTATGAGCTATAACCAATGATTTTTGCCATTTTAGTCATTTCATCCCATTGGCAAATAATTTTGCGTAGCCCAAAGTTACAATTTCATGAGCTATTACCCATGCTTTTTGTCCATTTTATTCATTTTGACTAATTGGCAAATAATTTACTGCAGTCAAAATTCATGATTTCATGAGCTATAACCCACAAATTTTGTTCCTTTTATTTATTTTGAACCATTGACAAATAATTTTGTAGAGTTCAAAATTCTTGACTTCTTGAGCTATATAACCCATGAATTTTCAAAAATTTTATTCATTACAACCCATTCGCAAATAATTTTGTGGAGTCCAAAATTCACAATTTCATTAGTTGCCCATGATTTTTCATTCCAATTGGCAAATAATTTTACAGAGTCCAAAATTCATGATTTCATGAGCTATAACTAACTATTTTACCATTTTTATTCATTTCTTCCCATTGGCAAATATTCTCGTAGTATCCCAAATTTTATGATTTTATGAGCTATAACACATGATTTTTAGCATTTTTAGTCATTTCATTCCATAGTAAAATAATTTTTTCAAGTCAAAATTAAAAATTTCATGAGCTATAACCCATGATTTTTGGCCATTTTAAGTCATTCGACCCATTGACAAATAATTTTGTGAGTCCAAAATTCTCGATTTCATGAGCTATTACCCACCATTTGTAACCATTTTTAATCATTTTGAACTATTAGCAAATTATTTTGCGGAGTCCGAAATTCTCCATTTCATGAGCACCCACGACTTTTAGCCATTTTAAGTCATTTCGACACATTGCTATATAGTTTTGTGGAGTCCAAAATTCACGATTTCGTGAGCTATTACCCATGCTTTTTGTCCATCTTTAGTTCTTGTGACCAATTAGCAAATACTTTTTTAGAGTCCAAAATTGACAATTTTGTGAACTATAACCTATGATTTTTGGCGATTTTTATTTATTTCATTCCATTGGCAAATAATTTTGTGGAGTCCAAAATTCATGATTTCATGAGCTATAACCCATGAATTTTCAAAAATTTTATTCATTACAACCCATTCGCAAATAATTTTGTGGAGTCCAAAATTCACAATTTCATGAGCTATAACCCATGATTTTTCATTCCAATTGGCAAATAATTTCTTAGAGTCAAAATTCATGATTTCATGAGCTATAACTAATAATTTTTACCATTTTTATTCATTTCTTCCCATTGGCAAATATTCTCGTAGTATCCCAAATTTTATGATTTTATGAGCTATAACACATGATTTTTAGCATTTTTAGTCATTTCATTCCATAGAAAAATAATTTTTAAAGTCCAAAATTCAAGATTTCATGAGCTATAACCCATGATTTTTGGTCATTTTCATTCGTTTCAACCCATTGGCAAATAATTTCTTAGAGTCAAAATTCATGATTTCATGAGCTATTACCCACCATTTGTAACCATTTTTAATCATTTTGAACTATTAGCAAATTATTTTTGGAGTCCAAAATTCTCGATTTCATGAGCTATAACCCATGATTTTTGGCCATTTTTAGTCATTTCATCTCATTGGTAAATAATTTTGTGGAGTCCAAAATTCACGATTTCATGAGCTATTACCCATGCTTTTTGTCCATCTTTAGTTCTTGTGACCAATTAGCAAATACTTTTAGAGTCCAAAATTCACAATTTTATGAACTATAACCTATGATTTTTGGCCATTTTTATTCATTTCTTCCCATTGGCAAATATTTTCATGGAGTCCAAAATTCATGATTTCATAAGCTATAACCCATAATTTTTGGCCATTTTATTCATTTCACTCCATTGGGAAATATTTTTGTTGAGTCCAAAATTCAAGATTTCATGAGCTATAATCCATAATTTTTGCCATTTTTAGTCATTTCATCTCATTGGCAAATAATTTTGCAGAGTCCAAAATTCATAATTTTATGGGCTATAACCTATACTTTTGGGCCATTTTTAGTCATTTCATCCCATTGGGCAAAACAATTTTGAGTCCAAATTTTATGATTTCAAGAGATATAATCCAAAATTTTTGTCCATCTTTAATTGCTTCTAACCATTGGCAAATAATTTTGTAGAGTCCAATACTCATAATTTCATGAGCTATAACCCTCGCTTTGTAATAATTTTAGTTGTTATGACCCATTGCCAAATAATTTTGTAGAATCTAAGATTCACGATATCATGAGCTATTCCCCATGATTTTTCATTCTAATTGGTAAATAATTTTGTAGAGTCAAAATTCACGCTTATAACTCATGATATTTTGCCATTTTTAGTCATTTCATCTCATTGGTAAATAATTTTTGGAGTCCAAAATTCACGATTTCATGAGCTATAACTAATAATTTTTACCATTTTTATTCATTTCTTCCCATTGGCAAATATTTTTGCCAAATTCATGATTTCATGAGCTATAACCCACTATTTTTAGCATTTTTAGTCATTTCATTCCATTAGCAAATAATTTTGTAGAGTCCAAAATTCATAATTTCATGAGCTATAATCCATGATTTTTGGCCATTTTAGTCATTTCATCTCATTGGCAAATAATTTCACAGAGTCCAAATTTCAAGATTTCATGAGCTATAACCCATGATTTTTGGCCATTTTAGTCATTTCATCCCATTGGGCAAAACAATTTTGAGTCCAAATTTTATGATTTCAAGAGATATAATCCAAAATTTTTGTCCATCTTTAATTGCTTCTAACCATTGGCAAATAATTTTGTAGAGTCCAATACTCATAATTTCATGAGCTATAACCCTCGCTTTGTAATAATTTTAGTTGTTATGACCCATTGCCAAATAATTTTGTAGAATCTAAGATTCACGATATCATGAGCTATTCCCCATGATTTTTCATTCTAATTGGTAAATAATTTTGTAGAGTCAAAATTCACGCTTATAACTCATGATATTTTGCCATTTTAGTCATTTCATCTCATTGGTAAATAATTTTTGGAGTCCAAAATTCACGATTTCATGAGCTATAACTAATAATTTTTACCATTTTTATTCATTTCTTCCCATTGGCAAATATTTTTGCCAAATTCATGATTTCATGAGCTATAACCCACTATTTTTAGCATTTTTAGTCATTTCATTCCATAGAAAAATAATTTTTTAATTAAAAATTAACAATTTCATGAGCTGTAATGCACGCTTTTTTTTCATTTCTAATCGGTTCGAATTATTGGCAAATAATTTTGTGGAGTCCAAAATTCGATTTCATGAGTTATAATCCATTGTTTTTGTTCATATTTTATGAGTCCAACATTCACAATTTTATGAACTATAACCGATAAAGTGTAGCAATTTTTATCCGTTTCATACCATTGGCCAATAATTTTGTGGAGTCCAAAATTCATGATTTCATATGCTATAATCCATGATTTTTTTCTATTTTTAATTTTTGATCAATTGAGAAATAATTTTATGGAGTTCAAAATGCAAGGTTCCATGAGCTATAATCCATGATTTTTGGTCATGTTTTGTCATTTCAACCCATTGGCAAATTATTTTTTGGAGTCCCCAATTCACGATTTCATAAACTGGTATGCATGATTTTAGGCTTATTTTATTCATTTTGACTAATTGGCAAATAATTTCACAGAGTCCAAATTTCACCATTACATAACCAATAGTCGATGATTGTTGTCCATTTTATTAATTTTGTCCCATAGGAAAAAATTCAAGTTCGAGGAGTCCAAAATTCTATATTTTATGAGTTATAACCTATGATTTTTGGTTATTTTAAGTCATTCCGACCCATTGACAAATAATTTTTTTCCATTTTTACTCTTTTTGAACCATTGGCAAATAATTTCGCACAGTCCAAAATTCATGATTTCATGAGCTATAACCCACAAATTTTGTTCCTTTTTATTTATTTTGAACCATTGACAAATAATTTTGTAGAGTTCAAAATTCTTGACTTCTTGAGCTATATAACCCATGAATTTTGACCACTTTAAGTCATTCCCACCCATTGCCATTTTGTGGAGTCCAAATTCATGATTCGTGAGCTATTAATCATGCTTTTTGTCCATTTTTATTCATTTTGACAAATTGGCAAATACTTATATAGAGCCCAAAATTTACGATTTCGTGAGCTACAATCCATGATTTCTAGCCATTTCTATTCATTTTATTCCATTGGCAAATAATTTTGCGTAGCCCAAAAGTTACAATTTCATGAGCTATAATCCACAGTTTTTGGTCATTTTCATTCGTTTCAACCCATTGGCAAATATTTTCATGGAGTCAAAAATTTATGATTTCATGAGCTATAACCCATAAATTTTCTCTATTTTTAGTCATCTTGATTCATTGGCAAATAATACGCTGAGGCCAAAATTCATGATTTCATAAGGTATAACACATAATTTTTGGTCATTTTTAGTCATTTCATCCCATTTGCAAAAAACTTTTGAGTACAAATTTCATAATTTCATGAGCTATAATCCATAATTTTTGTCCATTTTTAGTTGTTTCTAACCATTGGCAAATAATTTTGCAAAGTCCAAAATTCACAATTTCATGAGCTATAACCCTCAATTTTTACAATTGTTATTTGTTATGGCGCATTGCCAAATAATTTTGTATAATCTAAAATTCATGATATCATGAGCTATTCCCCATGACTTTTCATTTCAATGGGCAAATAATTTTGTAGAGTCCAAAATTCATGATTTCATGAGCTATAACTCATGATTTTTGCCATTTTAGTCATTTCATCTCATTAGCAAATAATTTTTAGAGTCCAAAATTCACAACTTAATGAGTTATAATCTATGGTTTTCATCCATTTTTTGCGGAATCCAACATTCACAATTTCATGTACTATAATCCACGATTTTTAGCCATTTTATCCATTTCATACCATTGGGAAATAATTTTGTAGAGTCCAAAATTCACAATTTTATATGCTATAATCCATGATTTTTGTCCATTTTAATTATTTTGATCCATTGATAAATAATTTTATTGAGTCCAAAATGCGGTTCCATGAGCTATAACCCATAATTTTTAGCCATTTTTAATCATTTCGGTCCATTAGCAAATCATTTTTGAGTCCTAAATTCTCATAAGCTATTACCTATGATTTTTGGCTAATTTTATTCGTTTGACTAATTGGCAAATAATTTCAAGAGTCTAAAGTTCACCATTACATGACCAATAGTCAACAGTTCTTATCCATTTTATTAATTTTGTTGCATAGAAAAATTTGCGGGAGTTCAAAATTTAATATTTCATGAGCTATAACTCACGATTCTTGGTCATTTTAACTCATTCCAACCCATTGGTAAATACTTTCTCAAAGTCTAAAATTTATGATATCATGAGCTATAACCATGATTTTTGCCCATTTTTCTTCATTTTGACCCATAATTATCTAAATTTGTAGAGTCCAAAATCATGATTTCATGAGCTCTCACCAACAATTTTTGGTCATTTTAGCCATTTCTACCCATCATCAAATAATTATATAGAGTCAAAATTTATAATTGCTATATGATAATTTTTGGCCATTTTATTCATTTCTATCCATTGGCAACTAATTTGATGGAGTTCCAAATTAATGATTTAATAAGCTATATCCTATAATTTTTGGCCATTTCTAGTCATTTCACCCCATTGGCAAATAATTTCTTAGAGTCAAAATTTATGATTTCATGAGCTATAATCCAAGATTTTTAGCAATTTTAGTCGTTTTAACTAATTGGCAAATAATTTTATGAGTCCAAAATTTACGATTTCATGAGTTATAATCCATGATTTTCTTACAATTTTAGTCATTTTAACAAATTGGCAAATAATTTTGTAGAGTCCAAAATTCACGATTTCATGAGCTATTAATTTTAGGCCATTTTTTCATTTTGAACCATTATCAAATAATTTTGCAGAGTCCAAAATTCATGATTTCATGAGCTATAACCATGATTTTTGCCATTTTTAGTCATTTCGACCCATTGGCAAATAATTTTGTGGAGTCTAAAATTCATGATATCATGAGCTATAATCCATGATTTTTGTCCATTTTATTCAATTTGACCAATTGGTAAATAATTTTATGGAGTCCAAAATTTACGATTTCATGAGCTATAATCCATGATTTTTGTCCATTTTATTCATTTTATTCCATTGGCAAATAATTTTATGAGTCCAAAATTTACGATTTCATGAGCTATAATCCATGATTTTTGTCCATTTTATTCATTTCACCCCATTGACAAATATTTTTAAGGAGTCCAAAATTTATGATTTCATGAGCTATAACCCATAATATTTTGCCATTTTAGTCATTTCATCTCATTGGCAAATAATTTTATTGAGTCCAAAATTCATGATTTCATAAGGTATAACACATAATTTTTGGTCATTTTTAGTCATTCAACCCAATGGCAAATACTCATATGGACAAAATTCATGATTTCATAAACTAGAACCCATAATTTTTGCCATTCTTCTTCATTTCCACCCATAGTCATCTAATTTAATTGAGACCAAAATTCATGATTTCATAAGCTATAATCCATAATTTTTGGCCATTTTTAGTCGTTTCTATCCATCAATAAATAATTTTACAAAGTCCATAATTTAAGATTTCGTGAGCTATAACAAATAATTTTTGGCCATTTTTATTCATTTCTACCCATTGGAAAATAAGTTAAGTAGAATCCAAAACTAATGATTTAAGCTACAATCCATATTTTTTAGCCATTTTTAGTCATTTTAACAAATTGGCAAATAATTTTGTAGAGTCCAAAATTCACAATTTCATGAGCTATAACCCATGATTTTTGGCCATTTTTATTCATTTTGATCCAATGGCAAATAATTTTGTAGAGTCCAAAATTCACGATTTCATGAGCTATTAATTTTAGGCCATTTTTTCATTTTGAACCATTATCAAATAATTTTGCGAGTCTAAAATTATGATTTCATGAGCTATAACCCTCAATTTTTAGTCATTGTTAGTGGTTCGACACGCTAGCAAATAATTTGCGGATGGTAAAATTCATGCTTTCATGAGCTATAACCCATAATATTTTGCCATTTTGGTCTTCTCGACCCATTACCAAATAATTTTGCAGAGTCCAAGATTCATAATTTCATGAGCTATAACCCATGGTTTCTGGCCATTTTTATTTGTTTCATGCCATTAGCACATAATTTTGTGGAGTCTAAAATTTAAGATTTTATATGCTATAATCCACGATTTTTATCCATTTTAATCATTTCGGTCCATTAGCAAATAATTTTTGGAGTCCAAAATTCATGATTTCATGAGCTATAACCCATAATTTTTGCCTAGTTTTAGTTATTTTGACCCATTAGCAAATAATTTTTTGGAGTCCAAAATTCACGATTTCATGAACTATTACTCATAATTTTTGGTCACTTTTCTTTATATCGACCAATTGGCAATTAATTTCACCGAGTCCAAAATTCACCATTACATGAGCAATAACCGACAATTGTTGTCCATTTTATTAATTTAGTCCCATTAGAAGAAAAAATTATGGAGTCTAAAATTCACAATTTCATGAGCTATATCCCATGATTTTTGGTCAATTTAAGTCATTCCGAATGATGGCAAATCTCGCTATGGACAAAATTCATGATTTCATAAACTAGAACCCATAATTTTTGCCATTCTTCTTCATTTCCACCCATAGTCATCTAATTTAAAGAGACCAAAATTCATGATTTCATAAGCTATAATCCATAATTTTTGGCCATTTTTAGTCGTTTCTATCCATCAATAAATAATTTTACAAAGTCCATAATTTAAGATTTAGTGAGCTATAACAAATAATTTTTGGCCATTTTTATTCATTTCTACCCATTGGAAAATAAGTTAAGTAGAATCCAAAACTAATGATTTAAGCTACAATCCATATTTTTAGCCATTTTATCCATTTCATACCATTGGGAAATAATTTTGTAGAGTCCAAAATTTACGATTTCATGAGCTATAATCCATGATTTTTGGCCATTTTTATTCATTTCACCCCATTGACAAATATTTTAAGGAGTCCAAAATTCATGATTTCATGAGCTATAACCCATAATTTTTGCCTAGTTTTAGTTATTTTGACCCATTAGCAAATAATTTTTGGAGTCCAAAATTCACAATTTCATGAGCTATAACCCACTATTTTAGCATTTTTAGTCATTTCATCTCATTAGCAAATAATTTTTGGAGTCCAAAATTCATGATTTCATGAGCTATAACCATGATTTTTGGCCATTTTAAGTCGCTTTGACCCATGGCTATATAGTTTTGTAGAGTCCAAAATTTACAATTTTGTAAGCTATTTCCCATGTTTTTCGTCCATTTTTATTCATTTTGATCCAATGGCAAATAATTTTATTGAGTCCAAAATGCGGTTCCATGAGCTATAACCCATAATTTTTAGCCATTTTTAATCATTTCGGTCCATTAGCAAATCATTTTTGAGTCCTAAATTCTCATAAGCTATTACCTATGATTTTTGGCTAATTTTATTCGTTTGACTAATTGGCAAATAATTTTGTGAAGTCCAAAATTCACGATTTCATGAGTTATAACCCACGATTTTTAGCCATTTCTACCCATTGGAAAATAATTTTGTAGAGTCCAAAATTCACGATTTCATGAGCTATAACTAATAATTTTTACCATTTTTATTCATTTCTACCCATTGGAAAATAATTTTGTAGAGTCCAAAATCATGATTTCATGAGCTATAACTAATAATTTTTACCATTTTTATTCATTTCTACCCATTGGAAAATAATTTTGTAGAGTCCAAAATCATGATTTCATGAGCTATAACCCATGATTTTTGGCCATTTTTATTCATTTCTACCCATTGGAAAATAATTTTGTAGAGTCCAAAATTCACGATTTCATGAGTTATAACCCACGATTTTTAACCATTTTAACAAATTGGCAAATAATTTTGAGGAGTCTAAAATTCATGAGCTCATAAGCTATAGCCTACGATTTATTATCATTTTTAGTCATTTCGACCCATTGGCAAATAATTTTGTAGAGTCCAAAATTCACAATTTCGTGAGCTATAACAAATAATTTTTGGCCATTTTAAGTCGCTTTGACCCATGGCTATATAGTTTTGTAGAGTCCAAAATTCACGATTTCATGAGCTATTACCCACGCCATTTGGCCATTTTAAGTCGCTTTGACCCATGGCTATATAGTTTTGTAGAGTCCAAAATTCACGATTTCATGAGCTATATCCCATGATTTTTGCCATTTTAGTCATTTCGACCCATTGGCAAATAATTTTGTAGAGTCTAAAATTCACGATTTCATGAGCTATATCCCATGATTTTTGGCCATTTTAAGTCGCTTTGACCCATGGCTATATAGTTTTGTAGAGTCCAAAATCATGATTTCATGAGCTATATCCCATGATTTTTGGCCATTTTAAGTCGCTTTGACCCATGGCTATATAGTTTTGTAGAGTCCAAAATTCACGATTTCATGAGCTATATCCCATGATTTTTGGCCATTTTAAGTCGCTTTGACCCATGGCTATATAGTTTTGTAGAGTCCAAAATTCATGATTTCATGAGCTATAACCCATGATTTTTGGCCATTTTAAGTCGCTTTGACCCATGGCTATATAGTTTTGTAGAGTCCAAAATTCACGATTTCATGAGCTATATCCCATGATTTTTGGCCATTTTAAGTCGCTTTGACCCATGGCTATATAGTTTTGTAGAGTCCAAAATTCACAATTTCATGAGCTATAACCCATGATTTTTGGCCATTTTAAGTCGCTTTGACCCATGGCTATATAGTTTTGTAGAGTCCAAAATTCACAATTTCATGAGCTATAACCATGATTTTTGGCCATTTTAAGTCGCTTTGACCCATGGCTATATAGTTTTGTAGAGTCCAAAATTCATGATTTCATAAACTAGAACCCATAATTTTTGCCTAGTTTTAGTTATTTTGACCCATTGCCAAATAATTTTGTAGAGTCTAAAATTCATAATTTCATGAGCTATATCCCATGATTTTTGGCCATTTTAAGTCGCTTTGACCCATGGCTATATAGTTTTGTAGAGTCCAAAATTCACCATTACATGAGCAATAACCGACAATTGTTGTCCATTTTTATTCATTCCATCCCATTAGCAAATAATTTTTGGCCATTTTTATTCATTCCATCCCATTAGCAAATAATTTTTGGCCATTTTAGTCATTTCATCTCATTAGCAAATAATTTTTGGCCATTTTAGTCATTTCATCTCATTAGCAAATAATTTTTAGAGTCCAAAATTCACGATTTCATGAGCTATAACCCATGATTTTTGGCCATTTTTATTCATTCCATCCCATTAGCAAATAATTTTTGGCCATTTTAGTCATTTCATCCCATTTGCAAAAAACTTTTGAGTACAAATTTCATAATTTCATGAGCTATAACTCATGATTTTTGCCATTTTAGTCATTTCATCTCATTAGCAAATAATTTTGTATAATCTAAAATTCATGATATCATGAGCTATAACCATGATTTTTGGCCATTTTTATTCATTTCACCCCATTGACAAATATTTTAAGGAGTCCAAAATTCATGATTTCATAAACTAGAACCCATAATTTTTAGCCATTTTTAGTCGTTTCTATCCATCAATAAATAATTTTATTGAGTCCAAAATGCACGGTTCCATGAGCTATAACCCATAATTTTTAGCCATTTTAATCATTTCGGTCCATTAGCAAATAATTTGCGGATGGTAAAATTCATGCTTTCATGAGCTATAACCCATGGTTTCGGCCATTTTATTTGTTTCATGCCATTAGCACATAATTTTGTGGAGTCTAAAATTTATGATATCATGAGCTATAACCCTCAATTTTTAGTCATTTCATCTCATTAGCAAATAATTTTGTATAATCTAAAATTCATGATTTCATGAGCTATAACCCTCAATTTTTAGTCATTTCGACCCATTGGCAAATAATTTTGAGAGTCCAAAATTCTAGATTTCATGAGCTATAAACCATGATTTTTTGGCCATTTTAAGTCGTTTTGACCCATGGCTATATAGTTTTGTAGAGTCCAAAATTTACAATTTTGTAAGCTATTTCCCATGTTTTTCGTCCATTTTTATTCAATTTGACCAATTAGTAAAGAATTTTGTGAACTCTAAAATTCACAATTTCGTGAGCTATAACTCCTAAGTTTTGGCCATTCTTATTTATTTCCTTCCATTGGAAAATAATTTTGTAGAGTCTAAAATTCACGATTTTGAGCTATTATCCATTATTTTTTACCATTTTTATTCATTTCACCCCCATTGACAAATATTTTTAAGGAGTCCAAAATTCATGATTTCATGAGCTATAACCCATGATTTTTGACTATTTTTAGTCATTCCGATTCATTGACAAGTAACTCGTGGAGGCTAAAATTCATGAGCTCATAAGCTATAGCCTACGATTTATTATCATTTTTAGTCATTTCATCCCATTTGCAAAAAAAACTTTTGAGTACAAATTTCATAATTTCATGAGCTATAATCCATAATTTTTGTCCATTTTTAGTTGTTTCTAACCATTGGCAAATAATTTTGCAAAGTCCAAAAATCGCAATTTCATCAGCTATAACCCTCAATTTTTTACAATTGTTATTTGTTATGACGCATTGCCAAATAATTTTGTATAATCTAAAATTCATGATATCATGAGCTATTCCCCATGACTTTTCATTTCAATGGGCAAATAATTTTGTAGAGTCCAAAATTCATGATTTCATGAGCTATAACTCATGATTTTTGCCATTTTAGTCATTTCATCTCATTAGCAAATAATTTTTAGAGTCCAAAATTCACAACTTAATGAGTTATAATCTATGGTTTTCATCCATTTTTATGGAATCCAACATTCACAATTTCATGTACTATAATCCACGATTTTTAGCCATTTTATCCATTTCATACCATTGGGAAATAATTTTGTAGAGTCCAAAATTCACAATTTTATATGCTATAATCCATGATTTTTGTCCATTTTAATTATTTTGATCCATTGATAAATAATTTTATTGAGTCCAAAATGCACGGTTCCATGAGCTATAACCCATAATTTTTAGCCATTTTAATCATTTCGGTCCATTAGCAAATCATTTTTCTGAGTCCTAAATTCTCATAAGCTATTACCTATGATTTTTGGCTAATTTTATTCGTTTCGACTAATTGGCAAATAATTTCAAGAGTCTAAAGTTCACCATTACATGACCAATAGTCAACAGTTCTTATCCATTTTATTAATTTTGTTGCATAGAAAAAAATTATGGAGTTCAAAATTTAATATTTCATGAGCTATAACTCACGATTCTTGGTCATTTTAACTCATTCCAACCCATTGGTAAATACTTTCTCAAAGTCTAAAATTTATGATATCATGAGCTATAACCATGATTTTTGCCCATTTTTTCTTCATTTTGACCCATAATTATCTAAATTTGTAGAGTCCAAAATCATGATTTCATGAGCTCTCACCAACAATTTTTGGTCATTTTTAGCCATTTCTACCCATCATCAAATAATTATATAGAGTCAAAATTTATAATTGCTATAACAGATAATTTTTGGCCATTTTATTCATTTCTATCCATTGGCAACTAATTTGATGGAGTTCCAAATTAATGATTTAATAAGCTATATCCTATAATTTTTGGCCATTTCTAGTCATTTCGACCCATTGGCAAATAATTTCGCAGAGTCCAAAATTTATGATTTCATGAGCTATAATCCAAGATTTTTAGCAATTTTAGTCGTTTTAACTAATTGGCAAATAATTTTACAGAGTCCAAAAGTCACGATTTCATGAGTTATAATCCATGATTTTCTTACAATTTTAGTCATTTTAACAAATTGGCAAATAATTTTGTAGAGTCCAAAATTTACGATTTCATGAGCTATTAATTTTAGGCCATTTTTTTCATTTTGAACCATTATCAAATAATTTTGCGGAGTCTAAAATTATGATTTCATGAGCTATAACCCTCAATTTTTAGTCATTGTTAGTCGTTCGACTGCTAGCAAATAATTTTGCGATGGTAAAATTCATGCTTTCATGAGCTATAACCCATAATATTTTGCCATTTTAGGTCTTCTCGACCCATTACCAAATAATTTTGCAGAGTCCAAAATTCATGATTTCATGAGCTATAACCCATGATTTTTAGCCATTTTAGTCATTTTAACAAATTGGCAAATAATTTTACAGAGTCCAAAAGTCACGATTTCATGAGTTATAATCCATGATTTTCTTACAATTTTTAGTCATTTTAACAAATTGGCAAATAATTTTGTAGAGTCCAAAATTTACGATTTCATGAGCTATTAATTTTAGGCCATTTTTTTCATTTTGAACCATTATCAAATAATTTTGCGGAGTCTAAAATTATGATTTCATGAGCTATAACCCTCAATTTTTAGTCATTGTTAGTCGTTCTGACCTGCTAGCAAATAATTTGCAGATGGTAAAATTCATGCTTTCATGAGCTATAACCCATAATATTTTGCCATTTTCAGTCTTCTCGACCCATTACCAAATAATTTTGCAGAGTCCAAGATTCATAATTTCATGAGCTATAACCCATGGTTTCTGGCCATTTTTATTTGTTTCATGCCATTAGCACATAATTTTGTGGAGTCTAAAATTTAAGATTTTATATGCTATAATCCACGATTTTTATCCATTTTTAATCATTTCGATCCACTGGCAAATAATTTCGCGGAGTCTAAGATTCATAGTTCCATGAGCTATAACCCATAATTTTTGCCTAGTTTTAGTTATTTTGACCCATTAGCAAATAATTTTTTGGAGTCCAAAATTCACGATTTCATGAACTATTACTCATAATTTTTGGTCACTTTTCTTTATATCGACCAATTGGCAATTAATTTCACCGAGTCCAAAATTCACCATTACATGAGCAATAACCGACAATTGTTGTCCATTTTTATTAATTTAGTCCCATTAGAAGAAAAAAATTATGGAGTCTAAAATTCACAATTTCATGAGCTATATCCCATGATTTTTGGTCAATTTAAGTCATTCCGACCCAATGGCAAATACTCTCGCTATGGACAAAATTCATGATTTCATAAACTAGAACCCATAATTTTTTGCCATTCTTCTTCATTTCCACCCATAGTCATCTAATTTCGTCGAGACCAAAATTCATGATTTCATAAGCTATAATCCATAATTTTTGGCCATTTTTAGTCGTTTCTATCCATCAATAAATAATTTTACAAAGTCCATAATTTAAGATTTCGTGAGCTATAACAAATAATTTTTGGCCATTTTTATTCATTTCTACCCATTGGAAAATAAGTTCGTAGAATCCAAAACTAATGATTTAAGCTACAATCCATATTTTTTAGCCATTTTTAGTCATTTCGCTTATGGGCAAATAATTTTGTAGAGTCCAAAATTCACAATTTCATGAGCTATTACCCACGCCATTTGGCCATTTTTATTCATTTTGATCCAATGGCAAATAATTTTGCAGAGTCCAAAATTTCGATTTAATTAGCTACAACCCACGATTTTTAGCATTATTAGTCCTTCTGACCAATTGGCAAATAATTTTGAGGAGGCCAAAATTCATGATTTTATTAGTTATGACCCATGATTTTTTGCCATTTTTATTTATTTCGAAGTAAATAATTTTGAGGAGTCTAAAATTCACGATTTCATTGGCAATAACCCATGTTTTTTGGTCATTTTCAGTCATTTCTCCCCATTCACAAATAAATTTGAAAAGTTGAAAATTCACGATTTCTTGAGCTATAACCAACTATTTTTGGCTATTTTTTAATCGTTTCTACCCCTGGCAAAAAATTTTGCGGAGTCCGAAATTCAGGATTTTATGAGCTATAATACCCACAATTTTTGGCCAATTTCAGCCATTCCGACCTATTGAAAAATAATTTCATGCAGTCCAAAGTTATGATTTCATGAGATAAAACACATAATATTTTTATCATTTTTAGTCATTCTGACCCTTTGGCAAATATTCACGGAGTCCAAAATTCACAATTTTATTAGCTATACCCATCATTTTTGGCTATTTTTATTCATTCCATCCCATTAGCAAATAATTTTGTAGAGTTTAAAATTCACAATTTCATGAGCTATGATCCATTATTTTTTGCTATTTTTAGTCATTTTGAGCCACTGGCAAATAATTTTACGGAGTCTAAAATTCATAATTTCATAAGATATTAATTTTAGGCCATTTTTGTTCGTTTCGACCTATTAGCAAAAAATTTCGCAGAGCCCAAAATTCATGATTTCATGAGCTATAACCCATGATTCTTTATCATTTTTAGTCTTTTTGACCCATTGCCAAATAATTTTGCGTAGTCTAAAGTCATAATTTCATGAGCTATAACCCATAATTTTTTGCTATTTTTAGTCATTCTGACCTATTGATAACAAATTTCATAGAGTTCAAAATTCATGATTCTTTGGCCATTTTTAGTGTTTACGATCCATTGACAAATAATTTCGTGGAGTTCAAAATTCTTGATTTAATGAAATATAATCCATAATTTTTTCCCTTTTTAGTCATTTCGACCCATTGGCAAATAATTTCACAAAGTCTAAAATTTACATGTCATGGGCTATAATCCAGTATTTTTGGCCATTTTTATTCATTCCAACCCATTGGTAAAAAATTTCGCTAAGGTCAAAAGTCTTGGTTTCATGAGATACAACCCATGATTTTTTGCCCTTTATAGTTATTTTGACCCATTGGTAAATAATTTGCAGAGTCTAAAATTTACACTTCATGATCTATAATCCGCACATTTTGTGCCCATTTTTAGTTGTTTCGACCCATTAGCAAATAATTGTGAAGGCTAAAATTCATAATTTCATGAGCTATAATACATGATTTTTTAATCGATTTCTACTGCTTCGAACCATTGGCACATAATTTTGTGAAGTTCAAAACTCATGATTTCATTAGCTATAACCCGTGATTTTCGATCATTTTTAGTCGTTTCTATCCATTGGTAAATAATTTTGTAGAGTCTAAAATTCAAGATTTTATGAGCTATAATCCATGAATTTTGGCTATTTTTAGTCATTTCTATCTATGGCAAATAATTTTACTGAGTCCTAAATTAACAATTTCATGAGCTATAACCCATGATTTCTTATCATTCTTAGCCATTTAAACCTATTGGCAAATAATTATGTTGAGTACGATTTCATGTGCTAATACTCATAATTTTTGGTTATTTTTATTTGCTTTGATCAAATTTCAAATAATTTCAGAGAGTCCCAATTCACCATTTCATGAGCAATAACTCATGATTTTTGTCCATTTTATATGCTAAAATCCATAATTTTTGGCCATTTTTAGTCGTTTCTATCCATCAATAAATAATTTTATGGAGTCTAAAATTCACGATTTCATGAGCTATAACCCATGATTTTTGCCATTTTATTTATTTTGACCAAATGGCAAATAATTTTTGCTAAGGTCAAAGTCTTGATTTCATGAGCTATAACCCTTGATTTTTTATCTTTTTCAGTTATTTCAATTATTTTGACTTGTTGGCAAATAATTTTACAGAGTCCAAAATTCACATTTCATGGGCTATAATCCATAATATTTAGCTATTTTTAGTCATTCCAACCCATTGTTAAATAATTTTGTGGAAGCCAAAATTCATAATTTTATTAGCTATAACCAATAATTTTGACTATTTTATTCATTTCCTCCCACTAACAAATAATTTCTTAGAGTCTAAAATTCATGATTTCATGAGCTATTACCCATAATTTTTGCCTATCTTTTCACCCATTACCAAATAATTTTATGGAGTCCAAAGTTCAAGATGTCATGAGCAATAACTTGTAATTTTTAGCCATTTTAGTCATTTCTATCCATTGGCAAATAATTTTATGGACCCTAAAATTTATGATTTCATGAGCTATAATCCATGAATTTTGGCTATTTTTAGTCATTTCTATCTATGGCAAATAATTTTACAGAGTCCAAAATTCACAATTTTATTAGCTATACCCATCATTTTTAGCTATTTTTAGTCATTTCGACCAATTGGCAAATAATTTTGCTAAGGTCAAAAGTCTTGATTTCATGAGCTATTACCCATAATTTTTGCTATTTTTAGTCATTCGACCTATTGATAACAAATTTCATAGAGTTCAAAATTCATGATTTCATGAGCTATTACCCATAATTTTTGCTATTTTTAGTCATTCGACCTATTGATAACAAATTTCATAGAGTTCAAAATTCATGATTCTTTGGCCATTTTAGTCATTCCATCCCATTAGCAAATAATTGTGAAGGCTAAAATTCATAATTTCATGAGCTATAACCCATGATTTTTAGCCATTTTATTCATTCCAACCCATTGTTAAATAATTTTGTGGAGTCTAAAATTCACGATTTCATGAGCTATAACCCATGATTTTTAGCCATTTTTTGATGTTTCGACCCATTGGCAAATAATTTTGCTAAGGTCAAAAGTCTTGATTTCATGAGCTATAACCCTTGATTTTTTATCTTTTTCAGTTATTTCAATTATTTTGACTTGTTGGCAAATAATTTTCTGAGTCCAAAATTCATAATTTCATGAGCTATAACCCATAATTTTTGCTATTTTTAGTCATTCCATCCCATTAGAAAATAATTTCATTGAGTCCAAAATTCACAATTTCATGAGCTATAATCCATGATTTTTGGCTATTTTTAGTCATTTCGACCAATTGGCAAATAATTTTACAGAGTCCAAAATTCATAATTTCATAAGCTATTAATTTTAGGCCATTTTTCTTTATTTTGACCCATTGGCAAATAATTTCATTGAGTCCAAAATTCATGATTTCATGAGCTATAACCCATGATTTTTATCATTTTAAGTCATTTCGACTCATTGGCAAATAATTTTATGGAGTCTAAAATTCATGATTTCATGAGCTATAACCCATAATTTTTGCTATTTTTAGTCATTTCGACCAATTGGCAAATAATTTCATTGAGTCCAAAATTCATGATTTTATGAGCTATAACCCACGATTTGGCCATTTTAGTCATTTCGACCAATTGGCAAATAATTTCGTGGAGTCTAAAATTCATGATTCTATTAGCTCTAACTCATGATTTTCAGCTATTTTTTAGTCATTTCTATCCATTGGCAAATAATTTTGTAGAGTCTAAAATTTATAATTTTATGAGCTACAACCCACGATTTTTGGCCAGTTTTAGTCTATTCATGACAAATAATTCTCGGAATCCAAAATGCATGATTTCATGAGCTATAACCCATGATTTTTGGCTATTTTTAGTCGTTTCAACCTATTAGCAAATAATTTTGTGGAGTATAAATTTCATGATTTCATTAGGTATTAGCCATGATTTTTTATCATTTTTATTTATTTTGACCAAATGGCAAATAATTTTGCAGAGTCCTAAATTCATCATTTCATTAGCAATAACCCATGACTTCCGTCCATTTTCATGAGCTAGAATCCATAATTTTTAGCCGTTTTTAGTCATTCCGACCATTAGCAAATAATTTTATTGAGTACAAAATTCATGATTTTATGAGCAATAACCCGTAATTTTTTGCTATTTTTAGACATTCTGACCCATTGGCAAATAATTTCATTGAGATCAAAATTCTTAGATTCATGAGCTATAACCCATGATTTTTTGCTCTTTTTGGTTGTTTCTACCCATTGGCAAATAATTTTACAGAGTCCAAAATTCACCTTTTATGGGCTACCATGGTTTTTGGCCAGTTTATTCATTTCATATCATTGATAAATAATTTTTTGGAGTTCAAAATTCATGATTTCATATTCTATAATCCATGATTTTTGTCCATTTTTAATCGTTTTGATCCGTTAAAAAATAATTTTGCGGAGTCTAAAATTTATGATTTCATGACCGATTATCCATGATTTTTTGTCACTTTTAGTCATTTGACCAATTGGCAAATAATTTCACAAAGTCTAAAATTTACATGTCATGGGCTATAATCCATAATTTTTGGCCATTTTTATTCATTCCAACCCATTGGTAAATAATTTTGCTAAGGTCAAAAGTCTTGATTTCATGAGCTATATAACCTATGATTTTTGACCATTTTTAGAATTTTTGACCCCTTAGCAAATAATTTGCAGAGTCCAAAATTCACACTTCATGATCTATAATCCACATTTTGTGCCCATTTTTAGTTGTTTAGACCCATTAGCAAATAATTGTGAAGGCTAAAATTCATAATTTCATGAGCTATAATACATGATTTTTAATCGATTTCTCTTGCTTGAACCATTGGCACATAATTTTGTGAAGTTCAAAACTCATGATTTCATTAGCTATAACCCGTGATTTTCGATCATTTTTAGTCGTTTCTATCCATTGGTAAATAATTTTGTAAGAGTCTAAAATTCAAGATTTTATGAGCTATAATCCATGAATTTTGGCTATTTTTAGTCATTTCTATCTATGGCAAATAATTTTCTGAGTCCTAAATTAACAATTTCATGAGCTATAACCCATGATTTCTTATCATTCTTAGCCATTTAAACCTATTGGCAAATAATTATGTTGAGTACGATTTCATGTGCTAATACTCATAATTTTTGGTTATTTTTATTTGCTTTGATCAAATTTCAAATAATTTCAGTAGAGTCCCAATTCACCATTTCATGAGCAATAACTCATGATTTTTGTCCATTTTATATGCTAAAATCCATAATTTTTGGCCATTTTTAGTCGTTTCGATTCATTAACAAATAATTTTGTGGAGTCTAAAATTCACGATTTCATGAGCTATAACCCATGATTTTTGTCCATTTTAATCGTTTTGATCCGTTAAAAATAATTTTATGAGCTATAATCCATAATTTTTGGCCATTTTAGTCATTCGACTCATTGGCAAATAATTTTGTGGAGTCTAAAATTCACGATTTCATGAGCTATAACCCATGATTTTTAGCCATTTTATTCATTTCTACCCATTGGCAAATAATTTTGCAGAGTCCAAAATTCATGATTTCATGAGCTATAACCCTTGATTTTTGGCCATTTTTAGTCGTTTCAACCTATTAGCAAATAATTTTGCAGAGTCCAAAATTCACGATTTTATGAGCTATAATCCATGATTTTTGGCTATTTTTAGTCATTTCTATCCATAGCAAATAATTTTACAGAGTCCAAAATTCACATTTCATGGGCTATAATCCATAATATTTAGCTATTTTTAGTCATTTCGACCAATTGGCAAATAACTATGCTAAGTCTAAAATTCACGATTTCATGAGCTATAACCCATGATTTTTGGCTATTTTTAGTCGTTTCAACCTATTAGCAAATAATTTTGTGGAGTCTAAAATTCACGATTTCATGAGCTATAACCCATGATTTTTGGCCATTTTAGTCATTTCTATCCATTGGCAAATAATTTTGCAGAGTCCAAAATTCATGATTTTATGAGCTATAACCCATGATTTTTGGCTATTTTTAGTCATTTCTATCCATTGGCAAATAATTTTGTGGAGTCCAAAATTCACGATTTCATGAGCTATAACCCATGATTTTTAGCCATTTTAGTTATTTTGACCCATTGGCAAATAATTTTGCGAATGCCAAAATTCATGATTTCATGAGCTATAACCCATGATTTTTATCATTTTAAGTCATTTGACTCATTGGCAAATAATTTCGTGGAGGCTAAAATTAATAATTTTATGAGTCCAAAATTCACATTTCATGAGCTATAACCCATAATTTTTGGCTATTTTTAGTCATTTCACCCATTGGCAAATAATTTTCTGAGTCCAAAATTCACGATTTCATTAGCTATAAACCTTATTTTTGGCCATTTTATTCATTTCCTCCCATTGACAAATAATTTCATTGAGTCCAAAATTCATGATTTCATGAGCTATTACCCATAATTTTTGGCCATTTTATTCATTTCTACCCATTGGCAAATAATTTTATGAGTCCAAAATTCATGATTTCATGAGCTATAACCCATAATTTTTGGCCATTTTATTCATTTCTACCCATTGGCAAATAATTTTATGGAGTCTAAAATTTATGATTTCATGAGCTATAACCCATAATTTTTGGCCATTTTAGTCATTTCTATCCATTGGCAAATAATTTTATGAGCTACAACCCACGATTTTTGGCCATTTTAGTCATTTCTATCCATAGCAAATAATTTCATTGAGTCCAAAATTCACAATTTCATGAGCTATAACCCATGATTTGTGGCCATTTTAGTCATTTCCATCCATTGAGAAATAATTTTGCAGAGTCCAAAATTTATGATTTCATGAGCTATAACACATAATTTTTGGCCATTTTATTCATTTCTACCCATTGAGAAATAATTTTGCAGAGTCCAAAATTAACGATTTTATGAGCTATAACCCATAATTTTTGGCCATTTTAGTCATTTCGACCTATTGACAAATAAGTTTGCGAGTCCAAAATTCACAATTTCATGAGCTATTATCCATAATTGTTTTGTCATTTTATTCATTTTGACCCAATGGCAAATAATTTCGTGGAGTCCAAAATTCACGATTTCATGAGCTATAACCCACGATTTTTGGCCATTTTAGTCATTTCGACCTATTGACAAATAAGTTTGCGAGTCCAAAATTCATGATTTCATTAGGTATTAGCCATGATTTTTATCATTTTTATTTATTTTGACCAAATGGCAAATAATTTTGAGGAGTCCAAAATTCACAATTTCATGAGCTATAACCCATGATTTGTGGCCATTTTAGTCATTTCTATCCATTGGCAAATAATTTTGTAGAGTCTAAAATTCACAATTTCATGAGCTATAACCCACGATTTTTGGCCATTTTAGTCATTTCTATCCATTAGCAAATAATTTTGTGGAGTCCAAAATTCATGATTTTATGAGCTATAACCCATGATTTTTGGCCATTTTAGTCATTTCTACCCATTGGCAAATAATTTCACAAAAGCCAAAATTCATGATTTCATGAGCTATAACCCATGATTTTTGGCCATTTTATTCATTTCTACCCATTGGCAAATAATTTTGCAGAGTCCAAAATTCATGATTTCATATGCTATAACCCATGATATTTAGTCATTTTTAGTCATTTCGACCAATTGGCAAATAACTATGCGAAGTCTAAAATTCACGATTTCATGAGTTATTAGATTCAGGCCATTTTTTTCATTTTGACGCGCTGACAAATAATTTTGTGGAGTCCAACGATATCATTTTAATAGTTATAATCCATGATTTTTGACCATTTTAGACATTCTATTCATTGGTAAATAATTTTGTAAAGTTCAAAATTCGGACTTATGAGCTATAACCCATAATTTTTGGCCATTTTAGTCATTTCTATCCATTAGCAAATAATTTCACGAAGTCCAAAATTAACGATTTTATGAGCTCTAACCCATGATTTTTCACCATTGTTAGTCATTTCGACCTATTGACAAATAAGTTTGCAGAGTCCAAAATTCATACTTCATGAACTATAACCAACGATTTTTTGGCCATTTTTAGTCATTCCATCCCATTCACAAATAATTTCATTGAGTCCAAATTTCACCATTTAATAAGCAATAACCCATGATTTTTGGCCATTTTAGTCATTTCGACCTATTGACAAATAAGTTTGCAGAGTCCAAAATTCATGATTTTATGAGCTATAACCCATGATTTTTGGCCATTTTAGTCATTTATACTAGCTTGAACCATTGTCAAATAATTTTATGGAGTCCAAAATTCATGATTTTATTAGCTATAATCCATGATTTTTGGCTATTTTTAGTCATTTCTACCCATCGGTAAATAAATTTGCAGAGTCTAAAATTTACTACTTCATGAGCTATAAGAAATTATTTTTGCCTATTTGTTATTGATTCTACCGATTGACAAATAATTTCATGGAGTGCAAAACTCATGATTTTATGAGCTATAACCCATGATTTTTAGCCATTTTAGTTATTTTGACCTATCGACAAATAATTTTGCATAGTCTGAAATTCACGATTTCATAAGCTATTAATTTTAGGCCATTTTTCTTCATTTTGACTCATTGGCAAATAATTTTTGAGAGTCCAAAATTACGATTTCAAGAGCTACAACCCATAACTTTTAACCATTTTTAGTCTTTGACCCATTGCAAATAATTTGTGGAGTCCAAAATTCACATTTCATTAGCTAAAACTCTCGATTTTTTGCCATTATAAGTCATCCCGTCCCATTGGCAAATAATTTTGTTGAGTCCAAATATCATGATTTAATGAGTAGTAACCCACGATTTTTGGCTATTTCTAGTTATTCTGATCCATTGGTAAATAATTTCGTGGAGGCTAAAATTAATAATTTTATGAGCTATAATGCATGGTTTTTAGTCATTTATACTAGCTTGAACCATTAGCAAATAATTTTGTGGAGTCCAAAATTCATGATTTTATTAGCTATAATCCATGACTTTTGACCATTTTAGACATTCTATTCATTGGTAAATAATTTTGTAAAGTTCAAAATTACGGACTTATGAGCTATAACCCATAATTTTCGGCCATTTTAGTCATTTCTATCCATTAGCAAATAATTTTGTAGAGTCCAAAATTAATAATTTTATGAGCTATAACCCACGATTTTTGGCCATTTTAGTCATTTCTATCCATTAGCAAATAATTTTGCGAATGCCAAAATTCATGATTTCATGAGCTATAACCCATGATTTTTGGCTATTTTTAGTCATTTCGACCTATTGACAAATAAGTTTGCAGAGTCCAAAATTCATGATTTCATGAGCTATAACCCATGATTTTTATCATTTTATTTATTTTGACCAAATGGCAAATAATTTTGCGAGTCCAAAATTCATGATTTCATGAGCTATAACCCATGATTTTTGTCTATTTTCATGAGCTAGAATCCATAATTTTTGGCCATTTTAGTCATTCGACTCATTGGCAAATAATTTTATTGAGTACAAAATTCATGATTTTATGAGCAATAACCCGTGATTTTTGGCCATTTTATTCATTTTGACCCATTGCAAATAATTTTATGGAGGTCAAAATTCTTGGTTTCATGAGCTATAACCCATGATTTTTGGCTATTTTTAGTAGTTTTGACCAATTAGCAAATAATTTCATTGAGTCCAAAATTCACATTTCATGAGCTATAACCCATGATTTTTGGCCATTTTATTCATTTCATATCATTGATAAATAATTTTTGGAGTTCAAAATTCATGATTTCATATTCTATAATCCATGATTTTTGTCCATTTTAATCGTTTTGATCCGTTAAAAATAATTTTATGGAGTCCAAAATTTATGATTTCATGACCGATTATCCATGATTTTTGTCACTTTTAGTCATTTCGACAAATTGGCAAATACTTTTGTGGAATACAAAATTCACCATTACATAAGCAATAACCGATGATTCTTGTCCATTTTCATTATTTTTCATGGGCTATATAACCCACTATTTTTTATCATTTTAAGTCATTTCGACTCATTGGTAATTACTTTCGCAAAGGCAAAAATTCATAATTTCATAAGCTATAAACCACGATTTTTTGGCCATTTTTCTTTATTTTGACCCATAATCATCTAATTTCACAGAGACTAAAATTCACGATTTCACTAGCTATAACCCACGATTTGGCCATTTTTAGTCATTTCTATCCATAGCAAATAATTTTGCATAGTCCGAAATTCACGATTTTATGAGCTATAACCCATAATTTTTGGCCATTTTTATTTGTTCGTACCCATTGGCAAATAATTTCATGGATTTAAAAATTAATAATTTCATAAGCTATAACACATAATTTTTGGCCATTTTAGTCATTTCACCCATTGGCAAATAATTTCATTGAGATCAAAATTCTTAGATTCATGAGCTATAACCCATGATTTTTTGCTCTTTTGGTTGTTTCTACCCATTGGCAAATAATTTTACAGAGTCCAAAATTCACATTTCATGAGCTATAACCCATGATTTTTGGCCATTTTATTCATTTCATATCATTGATAAATAATTTTTGGAGTTCAAAATTCATGATTTCATATTCTATAATCCATGATTTTTGTCCATTTTAATCGTTTTGATCAATTAGCAATTAATTTTGTAGAGTCCAAAATTTATGATTTCATGAGCTATAATCCATGATTTTTGTCACTTTTAGTCATTTCACCCATTGGCAAATAATTTTGTGGAGTCCAAAATTCACAATTTCATGAGCTATAACCCATGATTTTTGGCCATTTTAGTCATTTCACCCATTGGCAAATAATTTCATGAGCTATATAACCCACTATTTTTATCATTTTAAGTCATTTTGTTTATTTCGACACATTGTCAAATAATTTTGCAAAGTCAAAATTCACAATTTCATGAGCTATAACCCACGATTTTTGGCCATTTTTCTTTATTTTGACCCATAATCATCTAATTTCACGAGACTAAAATTCACGATTTCACTAGCTATAACCCACGATTTGGCCATTTTAGTCATTTCTATCCATTAGCAAATAATTTCACGAAGTCCAAAATTAACGATTTTATGAGCTATAACCCATAATTTTTGGCCATTTTATTCATTTCTACCCATTGGCAAATAATTTCATGGATTTAAAATTAATAATTTCATAAGCTATAACACATAATTTTTGGCCATTTTTAGTCATTTCACCCATTGGCAAACAATTTCACGGAGTCCAAAATTTATGATTATATGAGTTACTACACACAATTTTTTACCATTTTTATTCCTTTCGACCCATTTGCAAATAATTTTGCGAATGCCAAAATTCATGATTTAATTTATTATGACTCATAATTTTTGGCCATTTTTATTCATTTTGACCCATTTGCAAATAATTTTGCATAGCTTAAAATTCACGATTTTATTATAACTCATGATTTTTTGTCATTTTCATTCATTTCATCCCAAGGGGAAAAAATTTCTCGGAAACCAAATTTCACGATTTTATGAGCTATAACCTACGATTTTTGGTGATTTTAAGACATTCCGACCCATTAGCAAATAATTTCACAAAAGCCAAAATTCATGATTTCATGGGCTATAATCAATGATTTGTGGCCCTTTTTCCATTTTAACACGTTGTCAACTAATTTTGCATATCCTAAATTCACAATTTTGTGAGCTCTAACCATCATTATTTTAGCTATTTTTAGTCATTTCACCCATTGGCAAATAATTTTGCGAATCCAAAATTTATGATTTCATGAGCTATAAGAAATTATTTTTGCCTATTTGTTATTGATTCTACCGATTGACAAATAATTTCATGGAGTGCAAAACTCATGATTTTATGAGCTATAACCCATGATTTTTAGCCATTTTTAGTTATTTTGACCTATCGACAAATAATTTTGCATAGTCTGAAATTCACGATTTCATAAGCTATTAATTTTAGGCCATTTTTCTTCATTTTGACTCATTGGCAAATAATTTTTGAGAGTCCAAAATTACGATTTCAAGAGCTACAACCCATAACTTTTAACCATTTTTAGTCTTTGACCCATTGCAAATAATTTGTGGAGTCCAAAATTCACATTTCATTAGCTAAAACTCTCGATTTTTTGCCATTATAAGTCATCCGTCCCATTGGCAAATAATTTTGTTGAGTCCAAATATCATGATTTAATGAGTAGTAACCCACGATTTTTGGCTATTTCTAGTTATTACGATCCATTGGTAAATAATTTCGTGGAGGCTAAAATTAATAATTTTATGAGCTATAATGCATGGTTTTTTAGTCATTTATACTAGCTTCGAACCATTAGCAAATAATTTCGCGGAGTCCAAAATTCATGATTTTATTAGCTATAATCCATGACTTTTGACCATTTTTAGACATTCTATTCATTGGTAAATAATTTTGTAAAGTTCAAAATTCTGGACTTATGAGCTATAACCCATAATTTTCGGCCATTTTTAGTCATTTCTATCCATTAGCAAATAATTTCACGAAGTCCAAAATTAACGATTTTATGAGCTCTAACCCATGATTTTTCACCATTGTTAGTCATTTCGACCTATTGACAAATAAGTTTGCAGAGTCCAAAATTAATAATTACATGACCAATTACCCATGATTTTTGGTTATTTTTATTTGTTCTGGCCAAATGGCAAATAATTTCGTATAGCCCCAAATTCACCATTTCATGAGCAATAACCCATGATTTTTATCCATTTTCCTGAGCTAAAACCCATAATTTTTGGTTATTTTTCGTCATTCCGATCCATTGGTAAATAATGTCCTAGAGGTCAAAATTCTTTTCGACCCATTGGCATGTAATTTGTGGAGTCCAAAATTCACATTTCATGAGCTATATAACCTATGATTTTTGACCATTTTTTGTAATTCCATCCCATTAGAAAATAATTTCATTGAGTCCAAAATTCACAATTTAATGAGCAATAACCCGTGATTTTTGGCCATTTTTAATTTTTCCGACCCAATGGTAAATAATTTCGTGGATGATAAAATTCATGATTTCATGAGCTAACGCACGATTTTTTAGCCATTTCAACTAGCTTCGAACCATTGTCAAATAATTTTACGGAGTTTAAAATTCATGATTTTATTAGCTATAATCCATGATTTTCAATCATTTTTAGTCATTTCTATCCATAGCAAATAATTTCACCGAGTCCAAAATTAACGATTTCATAGCCATAACCCATAATTTTTGGCTATTTTTAGTAGTTTTGACCAATTAGCAAATAATTTAGTGGAGTCAAAAATTTACGATTTTATGAGCTATTACCCATAATTTTGATCATTTTATTTATTTTGACCAAATGGCAAATAAGTTTGTAGAGTCTCAAATTCATCATCTCATGAACAATAACCCATGATTTTTGTCTATTTTCATGAGCTGGAATCCATAATTTTGGTTATTTTTAGTCATTCTGACTCATTGGCAAATAATTTCGTGGAGTCTGAAATTCATGATTTCATGGGCTATAACCCATGATTTTTGGCTATTTTTAAACATTGCAATTCATTGGCAAATAATTTTATGGAGGTCAAAATTCTTGGTTTCATGAGCTATAACCCATGATTGTTGACCCTTTTTAGTCATTTGAGCCCATTGGTAAATAATTTCGGGAAGTCTAAAATTCACAATTTATGGGCTAATCCATGATTTTTGGCCATTTTTTAGTCGTTCCAACCCATTGGTAAATAATTTTACAGAGGCCAAAATTCACGATTTCATTAGCTATAAACCTTATTTTTTGGCCATTTTTATTCATTTCCTCCCATTGACAAATAATTTCACAAAAGTTCACGATTTCATAAGCTATAACCCATAATTTTTTTACCATTTATAGTTGTTTCGGCGCATTGGCAATAACTTTGCAAAGTCAAAAATTCACGACTTCATGAGTTATTAATATTAAGTCATTTTTGTTTATTTCGACACATTGTCAAATAATTTTGCAGAATCCAAAATTAAGATTTCATGAGCTATAACCCTCAAAATTTGGCCATTTTTAGTCGTTCCGACCCATTGGCAAATAATTTATAGATACCAAAATTCATAACTTCATGAGCTATAACCCATTATATATTGCCATTTTTATTCATTTCATATCATTGGCAAATAATTTTGTGGAGTCCAAAATTCACAATTTTATATACTAAATCCATGATTTTTGTCCATTTTTAATTGTTTCGATCAATTAGCAATTAATTTTGTAGAGTCCAAAATTCACAGTTCTATGAGCTATAACCCACAATTTTGGGCCATTTTTAGTCAATTCAACTCATTAGCAAATAATTTTTTAGAGTCTAAATTTCACAATTTCATGAGATATTACTCAAGCTTTTTGGCCATTTTTATTCATTTCGACCAATTGGCAGTTAATTTCACAAAGTCCGAAATTCACCATTATATGAGCAATAACCGACGATTGTTGTCCACTTTCATTAATTTTACCCCATGGGAAAATAATTTTCAGAGTCCAAAATTCACAATTTTAAGAGCTACATCCCATGATTTTTGGTCATTTTAAGCCGTTTCGACCCATTAGCAAATACTTTCACTAAAGATAAAATTCATGATTTCATGAGCTATAGCCCATGATTTTTTATCATTCTTCTTCATTTCAACCCTTAGTCATCTAATTTCACTGAGACCAAAATTCACAATTTCAGGAGCTATAACCCATGATTTGTGGCCATTTTTAGTCATTTCCATCCATTGAGAAATAATTTTGCAAAGTCCAAATTTTACGATTTCATGAGCTATAACAGATAATTTTTGGCCATTTTTATTCATTTCTACCCATTGAGAAATAATTTCGTAGAGTCCAAAACAAACAATTTCATAAGCTATAATCAATAATTTTTCTCCATTTTAATTGTTTCGATCAATTAGCAATTAATTTTGTAGAGTCCAAAATTCACAATTTCATGAGCTATTATCCATAGTTGTTTTGTCATTTTTATTCATTTTGACCCAATGGCAAATAATTTCGTGGAGTCCAAAATTCTCGATTTAGTTATAACCCACGATTTTTTGCATTTTAAGTCATTCTGACCCATTGGCAAATAATTTTGCAGAACCCAAAATTCATGATTTCCTTAGTTATGACCCATGATTTTTAACCATTTTTCTTTATTTCGACCCATTTGGAAATAATTTTGAGGAGTCCAAAATTCACAATTTCATTGCCTATAACCATGCTTTTTGGTCATTTTCAGTTGTTTCTATCCATGGACAGATAAATTTGAAGAGTTGAAAATTCACAATTTCTTGATCTATAACCAACTATTTTTGGCCATTTCTAGTTATTTTTATCCATTAGCAAAAACTTTTGTGAAATCCGAAATCCATGATTTTATGAGCTATATAATCTACGATTTTTGGCCAATTTCAGTCGTTTTGACCCAATGGCAACTAGTTTCACACAATCGAAAGTTATGATTTCATGAGCTATAACCCATGATTTTTGGCCATTTTTACTCATTCTAACCCTTTGGCAAATAATTTCACGGAATCCAAAATTTATGATTTCATTAGCTATACACATTATTTTCTTCTATTTTTATTCGTTTCATCCCCCTGGTAAATAAGTTTGCAGAGTCCAAAATTATGATTTCATGAGCTATATAGCATGATTTTGGCCATTTTAGTCATTTTGACGCATTAGCAAATAATTTTATGAGAGTAAAATTCACGATTTTATGAGCTCTTAATTTTAGGCTTTTTTGTTCATTTCGACCGATTGGCAAAACTTTTATGAGTCCAAAATTATGATTTCATGAGCTATAACCCATGATTTTTGGCCATTTTACTCATTCTAACCCTTTGGCAAATAATTTTGCAAAGTCCAAAATTCATGATTTCCTTAGTTATGACCCATGATTTTTAACCATTTTTCTTTATTTCGACCCATTTGGAAATAATTTTGAGGAGTCCAAAATTCACAATTTCATTGCCTATAACCATGCTTTTGGTCATTTTCAGTTGTTTCTATCCATGGACAGATAAATTTGAAGAGTTGAAAATTCACAATTTCTTGATCTATAACCAACTATTTTTGGCCATTTCTAGTTATTTTTATCCATTAGCAAAAACTTTTGTGAAATCCGAAATCCATGATTTTATGAGCTATATAATCTACGATTTTTGGCCAATTTCAGTCGTTTTGACCCAATGGCAACTAATTTCACACAATCGAAAGTCATGATTTCATGAGCTATAACCCATGATTTTTGGCCATTTTTACTCATTCTAACCCTTTGGCAAATAATTTCACGGAATCCAAAATTTATGATTTCATTAGCTATACACATTATTTTCTTCTATTTTTATTCGTTTCATCCCCCTGGTAAATAAGTTTGCAGAGTCCAAAATTTATGATTTCATGAGCTATATAACGCATGATTTTGGGCCATTTTTAGTCATTTTGACGCATTAGCAAATAATTTTGCGGAGAGTAAAATTCACGATTTTATGAGCTCTTAATTTTAGGCTTTTTTTGTTCATTTCGACCGATTGGCAAAAACTTTTGCGGAGTCCAAAATTTATGATTTCATGAGCTGTAACTCTCGATTTTTTGGTCATTTTTCATGACCTAAAACCCATGCCTTTTGCCATTTTTAGTCATTCTGACCTATTGGTAAATATTTTCACGGAGTTCAAAATTCACGATTTTTAGCCAAATTTAGTCGTTCTGACCCATTGGCAAATAATTTTGTGGAGGTCAAAATTTTTAATTTTATGAGCTATAACCCATGATTTTTGCCTTTTCTCGTCGTTTCAACTCATTGGTAAATAATTTTGTGGAGTCCAAAATTTATATTTCATGGGCTATAATCTATGATTTTTGGACATTTTTAATCGTTCCAACTCATTGGTAAATACTTTTGTAGTGGCCAAAATTCACGATTTCATTAGTTATAATAAACAATTCACGGTTTTATTAGTTATAACAAATAGTTTTTTTCCATTTAGGATATCATGAGCTATAACTCATAATTTTTATTATTTTTATCATCTCAACCCATTAGCAAATGACTTTGTAAAGTCTAAAATTCATGATTTCAGGAGCTATTAAGTCCAAAATTCATCATTACATGAGCTATTAATTTTCGGCTATTTTTATTCATTTCGACTCATTAGTAAATAATTTTATGGAGTCCAAAATTATGATTTCAATAGTTATAACCCATAATTTTTTACCATTTTTAGTCTTTTTAACCCATTAGCAAATAATTTGCAGAGTCTGAAATTTACATCTCATGAGCTATATAACCCACGATTTTTTGCCATTTCTAGTCATTCCATCGCATTGGCAAATGATTTCGTCGAGTCCAAAATTCATGATTTAATGAGCAATAACCCTCAATTTGTGGCTATTTTTAGTTGTTCTGACCCATTAGCAAATAATTTTGTGGAGGCTAAAATTCAAGAATTCATGAGCTATAATCCATGATTTTTTAGCCATTTCTACTAGTTGTGAAGCATTGACAAATAATCTCGCCGAGTCTAAAATTCATGATTTTATTAGCTGTGACCCGTGATTTATGGCCATTTTTAGTAGTTTCTATCCATTAGCAAATAATCTCGCAGAGTCTAAAATTAACGATTTGATGAGCAATAGCCGATGATTTTTGGCTATATATAGTCATTTCTATCCATGGAAAATAATTTTACGGAGTCCAAAATTAACGATTTCATGAGCTATAACCCATAATTTTTGGTTATTTTTAATTATTTTTACCTATTGGCAAATAATTTTGTGGAGGATAAAATTCAGGATTTCATGAGTTATTACTAATAATTTTTTATCATTTTTATTTATTTCAGCCAAATGGCAAATAATTTCGAAGAGTCCCAAATTCATCATTTCATGAGCAATAACCCATGATTTTTGTCCACTTTCATGAGCTAGAATCCATAATTTTTGGCCATTTTTAGTCGTTCCGACCCATTGGTCACTAATTTCATAGAGTCCAAATTTCACGATTTCATGAGCTATAACCCATAATTTTTTGCTATTTTTAGATGTTCCGAACCCATTGGCAAATAATTTTACGGAGGTCAAAATTTGTAGTTTCATGAGCTATAACCAATAATTTTTTACCCTTTTTAGTCATTTCGATCCTTTAGCAAATTTGCGGAGTCCAAAATTCACATTTCATAATTTATAATGCAAGATTTTTTGTCATTTTTAGTTGTTCCAACCCATTATTAAATAATTTTATGAGTCTAAAATTCACAATTTTATGAGCTATAACCCATAATTTTGGCCATTTTATTCATTTCATCCCATATGCAAATAATTTCACAGAGTCCAAAATTCATGATTTCATGAGCTATAACCCATGATTTTTGCCATTTTAGTCATTTCGACCCATTAGCAAATAATTTTGCGAAGTCCAACATTCATGATTTCATGAGCTTTTAATTTTAGGCTATTTTTGTTCATTTGGACCTATTGGCAAATAATTTTATGGAGTCCAAAATTTATAATTTCATGAGCTATAACCCATGATTTTTGGCCATTTTTACTCTTTTCGACTCATTAACAAATAATTTTACGGAGTCTAAATTTCACGATTACATAAGCTATCACCTATGATTTTTGGCTGTATTTATTTGTTTCATCCCATTCGCAAATAATTTTATGGAGTCCAAAATTGACGATTTCATGAGCTATAACCCACGATTTATGTCAATCTTTAATCATTTTGATCCATTGGCAAATAATTTTTGAGTCCAAAATTCACAATTTCATTGGTTCTAACCCATGTTTTTGGCCATTTTAGTCATTTTGACCCATTGACAAATAATTTTGCAAAGTCCAAAATTCACCATTTCTTAAGTAAAAACCCACGATTTTTATCCATTTTCATTCATTTCATCCCATGGGAAAAAATTTGCGGAATCCAAAATTTATAATTTCATGAGCTATAATTCACGATTTTAGGCCTTTTTCTTCATTTCGACCAATAGTCAACTAACTTCGCTGAGTCCAAAATTTATAATTTCATAAACTATACCCCACGATTTTTGGCCATTTTTTTATTTCTACTCATTGGCAAATAATTTTATGGAATTCAGAATTAACTATTTCATAAGCTATAGCCCACTACTTTTGGCCATTTTTAGTCATTTCGATCCATTTGCAAATAATTTTGTGTAGTTTAAAATTTATGATTTTACGAGCTATAATCCATGATTTTAAGTTAGTTTTAGTCATTTCGACCGATCAACAAATAATTTTGTAGAGTCCAAAATTTATAATTTCAAGAGCTATTCATTTTAGGCCATTTTTGTTCATTTTGAGCCATTGGCAAATAATTTTGCGGAGTCTAAAATTATCATTTAAAGAGCTATAACTCTTAATTTTTGGTCATTTTAAGTCATTCCGACCCATTAGGGAATAATTTGTGGAGGCAAAAAATTCATGATTCCATGAGCTATAACCCATATTTTTTTTCTCATTTTCAGTCATTTCGACCCATTAGCAAAGAGTGCTGCGGAGTCCAACATTCATGATTTCATGAGCTATAACCCACGCTTTTTAGCCATTTTTATTTATTTCATACCATAGGCAAATAATTTTATAGAGTCCAAAATTCATGATTTCATATGCTATAATCCATGATGTTTGTCCATTTTTAGTTATTTCGATCAATTGATAAATAATATCCAAAAGTCACGATTCCATGAGCTATATAACCCATAATTTTTTATCATTTTTAGTCCTTTTGACACATTAGCAAATAATTTTTCAGAGTCCAAAATTCACGATTTCATGTGCTATTACACATAATTTTTGGCTAGTTTTATTCACTTTGACTAATTGGAAAATAATTTTATAGAGTCCAAAATTCACCATTACATGAGCAAAAACCAATGGTTGTTGTTTATTTTTATTATTTGCATCCCATGGAAAAAAATTCGTGGAGTCCGAAATTCATAATTTCATGAGGTATGACGCACGATTGTTTGTCATTTTAAGTCATTCCGACCCATTAGCAATTACTTTGGCAAACGCCAGAATTCAAGATTTCATGAGCTATAACTAGCGATTTTTAGCCATTTTTCTTCTTTTTTGGCCCATAGTCATCTAATTTCCCTGAGGCCAAAATTCAAAATTTGATGTGCTATAACCCATGATTTTTTGCCATTTTTAGTTATTTCTATACATCAACAAATAATTTTACAAAGTCCAAAATTTAAAATTTCATGAATGATAACAGATAATTGTTGACCATTTTATTCATTTCTATCCATTAGCAAATAATTTCACAGAATCCAAACTTAATGATTTCATAAGCTATAACTCGTGATTTTTGATCATTTTAATTGAAAGGATGCATAATAAACATGTAAAGTTGCAAGAGAAAACTATCAAGTTATAGTATAGTTACAATATCGATCCCACTAGGAAGGTGATAGGAATTAAATATGTATGAACCTAAGTTGCAAGTATACAACTATTAAGTTATAGTATAGTTACAATATCGATCCCACTAGGAAGGTGATAGGAATTAAATATGTATGAACCTAAGTTGCAAGTATACAACTATTAAGTTATAGTATAAAAGTTATCGATCTCACGAGGAAGGTGTTGTAGGAATTAATTAAAATTGGTTCTTATGTTGTATGTGTGACAATTAGGAATGTGATAAAAAAAGTGGTTGATTGTGGAGAGATATGGAGAGTGTTTGTGAATATGTGCATAAAATCAAAACAAGATTGAGAGAGGAGAAAGAATGATGAATAAAATGAAGTAAAATAAAATAAACAAATGAAAAAAATTAAGAATAAAGAGGAAAATCAAGAAAGTAATGCAAGAAAGTAAAGACATGAAAGTAAATCTACTCTACAAGTCATCAAAATAAATCTAAATTATAATTTTTATAAGCTATAACCCATTGGCAAATAATTTTATGGAGTCTAAAATTCACAATTTTATGAGCTATAACCCCACGACTTTTTGGCCATTTTAGTCATTTCTATCCATTGGCAAATAATTTTATAGAGTCCAAAATTCATAATTTCATGAGCTATAACCCATAATTTTTTCCTATTTTTAGTCATTTCTATCCATTAGCAAATAATTTCACGGAGTTCAAAATTCATGATTTCATTAGTTATGACCCATGATTTTTGGTTATTTTTATTCATTTCGATACATTGGCAAATAATTTTGCGAAGTCCAACATTCACAATTTCATTGGTTCTAACCCATGTTTTTGGCCATTTTCAATCATTTCTACCTATCGGTAAATAAATTTGAAGAGTTGAAAATTCAAAACTTCTCGGGCTATAACCAACTATTTTGGCCATTTTTAGTCATTTCTATCCATTGGCAAAAAATTTTGCAGAGTCTAAAATTCACAATTTTATGAGCTATATAACCCATGATTTTTGGCATTTTTAGTTGTTCGACCCATTAGCAAATAATTTCACAGAGTCCAAAATTATGATTTAATAAGTTATAACCCATGATTTTTGGTTATTTTTATTCATTTCGATACATTGGCAAATAATTTTACAAAGTCCAAAATTCACGATTTTATTAGCTACACCCATGATTTTTGGTCATTTTTAATCATTTCATCCCATTAGCAAATAATTTCACAGAGTCCAAAATTCATGATTTCATGAGCTATAACCCAAAATTTTTGCCCATTTTTTACTCATTTTGACCCATTGACAAATAATTTTGTGAAGTTCAAAATTCACGATTTCATTAGGTTTTAATTTGAGGTCATTTTTGTTCATTTGGACCTATTGGCAAAAAAATTTTGTGGAGTCCAAAATTCATAATTTCATGAGCTATAACCCATTGGCAAATAATTTTGTATAATCTAAATTATAATTTTTATAAGCTATAACCCACAAGTTTTTCCATTTTTAGTTGTTCACCTATTGGTAAATAATTTCACGGAGTTCAAAATTCATGATTTCATTAGTTATAACCCATGATTTTTATCTTTTTCATTTCATCCCATATGCAAATAATTTCAGAGAATCCAAAATTTATAATTTCATGATCTATAACCCACAATTTTTTACCATTTTTAGTCGTTTTGACCTCTTGGCAAAAAATTTGTAAAGTTTAAAATTTACGATTTCATGAGCTTTTAATTTTAGGCTATTTTTGTTCATTTCGATCTATTCGTAAGTAATTTCGCAGAGTCCAAAATTATGATTTAATAAGTTATAACCCATAATTATTGGCCATTTTTAGTTGTTCCGACCCATTAGCAAATAATTTGTGGAGGCCAAAATTTATAATTTTATGAGCTATAACTCACGATTTTTTGCCAATTTTAGTTTTTTCGACCTATTTGTAAATAATTTTGTGAAGTCCAAAGTTCACGATTTTATGAGCTATAACCCCACGACTTTTTGGCCATTTTTATTCATTTCATCCCATTGGAAAATAATTTTATGGAGTCTAAAATTCACGATTTCATCTACTATAACCCATGATTTATTTTCATTTTTAATCATTTTCAACCATTGGCAAATAATTTTACAGATTCTAAAATTCACAGTTTCATGAGCTATAACCTATGATTTTTTACCATTTTTAATTTCAACCCATTGGTAAGTAATTTTGCAAAGGTCTAAAATTTACGATTTTATGAGCTTTTATCCATGATTTTTCATGAGCTATAACCCATGATTTTTGTCCTTCTTCATTTCATCCCATGGGAAAAAAATTTCGCGGAGTCTAAAATTTATGATTTTGTGAGCTATAACCCATAATTTTTTATAATTTTAAGTCGTCCCGACCCATTTGCAAATAATTTTGTAAAGGCCATAATTCACTATTTCATGAGCTATAACCCACCATTTTTAGCCATTTTTCTTCATTTTGGCCCGTTGTCAACTAATTTCGCTAAGCCCAAAATTCATAATTTCATGAGCTATAACCCACAATTTTTAGATATTTTTAGTCATTTCTATCCATCATCAAATAGTTTTGCAGAGTCCAAAATTTGTGATTTCATGAGTTATAACAGATGATTTTTCCCATATTTAGTCATTACTACCCATTGGCAAATAATTTCGTGGAGTCCAAAATTAATGATTTTATCAGCTATAACTCGTGATTTTTGATCATTTTAATTGAAAGGATGCATAATAAACATGTAAAGTTGCAAGAGGAAAACTATCAAGTTATAGTATAGTTACAATATCGATCCCACTAGGAAGGTGATAGGAATTAAATATGTATGAACCTAAGTTGCAAGTATACAACTATTAAGTTATAGTATAGTTACAATATCGATCCCACTAGGAAGGTGATAGGAATTAAATATGTATGAACCTAAGTTGCAAGTATACAACTATTAAGTTATAGTATAGTTACAATATCGATCCCACTAGGAAGGTGATAGGAATTAAATATGTATGAACCTAAGTTGCAAGTATACAACTATTAAGTTATAGTATAGTTACAATATCGATCCCACTAGGAAGGTGATAGGAATTAAATATGTATGAACCTAAGTTGCAAGTATACAACTATTAAGTTATAGTATAGTTACAATATCGATCCCACTAGGAAGGTGATAGGAATTAAATATGTATGAACCTAAGTTGCAAGTATACAACTATTAAGTTATAGTATAGTTACAATATCGATCCCACTAGGAAGGTGATAGGAATTAAATATGTATGAACCTAAGTTGCAAGTATACAACTATTAAGTTATAGTATAGTTACAATATCGATCCCACTAGGAAGGTGATAGGAATTAAATATGTATGAACCTAAGTTGCAAGTATACAACTATTAAGTTATAGTATAGTTACAATATCGATCCCACTAGGAAGGTGATAGGAATTAAATATGTATGAACCTAAGTTGCAAGTATACAACTATTAAGTTATAGTATAGTTACAATATCGATCCCACTAGGAAGGTGATAGGAATTAAATATGTATGAACCTAAGTTGCAAGTATACAACTATTAAGTTATAGTATAGTTACAATATCGATCCCACTAGGAAGGTGATAGGAATTAAATATGTATGAACCTAAGTTGCAAGTATACAACTATTAAGTTATAGTATAGTTACAATATCGATCCCACTAGGAAGGTGATAGGAATTAAATATGTATGAACCTAAGTTGCAAGTATACAACTATTAAGTTATAGTATAGTTACAATATCGATCCCACTAGGAAGGTGATAGGAATTAAATATGTATGAACCTAAGTTGCAAGTATACAACTATTAAGTTATAGTATAGTTACAATATCGATCCCACTAGGAAGGTGATAGGAATTAAATATGTATGAACCTAAGTTGCAAGTATACAACTATTAAGTTATAGTATAGTTACAATATCGATCCCACTAGGAAGGTGATAGGAATTAAATATGTATGAACCTAAGTTGCAAGTATACAACTATTAAGTTATAGTATAGTTACAATATCGATCCCACTAGGAAGGTGATAGGAATTAAATATGTATGAACCTAAGTTGCAAGTATACAACTATTAAGTTATAGTATAGTTACAATATCGATCCCACTAGGAAGGTGATAGGAATTAAATATGTATGAACCTAAGTTGCAAGTATACAACTATTAAGTTATAGTATAAAAGTTATCGATCTCACGAGGAAGGTGTTGTAGGAATTAATTAAAATTGGTTCTTATGTTGTATGTGTGACAATTAGGAATGTGATAAAAAAAGTGGTTGATTGTGGAGAGATATGGAGAGTGTTTGTGAATATGTGCATAAAATCAAAACAAGATTGAGAGAGGAGAAAGAATGATGAATAAAATGAAGTAAAATAAAATAAACAAATGAAAAAAATTAAGAATAAAGAGGAAAATCAAGAAAGTAATGCAAGAAAGATGGAGGATTCAATTAAAGATATGAGGAATCTAGAATTGAATCCACTAGCTAATCTCACTTATAAAATATGAACCATTCTCTTATTATCACATTTTACTTTAGATTTATTAAGCATAGACCATCAAACCACTTAAGGAAAGCATAACCTATCAAATTATCATCCAAGTAAAATTAATACTCATAAAAGAACAACAACTAAATAGTAATTCTAGAATTCATAAGCATAACCTATCAAACCACTTAAGATAAGCATAGATTATCAAATTATTCTTCTACCAATTAGTTCTCTAGTTGATTATTCTAAACATGATCATTTTAAGCACAAGAGAATGATTCACAAATTGTAAAAGAAATTAAACTAATTTAATACAATTCTAGAATTCCTACAAGATTTTAGTTCCACATTATTGAATTAAAAACAAAATAAAAACTAGAGAGTAAGAAGGAGGAATTAATTACAAAAGAAAAATAAAACAAAGAAGTAAAAATCTAAACTATGAATATAAAAATAAATCTAAATTATAAAAGTAAAAGAGCATAAAAGTAAATCTAACTATACAAGAAAATAAATCTATACTATAAAATAAAAATGCAAGAAAGTAATGCAAGAAAGTAAAGACATGAAAGTAAATCTACTCTACAAGTCATCAAAATAAATCTAATTAAAAGAAAAGAAAAGAAAATACTATAAGAAAAATAAAAGATAAAAGAGAAAACTTACATTTCAAGAGGGTTTTAGCCTCTTGATGAAGGCAAATCTTCATCTTGATCTTCATCTTCATCACATCTTCATCTTCATCACATCTTCATCTTCATCAAGAATAAAGAGAAGAAAAGAAAAATATGAAGAGGTGAAAAAATTCTTTTATTAATTACAATAAAAAGTTACAAATTTGAAAGGTCTTCTCAATTAAGAGTAACCCTCCTCTCTAAATAGAGTTTTTATAAAATTTTTCACACTCAAACCCCTCACTCTACCCCTCTATTTATAGCCTACAACAATGAAGGAGAATCCTTGGATGTAATTTGGCCACAAAGAAATTGAAATCCAGCCATAAATCTGTAACTGCCGTTCACCAATCAGTTGATCAATCGGTTGGCCGACCGATTAGTTAGCGGCAGATTGGTTTTCTTGTTGAATTCTTGACCCGATTTCTTTATGGATCATTGTCTCTTTTTGGGCCTTCTTTTGTCTTCATATTTGGGCTTCAATAAATGGTAAAAATCAGAGAGTTTGAGTTTTTTGGACTTTTATTCATTAATTCTTCATTAACCTACAAATTAAGATAAAAATAATTATTAGTGATATTTTTATTTAAATGAAATAGAGAATGAGGGTGTAAAATGTAATAAAAATGTGATTATCAAATACCCCCATACCTAAACTTTTGCTAGTTTGCTAGTCCTCTAGCAAAGAGAGAAATTAAAAGAAAAAAATCCTAACTCACTTTCACAGGAATCGCGATTGTATTTAGCACATACAACAAGCCTTTAAACCCCTAGGTTACCCTAGAGGATGAGTTATAATCTCGTGAGGGTTTGCAGTGAATATACCCATAAAATTGATTAATTTGCTAATTCAAACAAGTTAGTGAATAATTAATTTACTTGATATTTTTAAACATTCTAATTGAAGCTAGTTTTTACTCAAGAAAATGTTTTTATGTATAACTCAAAATAAATCTCTTAGAAAATCTTTTCATTATAGTTATACAAAACCAAGTCTAACTTAGAAATTTAATTAAAAGTTTTGAAAGGAACATGCTAACTCTTTGTTTCAAATAATATTTCAAGTTTCTTGATCAAAATTTTTTCAAGAGGATATATATATATATATATATATATATATATATATATATATATATATATATATATGTGTGTGTGTGTGTGTGTGTGTGTGTGTGTGTGTGTGTGAAAATGTAAAACTTGGTACCAAGTTCCTCAAAGGAACTTGGTAGTGATGTGGACAATTCTAGCCCACACATGTAACTTTAAAAATAATTCTCTCTCTCTCCTCCCTTGAATGTGTGGACTAGAATTGTTTCACATCACTACCAAGTAACTTGGTACCAAGTTTCTCCATATTCTCATATATATATATATATATATATATATATATATATATATATATATATATATATATATATATATATATATATATATATATATATATATATATATATATATATACATACTCTTTTTAATTATATATATATACCGTTATTCCTTAGTGATTTTGTTCTACTTTATCGAGACTTTCTAAGTGACATTTGAAGGAGTTTTGGGCCAATGGATCCCAACCCAATTAGGCTTAGGTCATTAAGTATGTAAATACTCCTTGGGCTTAATTACTCTGCAACTTAGACTTAGTAAGATAGAACCATCTTAGAGTTCAAGAGATTTTTTTACTATATATATATATATATATATATATATATATATATATATATATATATATATATATATATATATATATATATATATATATAATTTTTTTATATATATTTATATGAGTATATGTATATATATCTTGAAAGAAAATTTTAGATTAAGAGGACTTCAATTATTATTTTCCACTCTAAGCTAAGTATGCAAAAATTCATTATTTTAATTACAAGTCTAAGTTGGACTTTAATGAAGTATTTCACCTTGAAAATCATTTCTTAATAAATTTATTTAGAGTTATCATAAAAGGTAAACTTGAGTCTCAAACTAACTAAGACTTAGAAATTTTAAAGTTTATCAAATAGATCAATTATGCATTAATTCGATTAAATTGGCAATTAATTTTTTTAATACTACTAAAAACTAAGAAAAACAAAAGGAAAATTCTAACTAGCAAAATAAAAGCTACTAAAAACTAAGAAAAACAAAAGGAAAATTCTAACTAGCAAAATAAAAGCTACTAAAAGCTAAGAAAAACAAAAGGAAAATTCTAACTAGAAAAATAAAGCAAAATAAAAGCTAAATAAATCAAAATAAAAGCTACCAGTTCCCCACCCCCATACCTAGACTTTGCATTGTCCTCAAGGCAAATACTAGCAATAATAAACATCATAGTATATCGGTACATGCCAAAATAAAAGTCAAATACTGGGTGAAAGAAAATGAAAACATCCCTCACTGCTCATCACCGGACTGATCATCATCCCCATCATCCTCATCATCAGACCCTGTAGCATCTATGTCCTCATCCTCTCCAGCATATGTCTCCGTATCACTACTGCCGATCTCCTCCTCCTCTATATGTGTCGCACGCTGACGATGTGGTGGTGGTGGTGGATCCTGCTGTGGTGGAGGAAGGGATGGGGGCTGATAAAATGGAGGAGCCGCGGATCCTGGTCGCATCTCATGAAGGGCTGAAGCTATGTATTGCCGGTATCTAAACCGCCCATCTAAACCGTGAGTGGTCCATCCGAAGCCGTGAGACGATCCCGATCGGATGCATCGTATGAAACATGTGAAACCCCGTCTCAAGTGCATAGAGACGATCACTAAACATCTGAGGTGTCCACCCTGTCGATGCATCACTAGGTGGAAGAGGTGGTGTAGGTGGAGTCGGATGAGTAGGTGCTGGTGCATGTGAAGAAGTGGACGCATATGGCCCTTTACCCCGAGCGGCAATACTCTTCTTCACCGTATCATAGGTCAATGGTGCTCTCCCTACCTCGAAATTATCCGTAGGGTATACCGGTACACCTAGTGACGCACAAATCCGAGTGATGAGAAAAGGATAGACTAGCTGGACCTTTTGCCTGTATTACTGACTCAGATACTCTCTAGCGCTGGTTGTTGTACCCGCTAGCATCCTAAAAATGACGTCAGCTATATTAAAGCGCTGGCCGGTGGCGATCCAATACAGGAGGACGAGATCGCGGGTGGTGATCACGAAGTAGGAAGAGCTAGGATACACGTCAAACTTGAGAAGAATGAACTCTTTCTTAAGTAAGCCGGAGTTTAGGATCCCACCCCTCGGTACTGTCATAAAAAGATATTCTGCCGTCTCATTATATCTGTCCGAGGCAATCTCTAATTCTGCAAAAATTTGAAAAAAATCTGGACAACCTCTAGGTGGCTTGGGAAGTCCTAAAATTTTTTGAATAAGTTTGGGGTGACAGTAATTGGAGTCCCTCTGATAGCAACAGTGGCCGCGTCCTCTCCTGATCTCTCCCAAGTGGCATAAAACTCTCAGACTAGTGTATTGTTGGCCAACTCGGGTTTCCTAACCATCATAGAATCAATTCTAGCTGTTGAAAACAATCTGACAATGGGCTGGCATTCAAAAAGCTTGTTTAAGTTGAATCCTCTCCCGAAGTGGATCGGTAGAGAAGCAAAAGAGAGAGAGGATTCTGTAGTTCTTTGTCGTTTACTGAAGTCATTATCTTGAATGACAAGAGATGATGTTAAATTAGGCAATGAGGGTGTAAATTTTCAAAATTATGAAGTTTTAGGGTTTAAATTGTAATTTTTTATTTTCTGGCCATCAATCGGTTGGCCAACCGATTGGTTCGTCACTGGGCGAACTAATCGGTGGATTTTTACACCGATTCCTTGTACAACGTTGTTTCATCATCTATGATCATTCCTAGCAAGTTCTCACAACCAATTACACACAAAAATGAAGAAAATTGTAGAAAATTAAGAAGTTAGGGTTTCGGGTTTATACCTTCGATTTGGTGAGATTTGAGTGCAAATTCGTTGCAAAGATGTGTTCGATCGGATCCTAATCCCCTTAGTTTCAACTTAGAGGTGAAAACCGACGAAGAATTTGGGGTTTTGGGGTGAATTGGAGGAGAAAAACGGGTTTTTTTTTTTCCTTTGTCCCAACCGGTTGGCCAATCGGTTGGGGGTTTTGATTTTTTTTTCTTTTTTTTTTTTTTGGGCTGGGCCTGATAAGCTTCGAAAAAAAAAATTTAACAAGAGGCCTTAGCTAAGTGGGCTTTTGGCCAAAAACATTGTTTTTTTTGGAGAGCCTCTATTAGTGGGCCAAGAGAGAAATATGTATAGGCCCTTTAATAGATAGATATATATATATATATATATATATATATATATATATATATATATATATATATATTCTTTTATTATATGGGCTAACAAAATGAGGATAATTTTTTTACAAATAGTGTGGTTCATGAAGAACCAACACCTCCTCTTCTCCGAGAGTAGAAAATTCTAAAAATAGTTTTAAACGTTGGCCATTAACCTTGAGAATATGACCATTTTTAGGATTTTCTATCTCGATAGCCTCATGTGAGAAAACTTGATTAACAATATACGGACTCGTTCATCTTGATCTCAATTTTCCGGGAAAAAGATGCAATCTTGAGTTGTAGAGTAAAACTTTTTGTCCCTGTGTGAAATTCTTCTGTAAAATTGAATTATCATGAAAAATCTTAGTTTTCTCTTTGTAAATTTTTGAGTTTATATATGCATCATTTTAAATTTCTTCTAACTCATTCAATTGGAGTATTCTTATTTTTCCTGCCGAGTCTAAATCAAGATTCAACTATTTAATAGCCCACATCGCTCGGTGTTCTAGTTCAACTGGTAAATGACAAGCTTTTCTAAACACAAGCCTGTATGGTGATATCTCCAAATTGGTTTTGAAAGCTGTACGATATGCCCATAGAGCATCACACAATTTAACAGACCAATCTTTTCTGTTATGATTGACGGTTTTTTCTAAGATTTGTTTAATTTGTCTGTTTGTGACCTCTACTTGACCACTGGTTTGAGGGTGATAAGGAGTCAATAATTTGTGTATGATCGAATATTTCCTCATCAAAGCCTCAAAAGAACGGTTATAAAAATATGTACCGTTGTCACTAATAATTGCTCGGGGCACTCCAAACCGGGCAAAAATATTCTCCTTCAGAAACCTGACAACAACCTTGTTGTCATTAGTCTTGCAAGCAACCGCTTCAACCCATTTTGACATGTACTCTACGGCTGCTAGAATGTAGATATTTTCAAAAGAATTTGGAAATGGTCCCATGAAATCTATACCCCACAAATCAAAAAGCTCAACAGCTAAAATGGGTTGTAAATGCATCATATTTCTTCTAGTGATTTTTTCTAAGAGTTGACAACGGTTACAGGTTTTCCAAAACTCAGAAGAGTCTTTGAACAGAGTGGGTCAATATAGCCCACACTGGAGAATTTTCTCAACTATTTTTTTGGGCCAAAGTGGCCCCCACATGCTTGCTCATGACAAAAAGATAGAACACTCCTAGTTTCTTCACTTGGAATACACCTCCTAAAGATCTGATCAGGACAATCCTTAAACAGATATGGATCATCCCAGTGGAAGTATTTCACCTGGGAGAAGAAACGGGATCTATCCTGTTTAGACCAATGAGAGGGAATCTGTTTCGTGACTAAGTAATTTATAATATTTGCAAACCACAGAATAGATTGGATTTATAGGAGTTGTTCGTCTAGAAAATGTTCATTGATTGGGACATTTGATGTTGGTGCATTCGGAAGTCTGGAAAGATGATCTGCTACGGGGTTTTCTACTCCTTTTCTATCAAGAATTTAGATGTCAAACTCTTGAAGCAGGAGGATCCATCTAATGAGTCGTGATTTGGCATCTTTCTTGGTCAAAAAATACTTAAGTGCGGCGTGATCGGTGAAAACTTTGGTCAAAGACCCGATGAGATAGGACCTGAATTTTTCTGAGGCAAAGACTACAACTAAAAACTCTTTCTCGGTGACAGAGTAATTTTGCTGGGCATCATTTAGTGTCCTACTGGCATAGTAGATCACATGTGATTTTCCATCAATCCGTTGTCCTAAGACAGCACCAATTGTAAAATCGGATGCATCACACATTAATTCGAAGGGTAAGATCCAATCTGGTGCATGAATGATAGGGGTTGTGGTTAGCTCCTTTTTCAGATAATCAAAGGCTTTGAGGCATTCAGGGGAGAAATCAAATGACGTATCCTTAGCTAAGAGATCGGTCAAAGATCTAGCAATTTTGCTAAAATCTTTGATGAAGCGTCTATAGAAACCAGCATGACCAAGAAATGATCTTACATCCTTGACATTTTTGGGAGGAGGAAGGTTAGAAATGAGCTCTACCTTAGCTTTATCAACTTCGATACCTCGATTGGAAACTACATGCCTTAAGACAATGCCTTGTTTGACCATGAAGTGATATTTCTTCCAATTGAGAATTAGATTTTTCTCCCTACACCGTGACAGGACAAGTTGAAGATGATGCAAACATTCAGAGAATGTGTCACCAAAAATGGAAAAGTCATCCATGAAAATTTCTAGAAAACGTTCTATCATGTCAGAGAAAATACTAATCATGCATCATTGGAACGTGGCGGGTGCATTACACAGCCCAAAAGCATGCGTCGGTAGGCAAAGGTTCCATACGGGCACGTGAAAGTGGTTTTCTCCTGATCTTCCGGAGCAATGGGAATCTGATTGTAACCTGAAAATCCATCTAAGAAATAATAAAACTCGTGTCCTGCTAAGCGCTCTAACATTTGATCTACAAAAAGAAGCGGGAAGTGATCTTTCCGGGTGGCTAAGTTGAGCTTTCTAAGTCAATGCAGACTCGTCATCCAGTTTGGATTCGAGTGGGAATCAGCTCATTAGCATCGTTTTGGATCACGGTGATCCCAGATTTCTTTGGAACTACATGGAACGGACTTACCCAAGAACTATCTGAAATGGGATAGATGATCCCATTATCAAGACATTTCAGAATGTCTTTCCTTACAGCTTCTTTCATTATTGGGTTTAACCTACGTTGAGGATCTCTAGTAGGTTTGGCATCATCGATCAAATGGATTCAGTGTTGAATAATGGTTGGACTAATCCCTTTGATATCAGCCATGGTCCATCCAATAGCGTCCATATTTTCTCTTAAAATATCTAAGAGAGCTTCCTTTTGACCGGGTGTCAAATCAGAAGAGATGATGACTGGTAGAGTCTCATTTTCTCCTAAGTAGGCATACTTTAGATTTTCGGGTAAAGGTTTGAGATCTAACTTAGGGGGTTCCTCTATGGATGGGTGAAGTTGGACTCGGGACTCTATATCCAAGGGTTCACGTTGCCAGCCAATTGCAGATATATGATCGATCGGCGGATCTAACCTAATTTCATCATTGAAAGTTTTCTCAAGAACTACGTCAGATAAATAGAGATCTGACTCACACTCTCCCTCTTGTTGTTCACTGAAAAGTCCCTGAATAAAGTTCACCTCTTTGAGTTGATCAGATGGATCACTAGGTTATTTTCGTAAGTTGAAAATATTGAGATCAGTGGTCATATTCCCAAAAGATAGCTTCATTTGACCAGTTCTACAATTGATCAAAGCATTTGTGATTGCTAAGAATGGTCTGCTTAGGATAACTGGGATTTGACCTTTTAGATTAGAAACGGTCTGCGTTTCCAAGAAAATAAAATTAACAGGAAAAATGACTTCTCCAACCTTGATCAAAACATTCTCTACCTCTCCCTTAGGAATTTTCACGGATCTATTGGCTAATTATAGGGTACATCTTGTTGGTTTAAGTTCTCCTACACCTAGCTGTTGATAGACTGAAAAGGGAAGAAGGTTTACACTGGCTCCTAAGTCCAGTAGTGCCTTATCAATGACGGTATTTCCTATAACACATGGAATAGTGGGACAACCAGGGTCCTTATATTTCAGGGGCATGGGCTTTGAGAGCATGTCACTGAGGTTGGCAGCTAAAAAAACTTTCTTGAAAACATTGGTGGTTCTTTTCTTAGAGCATAAATCTTTTAAGAATTTTACATTAGAGGGGATTTGTTCAATTGCATCTAAGAGAGGGATGTTGATCTTAACCTGTTTAAAAGTTTCTAGGATTTTCTCTACTTGGGGAGAGTTTTTCCTAGGTCTGAGTCTATCTGGAAAGGGAGCAACAGATGTGTACCTTTCTAGATTAGGCTCAGTTTCGATTTCAACTTCTTGGTCATCAGAAGGAGTGTGTTGAATGGAAGAAGGGATTTGATCCGGAGGCATTCTGACTTGGTTATTTATTTATTTCCCTGATCGCAATGTATGGACTGCATTCACTTGAGATGGTTGATTTGGACTTGATCCAGTGTTATTAGGGTTGACAACATGTTGACTTGGAAATTTTCCTTTCTCTCTTTCACTCACGGCATTGGCTAGTTGCCCAAGTTGGGTTTCTAACTTAGCGATGGCTTGAGTGTTCGAGTTGAGCACTTGGCTGATTGTTTGCATGAAGGAATTCAGAGTGTTAGATGATTAGGTCAACATGTTGGTGGTTTGTTTAGAAGCTCTAAACCCTTTTCTAAAATACTAAGACGTTTGTCATGATCAGAACTTGGAGGATTTACTGTTTGATGATGAGGAGGATGCTGGTTTGGAAAAGACAGATTAGATTGTGGAAAATTGTTTGGTGAGTTGAATGGAACTGTGTTTCCTCTAGAAAATTCATGATAAGTCCCTCATTTTAATCATAAGGCAAACTTCTTCAAATTCGGAGATAAAAATATATGCGTCTTCAGATTCTACTCCTAAGAATTTTGGAAGCATGTTTATGAAATGCAGTCGAAGCTCAAAATTAGCTTCATTGATATCGGGGAGCTTAATGCAAGAAGAGATTGCATTCCTAGTTGGCTAACACACATCTTGAAGAATGGGTGGATTAAGATTAGCTATTTCTTTAAAAATTGGTTCAAAACGGATTAAGTGATTGGTGCTATCCCTAATCCAAACTTGCATACACCAAAATAACTTCTTTTTATAATTTTTTTTAAGAAAAACAAAAGTTAGTTATTTTTAAGAGGGAAAAAACTAAAAGATAAAAAATGATGAGAAAAAGGAGAAACATAAAGGAAAAACCTAACCAAAATAAATCAATGCAATCACTTGTATCAATCACTTTAAATTCTAGGGTTAAGCCTAGACTCAACTAGACCAGCTCCTAACCAAAAACTCCTTTAGTGACAAGTTCAAAGTTTACTCGGTCAGTTAGCCAGGTAAAGATAGTACTAGAGAAAGATTAAAGATAAATTAAGTACCTCGTTCCTTGCGGAGTGCTTTACGTAACCCCTAAATCTTACCTTAGACACCGACTAATTCAAGTAAACTTAAACCGGTTCACTTAAGGATTTCTTTTTCCTTAATGAGCTCGAATCCTTAGGGGCCAACGTCTAATAAGTTTTAAAAGGCTTGGGTTTGTGTAGTGAGGAATTAGTGATTTGTGGGCTAAGAAAAGGATGATGAAATCCCTCACATTATCTTGATTAATGGGTTTTGCCCTTAAGAATATTTTTAAGTGGTGTCAAATCAAGATGCGCAAATCACTTTGGTGAATTTTTACTATTATATGCAATGCAACCCTAGAAATTAAAAGCAACTACAAAATAATGTAAAAATAAAATCTTTTTTTAATTAAGGTCAACAATCAAATAAATGTTAGAAAGAGAGCTCTTGTTTGAATTAATTATCTTGTTAGCAAATGTCAAAGTGAAGGGTGAATTTTTATTATGGTTGACAAAAGTAAAATATTTTTTTTCTTTTTAGATCCTAATTGTCTCTAATTGTGAGAAACTAACTAAAATGGTGGAATTGAAAATACTAGAAAGAGGAGTTACCCACGCAAAAGCATCTAAGCCTCTTTGAAGGCAATTCTTCAATCTTCAACCTTTAATCTTCAAGCTTCAAGTGGTTCCTTCACAAGAAAACACACAAATTAAAGAACCAAAATAAAAAAAATATCCTACTTATAAACACCGTTCCCCGGCAACGGCGCTAAAAACTTGATAGGAATTAAATATGTATGAACCTAAGTTGCAAGTATACAACTATCAAGTTATAGTATAAAAAGTTATCGATCCCACGAGGAAGGGGTTGTAGGAATTAATTAAAATTGGTTCTTATGTTGTGTGTGTGACAATTAGGAATGTGATAAAAAATGGTTGATTGTGGAGAGATATGGAGAGTGTTTGTGAATATGTGCAAATAAAATCAAAACAAGATTGAGAGAGGAGAAAGAATGATGAATAAAATGAAGTAAAATAAAATAAACAAATGAAAGAAAAATCAAGAATGAAGAGGAAAATCAAGAAAGTAATGCAAGAAAGTTGGAGAATTCAATTAAAGATATGAGGAATCTAGAATTGAATCCACTAGCTAATCTCACTTATAAAATATGAACTATTCTCTTATTATCACATTTTACTTGATTTATTAAGCATAGACTATCAAACCACTTAAGGAAAGTATAACCTATCAAATTATCATCCAAGTAGCATTAATACTCATGAAAGGAACAATAACTAAATAGTGATTCTAGAATTCATAAGCATAACCTATCAAACCACTTAAGATAAGCATAGATTATCAATTTCTTCTTCTACCAATTAATTCTCTAGTTGATTATCCTAAACATGATCATTTTAAGTACAAGAGAATGATTCACAAATTGTAAAAGAAATTAAACTAATTTCATACAATTCTAGAATTCCTACAAGATTTTAGTTCCACATTATTGAATTAAAAACAAAATAAAAACTAGAGAGTAAGGAGGAATTAATTACAAAAAGAAAAATAAAAGCGAAGAAGTAAAAATCTAAACTATGAACATAAAAATAAATCTAAATTATAAAAGTAAAAGAGCATTAAAGTAAATCTAACTATGCAAGAAAATAAATCCATACTATAAAATAAAAATGCAAGAAAGTAATGTAAGAAAGTAAAGACATGAAAGTAAATCTACTCTACAAGGCATCAAAATAAATCTAATTAAAAGAAAAGAAAAGAAAATACTATAAGAAAAATAAAAGATAAAAGAGAAAACTTACATTCCAAGAGGGTTTTAGCCTCTTGATGAAGGCAAATTTTCATCTTCATCTTCATCTTCATCAAGAATAAAGAGAAGAAAAGAAAAATATGAAGAGGTGAAAAAATTCTTTTATTAATTACAACAAAAAGTTATAAATATGGAAGCTTTTCTCAATTAAGAGTAATTCTCCTCTCCAAATGGAGTTTTTATAAAATTTTTCACACTCAAACCCCTCACTCTACCCCTCTATTTATAGCCTACAACAATGAAGGAGAACCCTTAGATGAAACTTGGCCACAAAGGAATTGAAATCCAGCCACAAATCTGTAATTGCCGTTCACCAATCGGTTGACCAATCGGTTGGCCGAGGTTAGCGGCATATTGGTTTTCTTGTTGAATTCTTGACCCGATTTCTTCATGGATTCTTGTTTCTTCTTGGGCCTTCTTTTGTCTTCATATTTAGGCTTCAATAAATGGCAAAAATCAAAGAGTTTGAGACTTTTGGGCTTTTATTCATTATTTCTTCATTAACCCGCAAATTAAGATAAAAATAATTATTAGTGATATTTTTATTTAAATGAAATAGATAATGAGGGTGTAAAATATAATAAAAATGTGATTATCAGAAGGTGTGTAGAAAAATTCTAAATTGGATCCTAAAAATGTGTGTGGACAAAGAGAAGTGAAAGTGTAGAGATATAGAGAGTGTGTGATTATTTGCAAATAAAAAAACTAGACAAGAGGGGAGAAAGAGAATGAACAAATAAAAGAAAATAAAGAATAAACAAGGAGGAGAAATAAAGAAAATAGAAAAGAATAAAATCAAGAAGAGAAAAATAATCAAAAGAGAAAAATTAAAAATAAGTAAAAGATGGAGGAAATCAAGTAGAGAATATAGGAGTACAGAATTGAATCCACTTGTTAATTTCATTTAGGATTTATGAACTACTCTCTTTTTATCATATTTTACTTCAGATTTACTAAACATGGATTATCAAACTACTAAAAGAAAGTATAATCTATCAAATTATCACCCAAGAAAAATTTCATTCATGAAAAGAACAACAACTAGATAATAATTCTAGAATTCATAAGTATAACCTATCAAACCACTCAAGATAATCATAGATTATCAAATTCTTCTTCTACCAATTAGTTCTCTATTTGATTATCCTAAACATGAACATTTTAAGCATAAGAGAGTAATCCATAAATCATAAAAGAAATCAAACTTGTTTTATACAATTCTAGAATTCCTACAATATTTAGTTACTCATTTTACAAATTAAAAATAAGGAAATAAAATCTAGACTAGAAAGCATAAAAGAAAAAGATCTAAATTACAAGAAAAATAAAAACTAACTACAAAAATAAGAACAAGAACAAGAAAATAAAGATCTAAACTATGAGCAAAAAGAAAATCTAACTAACATAAAAGAGCATAAAAGTAAATCTACACTACAAAAAATGTAAGAAAATAAATTTTACAAAGCATGAAAAATAAATAATAAAATAATAAAAGAGCATGGAAGTAAATCTACTTTACAATGCATGAAATAAATCTAATTTACCAAAATAAAAAGAAAATAAAATCCTAAAACATGAATTTCTAAAATAAGAAAATAAAAGAGAAAAGTAAAATTTACATTGCAAAGGGTTGGCCCCTTGAAAGTAAATCTTCATCTTCATCAACAAAGAAGGAAAAAAAGAAAATTTAAAAGGAGGAAAAAAATTTATTTATTAAAAATAAAAAATTTATAATTTTGGCAGGTCTTCTCAAGTAAGAGGAACCCTCCTCTCCAAATAGAGTTTTTATAAAATATTTCACACTCTCTTACCCTCACTCTACCCCTCTATTTATAGACAACAGGAATCTCTCATAACTGATAGATTTGTCTTGGCCCCCAATTAACCTTCACAACCATAGGATTTGGCTTAGGCCCTAAGTAACCATCATAACCGTAGGATCTCTCAAAATAATCTACACCATTGATTCAATACTTAAGAGATGGACTTTGTGGGGGCTTTATTTCTCTTGCATTTAATTAATTTAAGACTCTTGGGCTTCTGTTGAATACTCTTGAGATTCTTAGGATTTAGCTCGGCCTTCAAATAATTGAATATATATTAATTAAATTTGGATTTCTATCATAATTTGATATTGCTGATGAAATTTCTAGAATCTGCCAATCTAGACAGTTCCATCTCATTGAGCTAAATGATCTTCATATATAATATGTTAAATTCTTCTTTTCGGATTGGGAGATAACGCCTTTTCTTTGCGGTTGACTCTCCTGAGCACGAATTTGACTTGGTTTCTTTCTAGATTTGATTTGATGCTCAATTCCAGGAAAAGTTATTGATAATTACTGACCAAGAAAGTGATGAGTGCTGAGATTTTGCTTCTAAACTCGGTCGTGGGCTTTGAACTTATGTATTTTGGGCTTCATTAGAGATCTTTTGGGCTCGAGATAATCTTCATTTGAACTTTTATTCGATAATTCTTTAGTACCTATAAATTAAGATAAAAAATATTATTAGCAGATATATTTATTCAAATAAAATAGATAATGAGGGTATAAAAGTGCAATAAAATACAATGATCATTAGTCATTTTGACCCATTGGTATCACGGAGTCCAAAATTCATAATTTTATAAGCTATTACCCATTATTTTTAGCCATTTTTATTTATTTCAACACATTGACAAATAATTTTGCGGTATCCTCTCGATTTCATTAGCTATAACCCATATTTTTGGAATTTTTAATTGTTCTAAACCATTGGCAAACAATTTCGCAGATGCCAAAATTCATGATTTCATGAGCTATATAACCCATAATTTTTACCATTTTTAGTCATTTCAACCCATTAGTAAATAATTTTGTGGAGTCCAAAATGTACGATTTCATGAGTTACAACCCATGGTTTTTAGCCATTTTTCTCTACCCATCGACAAATATATTTAAAGAGTTGAAATTCATGATTTCATGAGCTATACCCACTATTTTTGGTCATTTTTAGTTTTTTCTACCCATTAGTAAAAAATTTCACAGAGTTCAAAATTCACGATTTTATGAGCTATATAACCTATAATTTTTGGTTATTTTCAGTCATTTCAACCCATTAGCAAATACATTTGCGGAGTCTAAATTCACATTTCATGAACTATAACCCATAATTTTTTGTCATTCGTTCCTACCCATTAGCAAATAATTTCGTTGAGTCCAAAATTCAAGATTTCATAAGCTATAACCCACGATTTTTTATCAATTTTAGTTGATCCCTCCCATAGGCAAATAACTTCATGGGGTTCAAAATTCACATTTCATGAGCTAGAACATATAATTTTTTATTATTTTTAGTCGTTCCGACCCATTGGCAAACAGTTTCACGGAGTAGACAATTCACAATTTCTTGAGCAATAACCCATGTTTTTTGGCCATTTTTAGTCATTCCGACCCAATTGCAAATAATCTCTCGAGGCCAAAATTCATAGTTTCATAGCTATAACCCACGATTTTTTTTATCATTTTTAGTCATTTCAACACATGGCTTAATTTTGCGAAGTCTAAACTCACTTTCATAAGCTATAACCTATGATTTGTGATCACTTTTATTCATTTCAATCCATTGGCAAATAATTTCACGAAGGCCAAAATTCATGATTTCATGAGCTATAACCCACGATTTGTTGCCATTTCTATTACTTTCAATCCATTGGCAAATAAGTTCACGGAGACCAAAATTCACGATTTCATGAGCTATTGGCCACAATTTTAGGTTTTTTTTGTTTCGATCCATTGGCAATAGTTTTTTATAGTCTAAAATTATGATTTCATGAGCTATAACCCACGATTTTTAACTATTTTTAGTCGCTCCTGCCCATTAGCAAATAATGAGCAGCTATAACCCACGATTTTTTGTTGTTTTTAGTCTTTTCGACCCATTAGTAAATAATTGTGTGAAGTTCACAATTCACGATTTCATGAGCAATAACCCACGGTTTTTGGCCATTTTTATTTATTTCCTTCAATTGACAAATAATTTCATATTGTCAATAATTCACGATTTCATAAGCTATAACCCACGATTTTTGGCCATTTTTATTTATTTCCTTCAACTGACAAATAATTTCACATTGTCAATAATTCACGATTTCATGAGCTATACACCACGACTTTTGGCCATTTTTAGTTATTTCTATTAGGACAATGTTCGTACATGTTTGTACAATTGACTTAGTTTGATGAATAATAAACCTTCATACTGGTCTAATATGTATTTGAGATATTGTATATAGGTTACAAGAAGTTAGAATCAAGTTCGAAAGTGAAAAGAGGAAGAAACAAGTCAGCAAATCAAGATTTTACTTATCGCTGAGGGGTCAAACTCATCGATGATGAGGAGGTCAAGCTCATCGATGCAAAAGGGGTCGATAAAAAGCAAAAATTGATTACAGGGTCCATTCATCGATGAGGATGGGAGCTCATCGATGAATTTGGAGCTATGTTCACTGATGAGCCAACCCCTCATCAATGAGTGACGAACTAAAATCATATTCCTAATCTGATTTGGAGTCGATCTTAATCGTTTGTTGCCGAGGCTATATAGAATCTTTCCTCTCTTTTTATCAAAGATTCCTGACCTAATTTACAGAAAAAAAGAGAGAGGGGATATAAAGAGCAGGGGTTTTATCTTTGGAAAAGTTCTTATTCAGGTTTCTCAATTTGCATCCTCGAAGTTATTTTTCATCATCTCATCATCAACCTTCAAGGAGTGCTGCCTTTGGACTTCATCATCATCGCTATTCTTTCAGAGTTTTGCTTATATCATCAAGGAGAACGGTTTGCAAAATTAAAAGTGTTGTAAGATTATTTTTATTTGGGCTTAACGATATTACTTTTATTCTATACTCTTTTATTACAATCATATTATTGGTTTGTGACGAGGCACTCAAGCCGGGGTTAATTGAGGTTTTGGTTACTAGCTAGGGCTAGGGATACTCACTTTGAGAGTTAGGTTAGATGACTCGCTTTGGATAAACTAGGATTTTGGTCTTGTAAGCCTATTGAATCGGGTTTATGATTCAGGAGAACTTTCATCATAGTGAAGAAGCCCCTTTGCAAGAAGAAAAAGTGGATGTAGGATTGTTTTATCCGAACCACTTTAAAATTATTGTGAATTCTGGTTGGTTGTTGCTTGCTTACTTTTGACTATATATGATTTTATTTATGCTGCATATTCTGTGTTTATCAAAATTTGGTAGGCAACCCTATTTATCTCCCCCTTTCCCCCCTCCCTCCCAACAACCCAGGCTTGCATCTTAGATTTACTAGTAGTATCATAGCACGATATCTTTGATATTAGGCTTCACGATATAGGATAGATGGCTAGTCTAGGCACCGCAACCGCTTTCCCTGCAGGTCATTTTAGTTCCCTCCTAAATAACCAGATGAATGGGTATGAGATTTGAACCCCTAGGCACTTGGATATGGCATTTCTAACTACCATGCGTGGTTTAAGGTGGGCAGTTTTCAATAAGCTTTTGTTTGGTAAGTATTATTGTGACACCAAAAGTTATTACAATATTAAAATAAGTCAAAAATAGAGATGTTGAAACAACATGAGTTTGGATGTAAGTCAAGTTTATAATTTTTCTGTATGTAATAATAATTGCGTAAAAGCTTGTTTGGTTAGAGGGTGTAGAAAAATAATTGCATAAAGGTATACTTGCAACATCATAAATGCGTTTGGATTGATATACTTAGAATACTATGTTGTTCCAACTATATTTGTACGTGATTGGTTGGAAATCTGTTCTCTATAACTTGAAGAACATACACACATAGAAACATACCCTCACCTCCTAACTTCATTGAGCCTATACAAAAGAGGGAAAATTTCTCATTTGAGAACAGTGGCGGAGCCAGAAATTTTGGCAAGGGGGGACCAAAAAATAATCAAACATGAGAACATGTAATTTTTTTAACACAATTGATTAGTATCTAAACATCATTATACAATAAGACATTCAAAATCATACTTCTAATTATACTAGACATTCAAAATCATACTTCCAATTATAATATATTGTATACAATAGCATTATTTTTGGCTTTATTTCTTGAAATCATTTCATAACATCCTCCTCATAAATGTTACAAAATATATTTTTTTCAATATAAGGCACCAAACAATCATTCACGTAATCATCTCCTATTCGGTTTTGAAGATCATTCTTAATAACAAGAAGAAACAATTCACACTTAGAATAAACTACCATAGATATCCATTAAAGTTAATAAACAACATTAAACAAGAGAAAGTTAAGAATTTTTCTTTTGATATTTTGTATGTTTTAACAAAAACAAACTGATCATATAAAAGTGACAAATCTCCCTCTCTCCTAGAGAAACTTATCCCGTTTGAGACATTAGAAGAAAATAAAATAAAGAGAGAATTCAAGCCCTAACTTGATGAAAAATTACTCTCAATTGTAATTCTTGTGAGGGGTTGAGCTGCGGCAAAAGATGGCTAGGGTTTCGATGGTCGAAGTGGCTAGGGATCTAGGGTTTGCAATGGGCGAGGCAAAGGTTGGAGCAGAGTGGAGGTTGAGGTGGAGTTTGGAGCAGCGACAAAAGGAAATTTTGAGGGATTAAGGTTTTTGAGAGGGATTTGAGAATGATGGGGGGGGGGAGGTTGCAATCGCTAGATGAAGTGATCTTTTTTCGGGGAATAAGATAGAAACGTAGTGAGGGCTTTACACTTTAACACTTGTAGTTATACAAAATTGCCATATATGCAGAATACCCCCTGTTTGTTTTTCTATTTCCAAGGGGAGACCAGGGACTCAAAGGACCCGAGGTACCTCCGCCCCTGTTTGAGAACACTACTACTTATTTCCTATAATGGTTTTTTTCTGATTTTTTGTACAAAACTCAACCTCAAGTTCCATCCATGCATTACTAGCATGCAGAACCTATCCATTTGAGGCTTTTCACCTGCAAATATACATTGATTTTTAACACGCTGGATAGCATAAACCGCTGCTACTATAGTAGCCTTGAATATACTCTCTCTTGCTCCTTTCCCATCGCATCTATTTATCTATTGTATATACTAAAACAAGGCCCTATAGTTGCTCAAGCCGACATGGGTGGAGAGGGTTACCTCCCCTCACACAGCTGAGCATAATATATATGGCAACTTCTTAGATTTTTAGATATTAAAATTTATTTTTTGCAATTCAAATAGACAATATGATAATATTGAGAATATGAAAAGTCGTCTTTATAGTGTATAAAAGACCCACTAAAGAAACTTTTCATTATGTATAAACCCCAAATAATTTAACTCATGAATTAAATTATACTTTTATTACCCACCATTAACATATTAATTCTCATACAAACCCATTCAAATTCTCTAACTCTTGACCTCTCTTTCTCTACTAATTCACTATAAAAATTCACCATCATCATCTTCATCCTACAATATTTTATACAACCATTAATCTTCAGTTCAAGAATAGAAAAACTCCATTGAAACTTCATGAGCATGGAAAAAGGTATAATTAATTTCTATTTTAATTTCACGATAGTATATACATGCCCTTTGCATTTTATTTCAAATTCTACTTCCATTCAATGCAAACAGAGTGATAATATAAAGTGTGTGATTATTTATGCATTTACATTTTAGAGGATGAAAATTAATATGAATATGTTTATTAAATTAGATTTTAGCATTTATGTACTGTTGGGATGCGGGGTCAACACGCCCGCACGTCGCGGAAGCGATATCACCTGAGAGAAGGCTTTGTATATTTTCGTTTCACGAAGGAAACAAGAATAGAAAGTAAAATATCCCAACAAAGTGAGATATCTACTCTTCCTCTCAACAGTACTAGGACTGAATCAAGGGAACCTACAAACAATAGCAAATTCACAACAAAACAGTAAAGACACGAGATTTACGTGGTTCGGCAAAATTGCCTACTTCCACGGGAGGGGGTGAGGGGAGATTTGACTATAAAGAATACCGACGACTTGTACAATCCACAAGCTCGTCCCAAAGAAAAAACTTTGATTTTTACCCAAGAGAAATTGACCTCTCTCTTGTAGAATCTCTCCAAGCTTTCTCTTTTTCTCTCTCTAGTCACCAAAAAGCCCTAGCTTTTTCTCCTTTATCTTCACTTTTCTCCACACCACAAATCCTAGGTTTAACTCCCTATTTAAAGGGAATTAATTAAGAATTTTCCTTCAACCTAGCCGATGTGGGACTAAATCCTAGGTTTAACGTGGGTGCGTTCACAATTCTCCACCTCGTACATCATTTAATAAACCTCAAATTTTGGACGAACACCAGAAGAACACCGCGAACATTACTAGAGAGATCTCCATCAGCCAAACCAGGCCAATCCAGTGGCTACTATCTGCATGTTGCCCTGCATTCCCTCCACCAGGATCAAGCTAACCGTAGTTCTGTAATTGTTCTCCATATAGTCTCCATCTCACCCCATCACCGCCCCGAAGGGCCATGCCCTCTTGGGCAGATCAACACGGGTTGATATGAAGCAAGTCCAAGCAATGCTTAAACTTGCTACCTGTGACCACCTTAGTTAACATGTCTGCGGGATTCTCATTCGTGTGTACCTTCATGAGAGAAATATGGCCTTCCTCTATGACATCCCGCACAAAATGATACCTGACATCGATATGTTTGGTATGAGCATGATGAACTTGATTCTTCGCCAAGTGAATTGCACTCTGACTGTCGCACCACAAGTTCACGTTCTCCTGCTCAATCCCCAAATCATCTAGAAGACCCCACAACCACAATGCTTCCTTTACTCCCTCTGTCATGGCCATGTACTCAGCCTCTGTAGTAGAAAGTGCCACTGTAGCCTGTAACATCGATCGCTAACTAACCGGAGCCCCATGTATCCTGAATACATAACCAGTAGTAGATCGCCGTCTATCTAGATCGCCCACATAATCAGAGTCCACAAATCCATCAATCTGACATGTTTCTCCACCAAAATGCAGACCCGTACCAACGGTACCCTTTAAGTACCTCAGGACCCACTTCACTGCTTCCCAGTGCGCCTTTCCCGGATTCGCCATGAATCTACTGACCACACTGACCGCCTGTGAAATATCTGGGCGTGTACACACCATTGCGCATATTGCCGCCAACCGCACTAGCATAGGGAACACGCTCCATGTGCGCCTTCTCTTCCGCTGTAGTAGGAGATTGTTTATCAGAAAGCCTAAAGTGTGGAGCCAATGGAGTCACCACCGACTTAGCACTTTGCATCCCGAACCTCACGATCACCCGCTCTATGTAGCCCTTCTGACTTAAGAACAATCGCCGGTTCGCCCGCTCTCTTCTAATTTTCATACCCAGTATTTTCCTAGCGGCCCATGTCCTTCATCTCAAACTCTTCACCAAGTTGAGATTTCAGCCTATCTATCTCCACCCTGCTCTTAGAAGCAATAAGCATGTCATCCACATACAAAAGGAGATAGATATAATTACCTCCACGAAGCTTCTGGATGTAAACGCGACAATCATAGTCGCTTCCGGAAAACCCATGCTTCAAAGATGAAGGAGTCAAATCGCTTGTACCATCTGCCGAGGAGATTGTTTCAATCCATACAGTGACTTCTTCAAACGACACACATGATGCTCCTTATCCTCAACCTTGTAGCCCTCAGGTTGATGCATATAGATCTCTTCATCCAAGTCTCCGTGCAAGAAGGCCGCTTAACATCGAGTTGTTCCACCAAGATCACCATGAGCAACAATACTCAATAGCACCCAAATAGAAGTGTGTTTCACCACCGGAGAAAATATCTCATTGTAATCCACACCCTCTCTTTGTGCAAACCCTTAGCCACTAGCCTTGCCTTGTACCTTGTACCACCGAGCTCAAAGATCTTCTTTTCTTTTATACACCCACTTACAACCAATAGCTTTTCTTCCTACTGTAATGGGACCACCTCCCATGTTTGGTTCTTCCAAGAAATTCCATCTCTTCCTCCATCGCACCAACCAACTCTCACTATCCTTATCCCGAATAGCTTCCTTGAAGGAGACCGGCTCGTCCTCCTCCACCGAGTGCGTATTCAACCAAATTAACCCGCCCATAGTGTTTGGGGTTGATCAGCCCCAGCTTACTGCTTGTATGCTCGCCTTGGCCTAGTGGAAGCCAAACTATCCTCGAGCTGCTGTTGTTGTAGTGCTGTGTATTCTCTGTGAACCTCCTCCCGCCAAGCTCATCATCTACGACTTCCCACTTGAACACGACTAGAACCCGGTTGGTCTTTAGGTTCTATTTCAATAACCTCGAGACTTAGAAGTCTCATCGGTCCTAACACCATCATCCTTGAAGCCCTAGCAATCATGGATTTCTCATCAAAGGTAACATCCATGCTGATCAAGAACTTTGAATCTTCCGTACACCAAAGGCGATAGCCTTTTACGCCCTTCGCATATCCCAAGAATATTGCCTTCTTGGCCCTCGCGTCAAGCTTTCCCTCGTTGACGTGATAGTAGGCGGTACATCCGAAAATTTCGAGCCTATCATAATTTGCATGCTCTCGACCACACCCTATAGGGTGTATCATCATCAATGTCGAATGTGGTGAGCGGTTCACGATGTAACAAGTCAGTAGCCACCGCTTACGCCCACCATTCGTTGCCCAATCCAAAGATATGATCGCATACTCATTGCTTTCTCCGCAATGTTCGGTTCGATCTCTCTGCGACCCCATTCTCATTGTGGTGTTGACTGATGTCGATGTCGAACAATTCCCTCCTGATCACAGAACTCCTTGAAAGCACCATCTGTATACTCTGTACCGTTATCAGATCTTAGTGTCTTCAATTTCTTTCCCGTCCTGTTCTCAACCATTGCTCTCCACTTCTTGAATGTCTCGAACACCTCATTCTTATGTTTCAGAAAGTAAATCCAAGCATACCTCGAATAGTCATCTATGAACGAGACATAATATCTAGAACCACCCTTAGAAGTGGTTTGAGCCGGACCCCAAACATCCGTGTGCACATAATCTAGTATCCCTCTGCTCTTAGACTTGCTTCTCAGAAACTGAACCCTGTGTGACTTTCCATACACACAATCCTCGCAAAAATCCATACTAGGTTCCTTCAGATTCTTCAGCAGACCCTCTTTACCAAGCAGAACTAAACCCTTCTCTGACATATGCCCAAGCCGCCTATGCCATAACCGTGTGTGCTCACATGGGTCTCCACCACTTCCTTCCGGTTCAACGGCTCTCGCATCGCAGAGTCGTGCACTAAGAGAGTATATAAATTACCGTGACGAACACCCTTCATCACTACAAGGGAACCCCGAACAACCTTCTTCACTCCATTCTCCGTAACAATTTTGCAACCGCCGGAGTCTAATGCACCAACTGAGATAAGATTCTTCCGCAAGTCGGGAACATGCCTCACATCCGTCAAGGTTCGAACCACTCCATCATGCATTTTGATTTTGATATTACCTAGCCCCACCGTTTTACAAGCATGGTTATTTCCCATCAATACGGTTCCACCATCAATGCCTCTGTAGGTAGTAAACCACTTTCTATTTGGACACATGTGGTAAGAGCAACCAGAATCAAGTATCCACTTCCCGGAGATATCATCGCCACCCGTGACGACATAGCACTCCTTATCGCTCCCTTCCTCTGAAACGTAGCTCGCTTCTTTCTTGCCCTCTCTCCTCTCAGTCTTGTTGTTGTTCTTCTTTCCACCTACTCTCTTATTTGGACAGTCGACCTTGAAATGCCCAACTTCACCGCATTTGAAACACAATTTTCCCGCAAGAGGTCTCGATTTAGATCTAGACTTTCCTCCCTTGTCTTTTCCTCGCTCATTGCTCCTTCCTCTAGCAAACAATCCTCGACTTGTTCTTTGTTACCACCAGTAGTCATGTCACTGGTTGCAATCTTCCGAAGGTCATCCGCTAGAAGCGCCGTTCTAGTCTCATCCATCTTCAAATTGTCTCCTACAAGCATCAGTGTTTGCACCAGGTTCTCATAAGATTTCGACAGAGACGTAGTAGAAGCTGATCCTCATCTACAACTTTCACATCTATGTCTTTCAAGTCGATATGATCCTATCAAACTTGTTGATGTATTCCGGATTGATGAGCCCTCCTCCATCTTGCAAGTATACAATTTGGATTTTAAATAGATCCGGTTCGTTAGACTCTTCGTCATGAAGGTACTTTCTAACCGACCACACGCCATGGCCGTTTCCTCTCCATCTACCAAGAAAGCAACATCCCTTTCAAGGCATAGGATAATCGACGCCGTGCTTCCGTGATCCAGCTCCTCCCAATCCTCATCGACATATCCTTGTGCTTCTTCTCTTTTCCAGCCAAAGCCTTGTGTAATTTTTGCGAAATCAGTGAGTTTTTCATCTGCATCCTCCAATAGGAAAAATCATTCTTCCCATTGAACTTTTCAATCTCGAATTTTTCTACTTTGACCGATTCATCGGTAGACGCCATTCTCCGCTTGTATAAATCGCTTCTCGAAATTACCGAGCACCACCTCAAACCGTGGTTACACCACTTCCGACCAATAATGTACCGATACCAATTGTTGGGATGCGGGTCAACACGCCAAGACGCAGCGATATCACCTGAGAGAAGGCTTTGTATATTCCCGTTTCACGAAGGAAATAAGAATAGAAAGTAAAATATCTCAACAAAGTGAGATATCTACTCTTCCTCTCAACAAGACTAGGACCGAATCAAGGGAACCTACAAACAACAAAGAAATTCACAAAGAAACAAGAAAGACACGAGATTTACGTGGTTCTAAGAAAATTGCCTACTTCCACGGGAGGGTGAGGGAGATTTGACTATAAAGAACACCGACGACTTGTACAATCCACAAGCTCGCCCCAAAGAAAAACTTTGATTTTTACCCAAGAGAAATTGACCTCTCTCTTGTAGAATCTCTCCAAGCTTTCTCTTTTCTCTCTCTAATCACGCCAAAAAGCCCTAGCTTTTTCTCCCTTTTCTTCACTTTTCTCCACACCACAAATCCTAGGTTTAACTCCCTATTTAAAGGGAATTAATTAAGAATTTTCCTTCAACCTAGCCAATGTGGGACTAAATCCTAGGTTTAACGTGGGTGCGTTCACATGTACGAAATATGTTCAATAAAATTAAATCAAATTCAACAATATGTTTTAGAAAGTTAAAGCTAATTCAGGTTCTAATGATTACGAGAAAGCTTTTTAATAAGAGGAATATATCAACAACAACAACAACAACAAGAAAAAGTTGTAGTCTTCTTTTATAAATTGGTATATACTAACTCTTTTGTGCTATTATGTATGTAATAAGTTTAACAAATTTAAAGCATAATTCAAACACTCATGGTTATAATAAAAGTTTTAGAATGTTAAAATCACAGCAAAAAGATATGTTGTTAACTTTCTTAAATAGTTATAATTTAGATCTCATTTTATTATTTTGGAAAATAATACCTGAAAAATTTCCCGCAGCAATGCGCGGGTATAACACTAGTGTCTTAGTATAGCATTCGACAAATCACATCCAATTATAATAAACAACAGGTATATGCATTGATCTCAACATTCCTTGTGATTAGTTGAAAATTTGTGGCAATATTAAAATATGCTTAGAATGAGAGCGTTTGCATCCACGCTTAAATTAAAAAAAGGTTAATTTCACATAATTCTTGATGGGTGTTGCATATAACTCTCTTGAACTTTTTTTATCTCACATAACTTTTCTAAACTATGGGGTGTCTCGCAAAATCCTCCTGAACTTTACACCAAACCCCCTACTTATAATTTGTAAATAACTAAAATATCTTTAAGCGAAAAAATCCAAACTTTGTCATTTGTCATTTACATACAACATGCATCCTCCCCAAAATTTTGAGTTTTTCCCCTCAAAAAAATTAGTTATTGCAAATTACATGGGGGTCCGAAGAGAAAATTTGAAATTTAGGGCGGTTTTGTGATACACCCCAAAGTTCAGAGGAGTTGTATAACATAAACAAAGTTCATGGAGTTATGTGCAATATCCCCTAAAGTTCAGAGGGTTTTTGTGAAATTAACTCATTATAAACTGTTGTAATAACATGAGGTTACAACTACATGCGGATAAAACAAATGAGTTACAAGCTACATATGGATGCAATTATATTTGTAGTCACGATATTCCCTAACCAAACACATCTACAATTATAACCAACGAAAAGACAACGTGTGTTTAGCAACTTCTCAAAATGGGGTCCGGTTCATACCTGACTTTATTTTAAAAAAAAAAATTGTTTGGAGGAAATTAGACCAACTCTAGCCCAGTTTTTTCTAACACCAATTTTAGCTTTTAAGTTGTTGTTGTTTTTACCACCTCCCCTTTTGGTCCAAAATAAAATTAATTTTGTTTAAATCAGTGTTAATGCTGACCCAATTTTATTTTAGGATATTTGACACACACACCCTAATACTCACGGTTAAGTTTGTAACCGCCATAGTTCAATTTTCCGAATTTAGGCATCTAGAACATCGCATATTCGCGTCTTTCTCCAAGAAACATCAAACGTACACCCCTCCCTCACCCAAATCCCCATCGTTATCTACCGTTTGATACTCAAACAACGGTCGAGATTGCTTGAACTTAATCAGGTGCCGTTTCGGTTCCGGTTTCAGTTTCGGGCTTAACCCGAAAGCAAGTCGGATTTAATAAAATCCTGTCCATTTATCAACCCCACTTTATTATTTAATTTTCGCCCTAATTCTGTTCAGATTTCTTGGAGGAAAAAAAATTCACTGAGAGAATTTTTCTTCCCCTCGATTGATCTTCTAGGGTTTTATACGACGAAAGGTTAGTGCTGATTCTTGTTTTATACTTCGATTCTAATATTAATTGATTGGATATTGAAAGCGTTGGTTTCTATAACCTTTTAATTTTTTTTAAAATTTTTATTTTTGTATCTCAAGGATCTAGGTAATTTCTTGTTGGTGAAATTTTGATATTGTGTTGCTGATTTTTTAAAAATTTAATGGACCTACATATTTTTGTATGTGATTATAATCTGAGTTTCAGGTAATTAGATATTATCGATGTATCTGATACAATTTATGAAGGCTATGATTAATTGAACCCTAGAAATTATTGAATCCTCAAAGCCCTAATTTTTTTCCTCAAAAAGATAAAAGTTATCGGGATTCAATAATTTTAGGATTACAACAAATCATATCTTTCATAAATTTTGAGATGTTATTTCCTTTTATTATTGCTTGAAATTTTTGAACTTTATTCTCTATTCTATCCGAATCATAGTTTTGTTGTTTAAATCTGTACAGTTAGTTTGTTCCATTAATCTTTTCGTCATTACTTGTGATCTTATTGATATATGCTTAATTCTATGTTCGAAAAATTCTTAACGAAGTTTATATATTCCTAATTCTTTTTTCTTTTCTTTTTTGGGTTTTGAAACAGAGAGGCAAATTTCGTATCAAATATCATTGTGATCATGAAGTTTAAGAAAGGAAGCAAGGTGGAGGTGTTGGATAAGAGAGAAGTGCCCAGCGGCTCTTGGTTGTGTGCCGAGGTCATCTCGGGTAATGGAGATTACTACAGTGTCAAATATGATTGTTATTCAGATAATGCGGGTGTTACAGTCGAAAGAGTACCAAGGGGCGCAATTAGGCCCCGCCCTCCTTCAGTCTTATACACAAGGTGTTGGGTTCCTGGTGACATTGTGGAGGTATTCGAGAAGAACTCATGGAAGCTTGCTGAAGTATTAAAGGTAGTTAAAGGGAAGTATTTCTTTGTTCGGCTCATTGGCTACTCTAGGAAACTTCGAGCTCACATGTCCGACCTCAGGCCACGACAGGTGTGGGAAGATAACAGCTGGATTGTAATTCAGAAGGTAATCTTGTTAATTTATATTTGTGATACATTTGTTCATGAGAGTGTCCTATCCTTTTTTGTTCTTGATGATGTTTGAGTTCTTAGCTTTTACATAAATTGTTGTATTCATGCAGTTTTAAAGTAGCTTAATATTTGCTTAGGATATCATGGCTATCTAGAATAGCCTTGCTTTTCATCCTCCACTTGATTCTGATTGATTAGTCATTTGCTGTTGCAGGAAGGAGGTAATGATAGGTTCATGAACAGCCAGTCTAAAGCAGGAGATGACAGTAACCGAATGCCTCAGTCGGGTATAGAGGGGAAATCCTCTGGCCAAAATGATCAGTTTTCCCACAAATATGAAGGTGGTCTTGACGAATGCGGCTGGGTGACTTTAGAAAGCAAGAAGAGAAGGCAATGCTTGTACTCGCCCCAGATGGATTCATGCACCGGAGCTCGCAAGAAGATGAGATTTGTCGAGAAAATGGAGAGGAGTCAGAGAGCCTTGGGGACAGTTTCATCGCATCTACTTGAAAAGGTAGATGCTGATGCTTCCTCACAAATAATTCACGATGCAAAATGTACATCTTTAAAATACAGAACAAGCAGATTTTGCGAAACAGATGTGGATGAGCAAAAGCAAAATACTTCCGTTGGCTATAATTTTGTAGGTTGTTTAGAACATGATGATGCTAAGAGTACATGTTCATCAGTTGGTAGTTGTACTGTTAGCAGTGGGCTAAATAAGTCACTGGACTACCTTATAACTAGTCAAACTCATGGCACACATAGTCATTATGATGACACTGCATCATCTCACGAATCAGGAAGTGAAAACTCACTTCTTGTAAAAGGGGGATTACCTGAAGAAACTCATTGTCTAGAGTTAAATGCATACCATTCTACTGTGATGGCATTATATGCATCTGGGCCCTTAAGTTGGGATAAAGAAGTTTTGTTGACAAACCTCCGCATTATGCTCAACATTTCAAATGATGAACACCTTTTGGAGTTGAAGAACTTAACATCTGCTAAAAACAGATATTCGTCATAGGGCACTGGAATTCATCCTAGGATGTAGGTTTTCTTCAACTTAGAATTCTATGAATCCATTCAGCAATGTCCAATCCTACCCGATGTTTGACCAATTTAATGTATTTGTTGGTGTAAGTATGATGGGGATTGAGACATGTAACTATAAGAGATCTTAAAGTTTGAAATTAATGAAGTGAATTGATGTACCTAGAACTTCTGTACAATAAACTTTCTAAAGCAATGTAACATCTTATATTTGAAGTTTATTCAATATTGTTCTTGCCTTCTGTCAAATATTATTTGTTTTGTATATTCTGCATCCAGCGTTTGGTTAAAGTTGCGTAAATTCTCAACATTTGCAAGATGTAAACATTTTTAGCAGGATACCTGGTTAAATTTCATGAGATCATTTTATTGTAACATCGGCATTGTTGTGGTGTTCAATTGTATCTTAACTTCTAACTATATACAGGGACTAACTACCTGTTTTGTACAGCACAAGCTTAGTCACGATGAGCAAACAATTCTATTCTGGCTTATGAGCTATGTCTTTTGGACAAATCAAGGTAAGACATCTTTTTAGTACAAGATGGGACTTTCATAATTTTTAGAAAAGGAACGTTTGTTGAAGAGCTTGGAAGGCTGTTAGAAGAAAGTTTGTAATGTGTTTGATCATGCATGCTGGAACTGTGCATATGAATGTGCATTCAATGCACAAGGGGTTTCATTTTCATGGTGATAATGTTAGTAAGTTTCTTTTCCTCTCGCCACTACTTCCTTTTAGGTCAAAACAATTGTTCCTTACAACTTGTTTAATTTGATGGATGTTGAATACAAGCAGACACTGCGTTTTCTTCATGATAAATACGAAATGTTGGGCTGCATTTAGATGTCGGCACTATTAATGCCTCAATTTGGGAAAATGATTTTACTCCCATGCCTTTTCGGGGCCAAAGTTGGAGACTCCTTAAGCTTGTCTTACATCCAAGATGAAGGTGGTGACTGCCATCTATTTATATATCTTGGATTGTGATGCTTGTCTCTGATTATTCCCATCAGCATGTGGAGATCTGGTATCCTTCTCTACTTCTATTTCAAAAAAATGTTGTGCCTTTACTTCATGAATTACAGTCAGAGAAGCCAATCAAAAGATGTACAAGCAAATGATTGACATGTACATGACTCAAAAGGTTTATTCTAAGCTTTCTCTTATAAACTTCCGCATTTTCATTACTTACTAATTCTGATTGTACTGTGCATGTTTTTGTACTAACCATTCAGCGAAGTCCAGGTTTCTTTGCTCAAATTTTGTGAACAGATAAGATTGACTATTTTGTTTATGTTACATAGACAAATAATGCTTGTGCATGTGCAATAGGTAAAATTCAGTAGTATGGTTGTCAATATCTTATGACTTGTAATATGTAACTATGATTCAATGCTATATGTAGAGAAATTGATACGTATCTCATGCAGGTATTTGTTAGGTCAATATATCTTGTGGATAAGGTACAGTTAATGCATCTTACAACACGATTCATATTTTACAATATGCCATTTTCTAGGGAAGTTGATTCGATTTATAATTGGATTTCTGACTCATTAAATAAGAATGTTCAAGTTTAGTTACAAATTGCAACCTTCAGAATAATTAACAAAAGAGAACATCCAAGTCCAACTTGCCTGCTTAGTTAATGCACCTACAAAACTATCATCAAGCCTACTTTTCTTTCTCCACTTTCTGCCAAAATTCGATCAATCCTAAAATCTCTCACTTCGATTAGTAAATCCACATGTTGGACCTTATAATGCGGTGGTTTTGTTATGTATAATCACAGTTATGAAGGAAGAGGAAGAAATTTGACAAATATATATCTGTCATGTCTATCATATTGGGAGTCGATGATGAATGGACTGGGGAGAGAACATTGTCTTTCGAAAGAGAACCCTTGAATAAATATCCAAGGCTGTTTTGAACTTGAAGGAGGACCAAGTTGCTCCATCAAAAAGGATAGACAGATAAAAACCACTAATTTCTAGTAGATGTTAATAATTATTGATTTATTAATTTTTAATTTGTGAGTATATAATGAGCTCTCTATGCATATGCTATTTGTTGAAAAGGCCTTGACAAATTTACACATTGTTACTTGAAGGGAGGAAAAAGAGTAATAGAGTGGGGAAGAGATCATCTTGAAGATTATAATAGTGAAAAACATCGAGAATGATTGATTGATGTAAGTGTGTGTGTGTGTGTGTGTTTTATTTTTATTTTTATTTTTATTTTATACCATCGAATTATGTGTTGTCATTTTGTTGAAGACCTTATATTCTGTCATTGGACTTTGATTTTTTTTCCCCTTATTCATGTACTTGTACTTTCTCTTGACAGTTTTTACACTTCTTCATGGTTATTGATCACTCCTTGCTTTCAATTGGTCTAGATTCTTGTGAAATATACGCTTCTCCATGTATGATTTTAACTAATATAAGGGTTCTAGCTTATCTTACGTTGCAGGGTACTAACATCTATGGAAAACGATGTGTTTGCATATATGCAGGGAACATGCTATGTGGCTTTATGGGACAACTCAAGTAGTCACTGCTGCTCTGTAGTTTATTAATTATTTATTTGTTATGACTAGAAAAAGGTTTATTGCTAAAAAGATAAAGCTAGTTGTTTTTCTGAAGATTAAGTCTATTTCTGTCCTTGTTTCACCAATAGAATGATTGTCTATTGTTTGTTTGATGTCTTCATGTTGTTGTTGCTCTGCTATATCTTCTGAAGAAAAGAGACCGAAAAGATAATAAAATCTTTACCAAACCAAGCATTGTTTCATGAAAGTGAATGTATAATTTGATATCTTTCTAATAATTAGGAGGTTGAATGTTTAAGGTGCTGAATATTGTAAGGAAGATTCAGGGTGGTTTCACTGTATTTGAGGGGTCAAAACTTTCTGTTTTTGGTGAAAATGGTTATGGAGTGACTGGTTTGGACCATAGGACCTTGTGATTAAAAGTAGATTTTTTAAAAGAAGGATGGTAAAGAATTTGAGTGACGAGGTTCCCATGCCCCTCTTCTTTGTTCTTAATGGGGATTGGGACACTGTACTAGTTTGGTTATCAAGTCTAAGAATGGAGATACAATCAGGTTGTGGTTAGCTTCAGTCATTGGAAATGTTTCTCTTGATCGTGTTTCTCCCTTTCTGAGGATCGTGTTATCAATTCTAAGAATTAATGCACCTGTGGTTTGTTAGTATGTGGTTATTTATGCATCTGTGGTAAGATTCGGTCATCGGATAATTCCATTTAGGAGGATTTTGGTATGTACCAGATCCCCATGGTTAACCGTCGTACTTGCTGCATAATTATAGTTGGTTTGTCTGATTCATTTTAATGGAAATGTAACTGTTGGTGCATTAATTCTTGATATATGGGAGAGGTCCCCCCCCCCCTCTTCCCCAATCTTTGTTATAAGATCATTATTTGAAGAATATCAGTAATTGTCCCATGTAGGTGCTGCGGAGATTGCCACTATAAAGGTAAGGGATACTAGTTCTGCAGCAGAATCATCTGTTGAAAGTTAAAAATCCTTAACTCGGTTTTGCACTGTTTGCTTTTGTCAGTTACAATTTAATGAAACAGAACACGCCTAAAGCAGGAAGAGAACTGCATCTTGTTCGATTGTTGGAGTGTAATCATGAGAGTTTTTAGTAGAGGATAATAATTTATGTGATCCTCCTATGCTATCTTTAATTTGTCTGGTGTTTATCAGAATTCTATGTTGTTTGTTGAGGAATTTAAATATGATACTGATATGAGCTGCATATTCATTTGTTTGTGTGTGATCTTTGAGCAGGTTATTGGCATGTTTAAAAGAAGAGGGAAGTATTTGAGTTGATGGTAGAAGATAGATCATTTGGTTTCCATTCGTCCATTTTCAGTGCCGGTGCTTCGTCAAGGATTGCTGATTCCTGAAGACATCATGTTGCTTTGTCTTTCTGTTTACGTCCAAAAGACATTATTCTTTTAGGATTTCTTAGTTGAAGAAAATGTCTCTTTGCTGTCTTACTAGGAAAATTGTGTCCGGATATTTATTATCAGTTTGAAAGTCTGTAAGAATTCTGGTTACTTACTGCTTACAGGAAATGAATTCGAGTTCAAATTCTGAATCTTCAAGTCAAATTCTGTCAATAAACAGATTGATTTAAAACGTTTGGAAAACTGGTTGGTTTGCAGCTGCCTTGAGTTAGCAGGGGTTAACAGAGGATGGAGTTTGATAAAGTACATATCATAAAAGTAGTTATCAGTTCTGGGGGGCTTGTTTGGCTCAATTTTGACTCTACTTAAATACAAGAGCATCAATTATACGAGTACAGTCTATTACCAGAGGAATCTGTTTTGCTAAGTGCTTCACAAATTATTCTTTGCATCACAAATTATTGATATTTTTCTTTGTTTTTGTACAGAGAGGTGACCAGGTTTTTAATGTGATATTTTTCATATTTCATCTGTCTGCTTTTTCAATGACCCAATTATCAGTTGGAAAGCAGACAATTTAAATTCTAGTACAAACCCCCTGCAAGTGCCGCAAGTGTTCTATTGGTTGGGGCTTGGCGCCTTGGCCCAAAAGGTCAATGGTCTATCCGTGTCTATGACATGTTTATTACCAATTTTTAATTTCTAATTATTAAAAATGCAACACTTGTGCTGCTCACACGGGTCTGGGCTGTGAAAGAAGGGCCTCAGATCGCTCGTGCTCTCATGAAAAATAATAATAATAATAATAAATAATCCATACTAATTTCATAAAGCTGAACAAAAGTACTCTTGGCCTTAGAACCACTGTTTTGATATTTTTGCTCAACAACAACAACCATCATAACTACATCAACAGGCCAGCCACAACAATTATCACCATCTCAGACTATGAAACATTTTTCTTTCACGTTGATTGATATCACAGCAAACTACAGTAAAGCGCAGCAAGAAGCTGCGTCCAACTTCTACAACACAACACCAAAGCTTATCCCCAAATCTTCACTTCTTAGTACGCAAATTTATATGTTTAACTACCTACATACATATTTTTCAAGCTCAATACTCGCTGCAAACATAAACTCATTCATCATTCTCTTCACATCCTCAGTTTCCGGACACTGCTACGGACACTAACCAGCGTCACGTCATCGATAACCGGTCCACAGAGCGACCCGTCAGTCTTACTATGATAAAAGCTACTCAAAAACACAACCCTAGTCCTCGCCGCAACCGCCGTAAACTTCAAAACCCCGCGCTTAAACCCTCCCTTCCCCAGCGACTCATAAGGAATCTTCACGTTGGCCTTCGCAGCGTACGCCTCAATAATCATCGAACCTTCGCAGGAATTGGCTGCATCGCCGACCGAGAAAGTCAAGGAGTAGGTTTTCCCAGGGACAGTGCGGACGACTTGGGCAAGTGCACTTTCTTTGCCTGCGACAAGCTCGACTGCACGCTTGCCCCTAGGGACCGAGAAGTGAGCGGAGTCGATGTATTTGACAGCTTTGAGAGACTCGACCATCCAGGCAGGGAGAGGGGAGTGTGTGTCTTCGATGTTTGGGGGGATGAGGACTCCCCATGAGGTGTTGGGGAATATGTAGGGGCCTTCTTCGAAGTCGGAGTTCTTTAGGAGGTTGGCTGGTGACGATTTGGAGGGGAAAAAAGTTCGAATTAGTTATTGAGATTTGATTTTAAGTGAGTACTTAAGCAAAAGGAAATTTAGATTTGCATCAAGTTTCAATGCTTAAGATTTTACGCTTAAGTAAATAATTTGGCAATCAATGTGGTGTTGTTTGACAATGAGTTTAAGTGAGCAATGATAAGGAGCTACTATCTTTGCCAATCAAATGGAATGAATTAACCTGTTTTGGTTAATTTGTTAGGCACAATTTTTTCAAATTTGAAATTCAATGTTTGGTGAGCTAGAAAAGTTGTCGGATTTGTACAGTAAATGCATTACTATTATAAATTAAGTGTTAGTTTATCTGCAATTTTTTGGAGCTGACATCCAAATTGGCTACAACGAATGCTGTATTTTTCTTTATACACAATAAAAATCCAATTACTATTCCTAAGTAGCTTTTTCTTAACCAAAACCTGAAAAAAATTTCAATTTGATCCTAACATTCGCCGCTGCAGCTATATTTAACTCTTACTTACATGAAATATATTAATTAGTTTTCGCTAAAAAAGTATATTACTAGTTAATTTAACCATTTTCTTTAATCTTTCATTACGTAGTTAAGCATAACGAGTAAAATACTTCAAAACAAGAGGGTCGAAAATACTCACTGTTTGTAATTCTTGGAGGGTACAAAGTCCTGATGGCAACCGAATCGATCAACGGTCCACAAGCCGGATCCTCCTCAACCCCGGGATTGTGAATCACCAAATCCACCTCATCGAACATCGCCCTGAACCCCCACGCGTACGAATCCCACCCGATGCTACTGTACATGGTCTGCATCGGGAGCACGCCAAACTCTGGCGTGACAGACACATTGAGCCGCTCCTCCTGCGCGCAGGTTCGCGCTGCGCTGAACGTGATGGCGTAGTACATTCCCTTTGTTACTTTGAGTTTCTGTTTGATGGACGCCTCGTTGCCTAAGCGAACGGCGTAGGCTCCCTCGGGGACGAGGAGGAGCATGTCGCCTTGCTTCTGGCCGGATTTTATGTACTCGACGAAGCCAGAGATCTCCCAGTTTGGGATTGCGTCGTGGGATTTCACCTCTGAGCCTTTGAGTTTGCCCGGGCTGGGGCCTTGCTCGAAGTTACCGTTAGGTAGTAGTCCTGGGTTAATAATAGAACATGTAACATGAGTCATTATGAACAACCTTACAGGGATCCAACTGAATATTTTATTTTATTCTGCAAATTATTCTGGTTCTAATTTTGAGTTACAAGTGACCGACTTTGGCCTAATCAAAGTATAAATTCATTTATTTCTTATTAAAAACTTTTTTTATAAAGGAAGAAAACTTAATTTCAATGGACAAATGAAAAATCGTCTATTAACACTTGATATTAAGTTATTTCCATATTTTGATTGAAACTTTTAAGAGCACAACGTTGATGAACATAGAAATATTAAGTTATTTCTATGTTCGTCAATAGTGTGCTCTTTTCTACCCATCTTTTATTTTTAAAAAAGTACTAAAGCCCTTTTTTCTAAAAGAAATATGCCAGAATTAAATTCTTGAAACGGTCTAGCAGTGGTCACATGGGTTTGGGTCCATCTAGAATTAATATATGGGTCCAGTTTGGTTCGGAATTGGATCCGAATCAAGTAATGTACGGATAGGGGACCATTGTCATTTGATTCCATGTGCAATAGAAAATTACCAATATCAATAGCAACAACTAGATATAGTTGAATATATACATGTGAAAGTGTACAGCCAAGAGATATGAGACATCAACTCCTGTCTCATATCGACTCATATGTTTCTATTAAAACTACTTAAAGCTTATAGTCAAGGGTTAAACATGAAGGTGATGATGACAAATGCAAGAATTTTTTTGTACTTTAATTAGGAGAATGACAACCAAGTCCAGTCCTTATCATTGTTTTTGACACTTCAAGTGTGATTCACAATGTTTTAAAATGTAGACATGTTGTTGTTGTTGTTATTTGTTTCGACTTTGTTCATTCTTAATGAAATTGAAAACTATATTCAAAATAGACTAAATAGCACTTAAGTAACTTACATGTCTTTTGCAGCATTTATACGCCCTAAGTTGTTTAAAATTGACAATTTGCTACCCTCGGCTCCGCAGTTATTAAAATTTTCACCCAAATGTTCTCATGTGACACCCACATGCTAATTCTAAGAGCCAAATGAGAACTTGCAAAGAAAAAATTTTCACGTCTACACAACAAACGAAAGCAAAGTGCCCATTTTAAACAATTTAGGGTGTATAAATGCTGTGAAAAAACAAGTGAGGATATGTGAGCACAAAGTGAGCAAAACTATAAGGTACTTAAGTGCTATTTAGCCTTCAAAATATTGAAATTATAACTAGTGACTTAAAATCTCAAAGATTAGAATATTAGACATTGAATTTGTACCTTCAGTATCGTTTAGATGGTTTTATATTAATTTTCTATAGTTTTTGAAAGGGAATATGGAAAAGAGAGGGGGATAAAAACTCTTTTAAAAGGGTACTTTAGGAAATCAGGAATAAAAGGCACATGACGAACTGATACGCACGTGAACGTCGTGTCAGAGCTTCACAGAACGTGGCTTTTTGAAAAAAAGGTTTCGTACTCACCAAAAAAAATAAAATATATTTACTATTTTACTTCCCCTAAAAATTACACACCCAAAAAGGATCCAAGTACAATACCAAAATTTGAATTTGAATTCTTGCCCTCAAAAAGTGCAGGCAAAATAAATGAGTAAATATACTAAAGTCTTGGACATAATCTTCATCGTAATTTCTTTTTTAAGAAATATAAATTAATGGGTATTTTTTCACGTTGACAGCTTAAGCTCGAACAGTTAAGCTCAAATGGAACATTAAAAATGACAACTGAGAGAGAGAGAGCTCACCATCGGTGATGGCTACGGCAACGTGTACCGCGGCGCACAGTAACAGCAGCGGCGCAGTGTAACGCAACATCTTCCAGCGAGAAGTAAAGTGAACAGTGAACTCGAGAGGAAGAAAGAAAGAGAGGTGAGATGAAACAAGCTGAGGCTATGGGGGCTTATATGCACAGTGCGGGGTGGAAGAGCCCCTTGGTTTCGTGATAATAACGGATTGCCACTACGCCGGATGCATTTAATGTACACGTGTCGAATGGCCCAGCTGCTGAGGGGAGGAAAGTGCGGCATCTGAGCTCGTATCGTGTGAAGTTACGACTCTGCCCTCGCCCGACAAGGGTAGTTTGGTTATTTCTCGTTCTTATTGTACAAGCTGGGTTTGAGTGTTATGAAGGTTGCATGAGTGTTTACTAGACAAATGTTATAACTATTTTATCTATAGCGTTAACTGTCTAATTGAGATCTTCTCATTTTGTATTTGTGCAAATTGAGTGAGCTTGAAAATTTTATGTGAAAAATAGAGTGATGCAGAAATATGGAATGTTATTTATGAGTAAAGCTCCCCGCGAAGTAAGAGCTCTATCTACCAATCTTTTAATGCTTTGGATTTGTTCTGAAATGGGTGCTAATATGTGTGGATCTTGAGAAAAGATTGTTTTGATGTGCATTACACATCAACAAACAGTTCAAAGCAATTTAAGTGATAAAGAAATTGAGGATGAAAGTCTGAGTTCTCTTAAGTTGATATTTTCCGTTGATATTTGCTTCGGAGAAAATAGAGTAATATAATTTTAAAGAAACGTTGTAAATTAATGAAGTTTATTTGAGAAAAATACTAGTGAGGATGGAAATATTTTATTTTGATTTATTCAAGTTGAATTATGGTTCGCATCCACTCCACAGTGGTGAGAAACACAAGGTATTGGTCAATGTGAATCTTTTAATATTTTTTATGTTTCCTCTTTTCTGTTTTTTTCCTCCTCTTATTTCTTCTTTTCAAGTAACAATGTGGGGACAAATTTTCAAAACCAATCTTTTTGAAACTTTATTTTCAAAAATCGACCCATTTATCTTTTATTTAGCATTTTCAACCGGTTAACAAATTTGAAACCGGTCGAAAATGCTAAATAAGTTGCAAAAACTTCACGAGATTTAGAATCCCGTGAAGTATTTCGTGAAGTTTAGCACTTAATTAATCACCGCTATCAAAATTGCCTGGAGCAATGGGGAGGATTAACCCTGGATAATTAAGTGTTAAACTTCATGGGATTCTAAATCCCTTGAAGTTTTTGCAACTTATTTAGCGTTTTGACTCAGTTTCAGCCAACTGGCTAAAATTAAGTCGAAAATGCTAAATAAATGATAAACATGTCGATTTTTGAAAATAAAATTCAAAAAGGGTTGGTTTTAAAAATTTGTCCAATGTGGTCATCATAGTTCCTTCTGAATTTTAACTTTATTTTCCAAATAATACTCAGTAATCGAAAGTAAATTCTGATCCCTGAGTTTAAACATGTGTAGACCTATCATTTACCAAATATCTTGTCTATCTACATATTAGAACACTTAATGCTTTCTGTTTTTATGGAGCACGAAGGTTAACTAAAATTATTGAATCATGTATAAAATTTTAAAAGGAAAGGAGACTACCGTGATATGATTGTCAAATCAAGGCGCACATGTATTCAATTTTAAAACTTTGAATCACATGTAAGTACCATTTAGGCTTAGCTAATAATAAAGATTTATGTCATTATGCAAGATATCTTAAGACGCCTCCAGCATAAATAGGGAAGGTTCTAAGAAGGCACTCCCACTATGAAGGAGAGAAGAAATAGAAGTTAGTTCTTTACAAACTCATTTGGTTCTAATAAAGACAACTTAATTATGGCTGTTAGCTTAAACTATACCTCAAATAGACATTTTCATCTTAGGATCTGGATCCTCACTAGTTAGATGGTAATTGAAGAGGTCAAATTTTCTCAATCTTTATCTTCTATATCACTACTAACGGATAAGATCATGCCCAAAAGATTTCTTTTGCTATCTTGAAAACCATTTAGGTCTGGAAAACTACTGGTAAACTTGAAAATCACTATAGCGAAAAACCACTATTTGTTATAGTGAAAATCTTATGTAGCGTGATCTCATTCATTGGAATTGAGATGGAAGGTAAGGATTGAGAAAATTGGACCCACTCTAATTACCGTCTAATCAGTGAGAATCTGATTAATATGGGATCTCATGCATCTGTTATATATATGGCATTTTTCTCTTTTTAAATAACAAGAACCTCATATGCTACAAGCCTACAAGGCTTGAAACCAACTCATTTGATTTAACAAAATCCTTACTGTCTCTAGGTAATCTTCATGTTTTGGATCTACATTGTAATCAACATGGTCTTTGTCTCTTGAAGTTTGGGATTAAGGCGTATATTAATAATTTCTTGAAGTATTTGAGACTAAAGCATGAATTATTTCAAATCTCAAGCTTATTTTAATTGCCACCCCCAATCTTTTTTTTTATGCTGTAAGCTTACGCGTGTCCCTCTTTCTAACGGCATCTATTCATGTCATGGTCTGTGACCTGTCCTCGTGCGAACTAGTTGAGCATCTTTTTTGGAGAAAGAACTAGTTTGAGTGTTGAAATGGATAATGAAACTTTGGAAAAAAAAAAAAAAAAGAGAGAAGAAGAAAGCATTGTTTTTTTGCAACGGAAGTGATTCCTTTTCATTGGGGCATGAGTTTATTATACTACTCTTACAACTAACTAACAACATTTCATCCTATATAATCAAGGGAAGGAGCATAGATTTTCTATTCATTGGTCAAGCTTACTAGCATCTTTAATTACTTTTTCCTATCTATTTTTCAATAGTAGTTTAGTCTTTTATATTTACGTATCGTTAGTCCTTGAAACATTCTTTTGCATTAGTAAAGAGCTAAAGAATATTACAGTATTTTCAGATGTCACAATGATATATATTTTTTAAATATAGTAGAGGATTGAAAGGGTTGTGTCAAAGGCCATATTCATTTTCTGTTTACCTTCTTCCATACTAATGAGTAAAAGAAGAGATATTTTTAGCATGTATCACCTCCATTTTAAAGAATCTATGTATTTGCATGCATAAAAATTTACAATTGTGAAAAAACTTTTAACGAGAAAGTACATACAATCTGTTCACAGAACTTAAAAAGCTTGCGCACAGATTCAAGATATAACTTTGGTACAATGTAATGGATCTAAATATTTTCTATTCACATTTTATTTTCTGGTTAAGCACACAGAACAATGAAGATGATTCACTCTCATTTGTGAGTAAAAACAATATAATATTTACAAGTGTTGTTTCTTTATTAATGCACGATTTGGCAGATAATCCCATTAATGCAAAACATTCGGTGCTTGCGGCAGGTCGTGGGTAGACGATAACATTCTGAGGGAGGCCTTAGCTGCTAATTTTCCCGCAATTTGCGAAACATAAAAAAGGATTAAAAGAAAATTATGCTAATAAAATATTTGCTATAATTAATCTGAAGTATATGGATAACATGCGCCCTGCATAAGAAGAGTGTCTAATGACGAAAGAGCCCTCAGAATTGCAAACAGCCCACGAGGTGGGAGCCCACGGACCCAGCGCGGCGGTTCGAGATCTTGTTCCCCCATGGGCCCCACCTACTAATTCTTTTTCGCACCCATGACCGGACCAACTATAGACTATTCAATCAGCGTACCTTTATATTCAAATTTCTGCTTTGTATTGACCATTTCCTGATTTTATCATTGAAATACCACGTACTTAAGGGTTGTTTGATTCGCAAATTACATCTCCAAGCATTTTGATGCATGTGAAGAATCTTGAAGAATTCATATTAAAACTTGCTTGTTGCAAGGGAGAGCGAAGAGGATTTGCACGAAGACAAATTCGACTAAAGTTTTGTCCTGCTACAAATGAATTTTGTTCAGAATATCAAGGGAGACGATTTCCTATAAACCTAGCTGAAATCAAAGTAATTTTTGCTAATCACATCTAATCCATCTATCCGATGTGGCAACATGATAATTGGAAAATGACATTTAGATTTCCAATTTGCAGAAATTTCAGCATCCTGCAGTCCCTCTATCTGAATAAAAAACTGTCACCAAATTAGCAAACTCCAAATCAAAAACTGAAATTCATTTTACAGCTACAACAAAACAGACACTTAATTTGCAATGAATATGTATTCCCCCACAAGGAAATATACAAATCAAACAATGCTCACAACTAATCAAATATTGAATTTATATTAGGTACCAAAGAACCGCCAATATATTTTTCAAGTGAATCTAGCATCATCCCACAAAATCAGCCACGTGGCCTTCTCTAATAATCAATGTGGGCCCACTACTCCTTAAACTCAGGGGACGCCTAGAAAGGGTCCCCCATGTGAGGCTGCCTACCCCCTAGCCCAAGCCACATTCAGAGGCACTCTTCCTCTTTTTGGCCTCTTATGCCGACCGAGATCATGGTAGATCTAATGAAGAACAGAAGAAAAAAAGAATTATAAACTATTGACTTCGTAAAAAAACTTGAATTCTTCAAATATTATGATGATCCAAGCCAAAAGTGCAAATTTTGTCTTGTTAAGGTTTAGTAGTTTTGACAATGAGTACGTTTGGCTCTCCAATCTCTAATACGACAAGGATTTTCATGCAGGAATTGATGGTTTGTAAGAGGAAAATCGTAGAGCAAGAGAGAGAGTACAAAATATTACCTAGACTTGCATTTATTTGTTTAGTTATTCATTATCTACTTTTATATAAGTTTTGAAGAAAGAATGATGACTTTTCATCCATACATTTTATATTATAGAAAATGTTAAGGAATAAATTGACAACCATGCGCCATTACCATTAGTAGGAAGTAAAAGATTGACAATAAGACATGGATCTTAATAAAGGGGTGAAAATGTTCAATAAAACAAACTATATGGATGATAAGAAACAAAACCACCAAAGTAAAATCAAGTAATTTTCTCTAGAAAGGAAGCAAGAAACTCTACATAATTAAACAAAGTGAAAAGAAGGAAAAAAAGAAAAAGAAAAAGAATATCAAAAGGTTTATGGCTAGAATTTCTTATTTAAAAGCAAGGAACTTGGCACGTCCATCGTTGTATAATCTTTTATTGATGTGTGTCATGGAATACACTCAAAAGTTTTCATATTTTACAAGATTTGATTTACCTGTTTTAATTTATCTAATTTCAACTTAAAAATAGTTAAGGATATATTCACCATAAGTACAAGTGATGCATGTCATTTAACCTAATTTAGAGTTAAATTGGGCCCACTATTGTCTCTACAAGATCAAATGGAACAAGGGTTTTGAGTGAAGAAAATGACGGTGCCAGGAGATCTCACCACCGCAAAGCATGGGATAGAGATTGGTAGTTATACTGTACAATAATAATGCATGTTATATCTATCAATCTATCACCAATATCACAATAATAAAAGGAACCTAAGGTTGGGCGTTTTCAAGTATGCATGCATGTATCCCCACTTCTGAAAGCTCATCCACATTCTAAAAGAGTGAAATGCGCCTCTCATAGTTTGATGCATTGGATGTGTCATCATCAAATTTCTTTTCATTCATTTTATTGAGATCCAGGTGCATAGTCACATAAATTCTTGAATTATTTCAGAGATTTACAAATATGAGAAAGAAGGTCAGCATTTGCGTGAAAAATTGCGGATAAATAGCTTGCAATGTAATTGAATTAATATATGAGAATAAAGTGTGCATGTTGAGAAAATATTTCAACTTTTCAGTTGCAACCATGTAATTGTTTGTTTCATGTATTAACTTTTATTTTTTGAAATCTTTCTTTTTAAAAATTTGGGAACTCCTTTTCTTTTAGGATAAAGGTAGAGATTATTGCATAGGTGTGTCGATTGATAAGGGCCCATAATTAACTTCAAATGAAAACTAGAGCCTCACGTGATCACATGGAATGTTGTCTGTAAACATATGGTTGATTTTGATTGTGCCCGGTATTGAACCTAACTTATACACCTAATGCGAATATAAACCATAAATTTCATATCATCAAGTCGCCATCATAAAGTTTGGAACTTGGTTTCATTAAGCTTACATGTGATATTGCCGCTAGAAGCTTACCCTTTTAGCTTAGGGGAAATTTCCGAGTCACGTGCACGGCACGTGCAAATTGATGGTCAGGGGGACATGCAAGAGTTTGTAAATTAAATTTTGTGAGGGACGTGCAGCCGAATTCATGTTAACTTTAAAGTGACACTCAATAATATGCTATGGGATTACATTAGACCTTGCTGGAAATAGATATGTTCAAGCAATGTTGAAAATGTTGAAAATAACGAAAATAAGTTACGTAATGCGGCCATCTTGTTAAGGGTTAAGTAAAAAAACGTAACGCCTAATGTAGGTTATATTGTTTATTAATTTTTTAGATATTTTATAAATATTAATAATTCATAATAGCTTTAATACTAAGAATAATCAAACTTTTCAAGCATAACATCACAACTATCAATTATCAAATAAAGAAGTATGATATCACAATTTTCTAACAACAATTAGTCATAATAATCATTCCAAAATGCATCAACGAAGGGGATTGCGGTCGTGGTCGGGGCTGCGGTCGTGGTCGACGAAGGTGGCTGCGGTCGTGGTCGACGAAGGAGGCTACGGTCGTGGTCGGCGAAGGAGGCTACGGTCGTGGTCGACGAAGGAGGAGGCGGGGTTGCGACCGCCGCAGTCAACGAAGCAGGAGGCGGAGCACGCGAGGTGGTCGCTGACTGCAGGGCTGCGAGGCCGCGTGGTTTTGATTTTTTTGTGGCGGCTACCGAGATAGAATAGGTGAGACGAAAGTGAGTGAGGTGAGAGATGAGGGTTAGAAGATAATGAGAGATTTAAAAATGAACGGTGATTGACTTGTCCATGTGTATTTACATCTTAACCATTTAACTATGGTTATTTTGCGTTATAGAACAAATGCGTTATAACCCGTTTTTTGCGTTATTTTAAAAAAAAACGCATTATATTGTAAATGGGTTATATCCTTCTGTTACCTAACATGAAGGTCACGTTAAGTTATAAAACGCGTTATTTCGCATTACGTAACCCGTTTTTTTCAACATTGTGTTCAAGTATAATTCAAAAGGAGTCTAAAGTCTAACACTTGTTCGATGACGGATGTAGATGGATGGGTGTGGGGGCACATGCCCCCACATATATTATAAAAAATTCTAGGATTTATCTTAAATTTTAATTGGTGCCCCCATGAACTATTTGTTTGGTGCCCTTACATGGACAACAATTTAAAAGACTATGGGCCTGTTTGGCAAACTTATTAAACTAGTTTTAGTTGAAATAACTTTGGCCCAATAGTCTAGTCCTAGTTTGGCAAAAAGAAACTTGGCCTAAACTAGTTTTTGTTGAGCCCATATTTGCTTGATAACTAGTTTAGAACAAAACCAAGTACCCCTTGGTATGAAATAGAACCGGCTAGCTCTGGCCCAAAAAACATTGTGAAAGGGGGAAAAAAAAGATCAATCCACTTCTCCACTCTCTACTTCTCCCATTACTGTTCCCTCTACTTCTTCTTTCTTCTCAACATCTTAGACTAGTTTTGTCTGAAAATTAACCAAACTAGGTTCAACTTAAAACTAATTCACACAGAAACTAGTTTAGTCCAATCTAAACTAAGTATAACTAGTCCAGAACTAAATAAGACTAATTTCTAAGTTGCCAAACTGACCCTATTGTTGTCAGTTAGTATAGTTTGATAAAAATGATAATGAAAAGCATTATCGTTGAGATTTTATAATTATTATATAAATAAGTTTCTCGATAGAATTTATATTATATAACTGTTAATTCATATTTATAACTATAAGTGTCCCCATAGGAAACATTTTGGATCAATGTTAATTGATATTTGTTAGCAAATAATATTCATCATGAGGATCGAATACTGCACAAAGAATTCATTGCTAGAAATATCTAAGTTCAATAATTTCATGTGAGGAATGGTGAAGGTATGTAGGAAGAAGCGATGGTACTGATATTGCGCGAGATAAAAATCTTATATCTGTTGCAACTTATCTACTATGTATTTCTTCAATACTAACACTTGACGGAATTATATTGGGGTTAGAATCTCTTTGATCTCATCCTTCTCTCGAAAAATGGTTTCATGTAAGGAGTCATCAATTCAGGCTTGGGCTATGGGTATCGCATAAATAATGGCCTACTTTTATATAAACCACTCTCAATACCAAAATTTCATTTCCTAACTTAGGTCTGTACTTGATAGGAAACGTCATGTGGATGTAATACACAATACTAATTCTTAGGATAACCTCAATCTGGGATCCTAAAAGAAACTATATACCTTTTAAAGTACTAGAAAAACATGTATTATATATGACAGGCTAAGGCAGAAAAACATGTATGATATAGGATAAGTTAAGGGAGAAAACATGTTCGAATTAAAAGTATCGACAAGTAAATACATGTGCACGTATCCTATGTCATACTTGAAAGTAAGAAGATCGAAGGATGCATCTGTTGTACATGTTAATTTTAATGCTCCTAATAATTCAAAAGAACACACCTTATAATGAAACTTACTTTACATGTTAACATGACACACAATATATATGCGATAACTAGCTCAAGCTCCGCCAGAATTGTTAATCACATTCTGTTTTGTTCTCGTGCATTTAACATCCAAATGCAACAAAGATTGTCAAAGAGATATCACGTGTGATTGCGCTCTATACTTATCTATTGTAGCTGGACCAGTTCAGTTTCAAATTCAAAAGGGAGGAGACTTGCGATTAATAATACGCCTTCTTCAATAAATATTCATCAGTCCTTTTCCCACATTAGAGATTTAACTTATTGAATGGTGACTGAAATAAAAACTAAATGAGTAAATGAGAAAAAAAAATGAAGTAGAGTAAGAATGAGGAGAGAGAAAGAGAAGGGAAGAGTGAAGCCTGGAGAATAGTTAAAAGTTAAAACCTGTGAGTATGGACACCGATACGAAATATAGGTACTACCTCATATAGATGCAGAGATAAGGGACAATTTGAAATATGGATACAGAGTTGAATTGTTTGTTGATAACAAAATGAGTTTAGACCTCAAGATAGATGCGGAAATGATCACTAAACTGGTGATCTTTTATACCGACCACTCTAGAAAATAGATTCTGATGAGACGCTAGATCATCCATGATGATGAATTAAAATGGCTGGAATGCAATGAACTCTTAGAAAAGTCCTAAATTGATTTCCATATAATTTAAAGTTTAGATACACCAAGGATTTGGTGATTTACCTTTAATAATTTACGTTCATTTGGTTAGCATAAAGTATAGTAGTTGCTAATTGATTCAGTTACTTAAAGTTTTGAAAATTGATCTTGATTATTGAATGCAAATTGAAATTATGATGATGCCTTTCTGATTAAGTTGTTTTCTCTAAAAAATTTATGTTTTATTTTTAGATTTACAATATAGACTTAAGTTTTGGAAATTTATCTTTGATTATTTAATGCAATTGAAATTATGATCATACTTTCTAATTAAATTAGACCAGTTTATAAATTTTTAAGGGTTATGTTAACGGGTGCCCTAAGGGCACTCATTAAGAAATATTAATTACCCTATCTAACTATCTCCACTATCATTGAAATTAGAGAATCCATAGGAAATATGCATACTTAATAAATACTTTTCAAAAGATTGACTATAGACAAAATTACCCATAGTAGGATGACGCTTCACTTTTCTCCCTTGATTTTTGTTTTATTTCAACAAAATCAAACGAGATTGTTTTCTATTGAGGCAAAATCCAATGGTCTATTGAAGCATTAAAAAATGTATGATTGTTTTCTTTTTCCCTTAACTTTTGGATTGTGATTTTTTTATCATGATAATCTTGAAATGAATTATTTATATCTCCTACTTTTTATGGGCATGATGAAAATAGGTGCATGAAAGCTTGATGGAGAGAGGAATGAATCAAAGTGTTGAAATGACTTATTTAGATTTAAATGAACTACCTATTGAAGATGAATTAGAGGGGCTTGCAAAAGATAAAGATATTGTTGAGATTTCAAGTGAAGCTATAGTTGATTTAAATGGGTCACCAAAGGAGTTAGATATCTCATTATCTTTGACGAGCAATTTGAGAAATATAGAGGAGTAAGAAGGTGATGATACGATCAACAATGAGTTTTGACCCCTTTGTTGGCCAATGTTTTATTAGTGAAGAAGAAACATTTTTATTCTACAAAAAGTATGCTGATCGAAGTGGTTTTGCAATTCGAAAAAGTCGATTTGTTAAAAAGAATGAAGAAATAGTAAGAAAGGATTTTTATTGCCATAGAGGATCAACCATGCAAGCTTGTTGATCCATCAAAAAGTCAAATAAATCGAAAATCATTGAAATGTGATTGTCAAGCTTATGTAAGAATCACCTTAAGGAGGATATGTGAAATATTTCCTCAAGAATGGCATGTTACACAATTTGTCCAAGATCATTGTCATGAGTTGCTTGCTCCTTCACAAACTCGATTTCTTCCGGGTAACCATATCAAAGAAGATGAAAATCGCATTCTTTTATTGAAAGAAGTCTGGTTTCAATTAGTCAATTAATGCGTGTTTTGGAGCTTTTAAAAAAATGTAAAGCATGGATATGTAAAATTGAGATCAAAGCATGTGAAGAATGATGCAATGGATCTCTTACATCATTGTCATATTGCAAACGAAAAAAATTCTCACTTTCTAATATGCATTCAAAGTGGACGAAGAAAGAAAGTAGGACCACTTTTTTTGGGCTCATAGTTCTTGTTTTGATTGGTACCAAAGATATGGAGATGTAGTTGTTGTTGATACTACTTATTGGATTAATGCATATGATATGCCATTTGGTATCTACGTAGGAGCCAACAATCATGGCAAGACAATTCTCTTTGATTGCGCTCTTTTACATAATGAGACAACTAGTGCTTTCCGATAGTTGATGAAGGCAAAACGTCTTCTTCTTTTATAATTGTTTAATTTTTTAGTATTGGTGTTTATATAGAGGAAATAGCCCACTATTATCTTTCATAGAATGATAATAAGGCTTTAATACTTTAAATTCATATTTTGATTCATTTGCTTGTATATCTCTTATATGACTTAATTAGTTGCATAACAATATGTTAAGTGTTTCCCCAAACTTGCTTGCTTCCTTCTTGTATAATATTGAACTTGTATATTGTTCTACTGTTATATTAGACATATTACATCTCAATTATTATCTCTTAAACTTACTTATAAAGTTGTGATTATGAATCAGCTCACTTATATTAATTTGGTTATTTTGGTTGATAGACATTTTTGGCCTTGATGAAAACACCTCCCAAAACAATTTTGACGGACCAAGATACATGGCTTACGGAAGCAATATCAAAAGAGCTACCAAGCACAAAACATGCATTTCGCATTTGTCATATTACTTCCAAGTTTAATGGTTGGTTTACAGCGGCTCTTCATATCGATATTCAAGTTGGTGTGCTGACTTTTACAAATTATACAAATTAGATATGCCAGAAGAGTTTGAACATGAATGGCCTCAAATAATTGCAAAATATGGGTTGCATTTGAACAAACATGTGAAAGATTTGTACCAAATTAAAGATTGTTGGGTTCCTTCTTACCTTCTTGGATACTTTTTCGGAGGAATGACTACAACGGGTAGATCTGAGAGTGTCAATGCTTTTATCAAACGGTTTATTGCCTCTCATGTATGGTTGGAACAAGTTGCTAAGCAAGTAAGTTATTCTTTTTCTTTTCTTTTTTTCGCTTGTCTTTCGTATAAAATAATATCTAAAATAATATTTTTGCTTTAAAAAAATTAAAAAAATTATTTTTTCTCTTTCAAGTATCATATTGGTCATGTTGATATTTTTAAGAAATGATATGTGGGTAATTCTTTTTCTTTTAGGTCGATATAGCCATCAAAGATATTGAACAAAGATTGTCATAACACGATGTTGGCAACATATAGAGTATCTTCCTCAAGGACATTGTCTCCATTGGAAGAACAAGCCTACCATGTTTTGACACCATACCCTTTCAAAAAGTTTCAAGAGGAATTTGAGAGAGCAACTCAATAGTCAATTCTTCAAGAGAATAGCCTAGAATTTGTAGTGCAATACCATAAGGAGAATGATAGTCAAAGGCAAAAAGTCTTTTAGGATGGTAAGGTGGCTTCCTATACTTGCAAGCATTTTGAATTTTGGGATATACTTTGCTGTCATATACATAAGATATTCCTTCATAAAGATTGTTATGAAATTCCACCAATGTACTCACCATCACGATGTTGTAAAGACTCATCAAGTGAAAAAAAAATTGCTAATGCTTGAAGACTCACTTGATGGGAACTCTAGTGATGCACGTGATGGTGTTGGTGTTGATGAAATAAATTTTGTCAATTGTCCTCCAAAATCAACAACAAAGGTCACCCAAAGAAGAGTAGAATGAAGCGTGGAGCTAAATTGGGAAAACAAAGAAGGAAGACTCATTCTCATGCTTCCGCTTGTCTGGACAAAGACAAGATTCCTTCATCAAGTAGATAAAAAACAGAAAAGAGTTTCTGCAAATGATATTGGCTTGAATCCTATATTTTCTTTGATGTATTAAGGATTAACAATTTCTTAAGGAGTTAATGTATTTTGGCTTTATTATTATGTTTACTTTTCTATCAAAAGTTTGTGATAAATTACTTGTTTTAGTTCATGATCCAAAATTTTAGTATTATGATTTATTTCAATTATTTATATTTCAATTTATTATCTATAGGTTTAAGAGTATTGACAATTTTGTATAAATTGTTTCTATGATAAGTTAGTCATTGAATATTGTCAATAGATAAGCTCTCAAAAGGATACATCAACATTTCATAAGTAAGCAACAGAAATTAGATAAATGCTCCAAAAGATACATGAACATCGTGCATGTAACCAAGAGAAAATACTCCACTGATGTCTAGTCTTACAATTAAGCAAGAGAACATGTAGGGGTAATTTTGTTAGTAGTTTACTTTGTGAAAGTCTTTATTAAATGTTGCATGTTTCCTATGGATTCTCTAATTTCAATAGTAGTGGATGTAGTTAAGGGGGTAACGCGTGCCCTTAGGGCACCCGTTAACATAACCCAATTTTTAATAGCTTACCAGGTGCTATATTAAAAGATGAAACTTCATATTATCATAAACTTAATTTTGCATGTCTGCAAATTAATTATTCAATGTACAAAGGAAAGACATTGACAATAGCAATGTCTTGTTCTGCCCTGGTAAACCATTTTGATGATGAAATAATAATAATAATAAACTATGTTCATCAGTTTCATTGCATCCTATGTTGAAAGAACTTAACTTACCTGATGAACGAGAGTGGTCGAATTTGTCTCAGGAGATTGATTTTCTTAGGATGCCCAGGAGATTGATTTTCTTAGGATGCCCAAAATGCAATCTTAATCCATCACAATCTGCAAGAAAACAAGAGAAGACTATAATCAGCAATTGTTGTCAACCATTTTCCTTTGGCATCTAGAGTACGATCTTCATCCTCGAAGTCTGCCAAATTATTACAAAGTCAGAATTTAGCGAATCACTTGCAGGTACAGGAAAATTTGATTACAAGATGCAATGGATGGCATCTTATTCATAGTAAAGTGAACAGCAGCTTGTTGAATGCTTCACTTACTAATCATAAATTCAAGCATTAAATTTTACACACATGAGAACGTAAAAGGATAGAAACGAACAAAGATTTACTAGATTCTAGAAAAGGAAGTCTCTTGTGATTGCTACACTTATCCCAGCCATATAATGAAATATTCAAGTACTTGCACTTTGAACAGACATACATAAGAAAAGAAAGTAAATGTAAAGCAGAACGCATAATCATTTTAATCTTTTGTCTATTTTGTTTCATTGAACACAAACTCTCACGAAAACCTTCAGTTGCCTCTTATACAACATATCAATGTCACTCCGAAACTTTCAGTAATTGAGTCTTAAGAAAACAGATATGGAGTTGGTCATGCACCCAACATTTCTGAGCAATCCCTTGAGCTAATTCAAGGAACAAGGCCAAGACTTGAAAAACAATCACATATCTATTACATTTTTTTTATCCTGGAGCACTGGAATAAGATCAAGACGTGGAAGTTTTCTAGTTCGATCACAAATTAGGACAACCATAACATCATCAAAAAAGGACTTGATTTCAATCTTTTGGGTCAATCACAAATCCCTTTTCTCTTCCGTTTAGCTCACTATCTAATTTAGGCCTGATCAATATAGCAATTAATTATAAGAAAAAGAGAGAAAAAACTCAAGAATGCTAAGATAATTCAAATCATAGAGTTGTTCATGAAAATCTGAATCAAGTTACATACAAAAACACAGATATATATGCTTATAATTACCTATCATGCTTCTAATAGATTGAACTAGTATGGAGGACAAATATCTAGAGTGTCAAGCAAAGAGGAAAATAAGACACATGTTACAAAATAGCCACAGTAATATTCAAAGCCTTATTCATACATCAATGAAAGAGTATGTACTAGAGTATCAAACTCTTCCTCAAGAACAAACAAGCAAGCAAGCGAATACTAATTCGAGTGTTTAACAACAACCGGACTCCTGACAATGTGCTCGCCAGAAACCCATGAGAACTGTCCCTGCGTGTATTGTTCACTCGGGGAGCTTCCTTTCTTGCTAAACTTCACAGTAAAAGTTTTAGATTCATTTGGAGATGAAAAATGAAGTTCCTTCGGATCTATTTTCATGACTGTTCCTTCAGGGTCACTACTATCTTTCAGCTTATAAACTGCTGGGCCTTTCTCCTCTACAAATGTCACAGTTCGACTTATCGTCTTGGCAGATGACGAAACTAAAGATACCATGACCGATGGATAATTCAATTCTTCTGGAGTTATGTGCTGAAGTTTATAACATTGTGGATCGCGCTTGATGATTTTTTTGATATTAGAATCAGTGTACAAGCCGCACAGGTAGCGAACATATTCATCAGGATTGACATCATAGACAAGCCCTGGGTCCATCGCTCTAGAGGGATTCACATGACCTGCACCCATCGCAAAGTAAGTGGCCGTTTCCAGGGAGTTAGATTTCTCATCAGCAATAGGTAATCCATCATGGTCTAGTATGTCAGCAGTAGTCATGATTGCCGATTTAATAGCAGCTGGCGACCAATCATTATGGATACTTTTGATCAATGCTGCAATTCCAGCAAGATGGGGTGTTGCCATTGAACAACCGCTTGCAAAATTGAATGCGGATTCTGACGGTGCAGAAGAGTCAGGGCCGACATCAAAAGCCCAACCTGATAGAATGTCTGAACCAGGGCCGATAATATCGGGCTTTAGTATTCCACCATTTATCGTGCTTGGCCCTCTAGAAGAAAAGTCAGTTACTGCAGGCGCCCGTCGCTTGTGAAATTGCGTGCCTTGGAAAAATAACCTTGCTTTAGGATTTGCTTCGGTTTTGGCATAGTTGACGATTTTCAGAGAGTCGACGTGGCTTAAATGAGCGGCGGGAAGGACATGGGCTTCAGCCCACGTTGTAAACCCATTCCACTTTTGGTTCAAGACTATTAGGGCAGCCCCTTGGGCTTCTTTAACAGTTCTACCCTTGTCCAATCTCAAGCTGTTCATTTCCCCGCACAATACCATCATTCCTTTCACATTCTCATCATCCAAGGACCCATTTGTGCATGACAATTTTGCATCAGTATCTATACGACCTGGGTAGGCTATAGGTAACCACGGTGAGTTATAATCTTTCGGTTGGTAAGCAGACTCCCCATACAACTTCATCCCGTTACCAAGTTCCACGAGCACCCTCATCACTCGATCAGTGGTGCTGGCTCCAACCGTCATAATCCATGGTGCATCGTTGGATATGGAGAACGGTATTCTCCCTTCATTCCCAGCACAAGCACTAGTTAAGATACCTTTCTCCATTGCGACAAAGGAGCCTCTCATGACACCGTCATTATAGAAATGCACAAAACCGCCAACGATGGACATTGATAGCACATCTACTCCATCTTCAATGGCCTCATCAACACCGGCCAGCACCCTGAAGTCATTGCACCCGCTTTTTGTACATGTCTTGTAAGATGCTAAGTGAGCTCTGGGTGCCATGCCAGACGCGGTCCCCCTACCTTGGCCAAGGACGTTAGCATCGTAAACCTCAACTCCTGCCGCAATGCCAGCCACGTGGGTCCCGTGGCCCTGGTCGTCCAATGGAGACCCGGGTAAACCGGACAATCTAGCACCAACGAGTTTTTTGTTGCAAAAGGATGGTTTAAATCTGTTGCAAAATGGGTTTTGAAGTTGACAACACCCGCGCCATTTGGTTGGAGGGTTTGGCATATCGGTGTCATTAAAGGAGGGATGATTTGGCACAATGCCAGAATCTAAAACACCGATAACAACTCCCTCGCCACCTTTGGATTCAGCCCATATGCTTTTCCCATACTGATTCAACTCCAAGAATTGTGGAGTGTAGGTTGTGCCAAGTGGATGAACACGATCAGGTTCAGCGGATACAAACCCATCCATGGATTCCATAGCCTTCAATTCCTCGTTAGTTAGCCTAGCGGCAAATCCATTGAGTACATGACGGTAGGAGTAGAGAAGCCTCGGCTCTCCAGAGTCGAGGGTGGTGTTTGGAAGGAAGGACATGTACCAACTTTCACGATCTTCGTAGCTGAGGAGTCCAGCATCGTCGATCCCATCTACTTGGACAATGTACGTTTGGATTTCATTGGTATTAGCTTCATTGTTTGGATTAACAATAGGCAAGAGTTGGGCTAGAGTTTGGACAGTAAGAAAATTACTAACTAATAAGAGGATGATAGATAATATGAGGAAGGGAATGGCTTTATTTTGTGCCATCATCAGAAGATTCTGTTACTGATGGGGAGCACTCATACTTTGAAAGAGGTGGTTGTTGTATGCCAGGCTATTCTTAGGATATAAATAGAGGAATAAATGTCTAAAGATTGATCCCTTGGATTCTCTATAACACATCTAATAACACTGCACCAATGATCTCCTCATCTTGTTGAGGAATCCAATCTGATTGTTTTTAGCAGGAAGCATTGCACTAGCAAATAAAAACGACATATAATTGGCTAGAACACGAAGAAAAAAAAAAGTTGTAAAGAGAGAATCCAAAGCTATGAATGCACTGATGAATGAAGAGAACAATGTTTTATTGCACGTGTCAAGCAGCAAGAGCCAATTATTTCAGTTTATTGAGAAGAAAAAAACAAAAACAAAAACAAAAAAAACGGGGGCAACCTGATCGTACATTATCTACTGATTAGACTAAACACAGCGTTGAATAAATCACCAAGGGAGAATCAAGAGTACAATATAATGTGTATGTATCACATTCAAGTATACATTCAGAAATTTTCTCAATTCATCTTCATCCATGTTAAGATGCAAGTTTCTATATTTCCATTGTTGGTATTGTTTCATACATCAGATACTCTGCAGTAGCAGGACATCCAGAGAGAACCCAAGGCTTAAGGAATGCAGATAACAATGTTTTATTGCATTGTTCAAGCATCAAGAGCCAATCACAGAGGCAATTATTTCAGTTTATTAGGGAGAAAAAAACAAATAAAGGGGCGAATTGATTGTTCATTGTCTACTGATTAGACTAAACACAGTAATTAGTAATGCATCAACGAAGAAATAGAGTAAACTATTAATACAAATATTTTGTCAATTGAGGTGAAACCAAAATGGGGTCTAGATTGAAGATGGGTACCTTTGATGATGCCGATTCTTTGGCCATCATCAAGACGAGACGAAGCCGAGGAAGAACAAAGGAAGTAGGTACAGCAAATTTGTTCACAATTGATGATACCCTGAGTTGTTATCAGAAGCAGTGGGCTTCTGCTGTTAATTTGGGCTGGGCTTCTGAAAAAAGGCCCAATTACTGCCAACAATATAATTATCCTAATTTTTTTGTGGATCATCTACATGAATATCTCGTACTTTTAATTCTCTTCTGTTATTATTCATCTCCTATATATATTAAATTAATTATTAGTATATCTTTTTTAATTGTTTTTTATCAAATTGTTATTGATCAACTTATCACCTCTGCTAACTTATATATTTAGTGGCTTTATCATACATGACAAAACCATCTCAGTCGATAATCTCACATTTTATCCTCGATAGGAGCAACACATAATCTGCCCCTAATGCACTCACTTCTTTATTCTATTTATTTTAGTGTACATCCAAAAGACTGTTGTAACATTCTCATTTACGCTATCAGGAGCGGAGCTAGGCACTCTCAAAATCTTTTACTACCTATACGTAATTTGTACAGTGAGTTGTCGTAATTTATTACCTACCTTAAGTGGCCCCTCCAAACTTTGAGCTAATCTATTGGTAGGGCCTGTTAAGAGCATAGCAGGCCCAAAGGCCCAATTTTCTAGCTGAGTTGAGAGAGAGAGAGACAGACCCTGATAAAAATTTGTAAATTTTTTAGCAACTCTTTTTAAATTTCTCCCATTAATAATTTGGGCTTTTTTATATTATATTAGTCCCCTAACTCTTTAAGTGTTTTGAATTAGTCCTCTAATTCTTCATATTTTGACCGTGATCAAAATTTCTAACTTTTAGCAAGTCTTTTAAATTTCTCCCACTAATTACTGGGGCTTTTTATATTAGTCGGCTAAATCTTAAGTGTTTTGAAATTAGTCTCCTAATTCTTCATATTTTGAAATTAGTCCTCTAAATCTTTTTAAATAGTTTGAGGTTCGTCCTGGGGCTATTTCTTAATATGAAAGATTTTTGTTTTATCCTTATGAAGCAAGCTTATAGTTTCAATGCTCATTCACATAAAAGATCCCAAACAAAATCAGCTCCAATTTTTCTAGCTATAATATCGGCATCCTTGTAAAATGTTTCAATTAGAATTTCAAAAATATGTTTGTATCTATTTTAACCTAGTCTTATGAATATCTTTGAATGAAAAATCATATAAATTTGATTTGAAATAAATATTCTTCTTTTATGAAATAAATATGAGGGAACTTATGTAACTTGGCCCCCCAAGATCAATTTTCTGACTACGCCATTGTATGCTACACTTATTTTTAATTGCATTCATTGTTTTTAGTTGTCCAATATTTTGATTCACACAGCATTGTTACTCTTATATCTGTCCTCTATAATTTTCTTCAATGTCATAAGTATTTTATGGTCACTTAAATGATTAAGGAAATGAAAAAATAGATACGAAGAGAGATCAATTAATATTGCCTACAAGTGGCGGATAATGAAAATTTTTCAGGTTTAAGATCAGATTATACTCTTTTAAAAAGTAACATGCCAATTTTCAAGGAGATTTATTTTTCAACATTAAGAGATTTGAAAACGAACCTATATCACAATTTCAAATTATACAAATATAGAATCCAAATGGGTGGCTCAGTTGGTTGGCACCCTGAGCCCCTGAAAGGATATTTCCCCTCATGTAATTAAACTTCCCTCGGGTCAACGCTTGCCGCCCAGCGCGAGTGGATATTAGTCTCATCCAATTGGGTGGGGACGCCTCGTGGTGAGACCAAAAAAAAAAAAAAAATATAGGCTACATTTGAGTAGTATTATAATACAATACGTCATCTGCAATCATTCTGTGGATAAGGCGAACTTCTATTCTTGTGTGCTGATATTTTGGTTAGTTCTGTATTTGATGTTTCCTCTATCTTATCTTTTATAGTCACCATAAGTATTTTAATTTTTTATCCAAAATAAGTAAAATATGTTATTTTCATACTTGCTGAGAGAGTTCAACCACCTAATATTGTAAGGGAACAGAATGAACCAGCAGCAATATCATCAGTATTATCTTCAATCCAGACTCATGTTCAAGTGAGATCCAATATGTTTTTCTTACAAAAAACCAATATGAAAAACATACAACTTTTTCTAGTTATAGTATATGATTACAAATCCTTCTTTCGCTAATGAATGATATTTATGATTACAGATTAGGCATAACAATGTATTATAATGCAATATTCAAAGTTCGTCCATTCTTTAAAAAAACAAAGAGTCCGTTGAATTCAAAAGGGAAACCAAAAGCCACTCCAAACTCTACTCCATGCCCATTGGAATCTCGTGAAGGACATCATGATGGACTTCCTCATTCAAACATAGCTTGTGACCAACTTCACATGATTTCCATCCCCTATACCAAAGTGGCGGTAGCTTGTTTATGTTGTCATTAGGAAGAGAGAATTCACTTTATAAAGAATTGAGGGTTATAATTTTATACTTTATGGGTCACTGAGGTGACGTGTGTCTGGTCCAATAAATTTTTTATTTTTAAAAAAAATTTCTGATGGTGATTGGTGATAGATAGGGGTGTCCAAATGGGCCTTGGTCCGACCGCCGCCAGTCCGACCGACCCGCCTGGCTGTGAAAACGTGCCGGGCCGTGGAGTCGTGGTCGCTGCGAGTCGTGACGGGCCGACCCTATGCAAACGGTGACAAATGTGACCATTTGACCGGCGCCAGTTGCCCAGCCTACCAAAACGGTCACATTTGTGAGCGTTTTGACGCCATCGGAATGGGGTTCTTTAAAAAACAAAGAGTCCGTTGAATTCAAAGGGAAACCAAAAGCCACTCCAAACTCTACTCCATGCCCATTGGAATCTCGTGAAGGACATCATGATGGACTTCCTCATTCAAACATAGCATGTGACCAACTTCACATGATTTCCATCCCCTATGCCAAAGTGGCGGTAGCTTGTTTATGTTGTCATTAGGAAGAGAATTCACTTTATAAAGAATTGAGGGTTATAATTTTATACTTTATGGGTCACTGAGGTGGCGTGTGCAGTCCAATAAATTTTTATTTTTAAAAATTTCTCGTCAATCTTGTCAACATGATATTTTGAAATATTATCACGAGGAACAAGAAAAATAATTTCTTATTTTCAAAGTTTAAACTGTAAATTTTATTAACTTCGATATTTGGGCATCTAGAGCACAAACCGGTTATTTATGTATCACGGCACATTAAATTGATAATGATTGGCAAATGTTTAAAAGAGTTATTTCTTTTATTGCATTTGAAGATTCACACACCGGTATTAATATTGTGAACTTAATAATAGAGGAAGTTACAAATTTAGAAATTTCGAAAAATATTTTCTCCTTCATTAGATAATGCAAGTAATAATAATGTAGTTGTAGATCATATCAAATCATCTTTGTTATTGCCATGTCATGGTGATATTTTTCATATTAGATGTATGTGTCATATTTTAAATATAATTGTTCAAAGTGTATTTAATGAAATTAAACCCATGATAGAAAAGGTTACGGATGTAACTTTTGCTATTAATGCTTTGAAAAAGACTTAAAAGATGGAAACAATTGTGTAGAAGAAAAATTTTAAACCCAGTTAATTTCAAAGATGTTGACCATAGGTGGAATTCTACCTACGCAATGTTAAATGTAGCAATAGAATATAAAGAAATTATAAATGATTTTATTACTTTTATACTTCTAGTTCTAGCTCTGGTAGTATGTATGGGATAACGAGGATGAATGGTCAGTTATATATAATGTAAAAGAGATGTTACAAGTTATTTATGTATCACGGCACATTAAATTGATAATGATTGGCAAATGTTTAAAAGAGTTATTTCTTTTATTGCATTTGAAGATTCACACACTGGTATTAATATTGTGAACTTAATAATAGAGGAAGTTACAAATTTAGAAATTTCGAAAAATATTTTCTCCTTCATTAGATAATGCAAGTAATAATAATGTAGTTGTAGATCATATCAAATCATCTTTGTTATTGCCATGTCATGGTGATATTTTTCATATTAGATGTATGTGTCATATTTTAAATATAATTGTTCAAAGTGTATTTAATGAAATTAAACCCATGATAGAAAAGGTTACGGATGTAACTTTTGCTATTAATGCTTTGAAAAAGACTTAAAAGATGGAAACAATTGTGTAGAAGAAAAATTTTAAACCCAGTTAATTTCAAAAGATGTTGACCATAGGTGGAATTCTACCTACGCAATGTTAAATGTAGCAATAGAATATAAAGAAATTATAAATTATTTTATTACTTTTATACTTCTAGTTCTAGCTCGTAGTATGTATGGGATAACGAGGATGAATGGTCAGTTATATATAATGTAAAAGAGATGTTACAAGTTATTTATGATGCTACTATGCTATTATCCGGTTGTTATTATCCAACTATTATTCAAGCCGCTTTACAAGTTTTAAATATTCAAACTTTTTTTACTAATTATCGTATGGATCCTTATTTTGGAGATATGATTTTTCAAATGGAAAGAAAATTTAATAAGTATTTTAGGTCTATTCCTATTATTTTTGGTTTGGGGGTTCTTATTGATCCATGTTGAAGGATATTGGCCTTCGAAATTTGTTAAATTCTTTGTATGGTAACATGATAATAGAAACTGATGATGGTCAAACTATTACTGCTACTACTCATCATAATACTATTAGAAATTATTTTCAAACTTTATATGATGAATATGCAGCTAGATATAGTGTAGCTACACATCAGTCAACAGCTTCTGCTTCTATAAGTTCAAGTCGGAGTCGGGGCAAAGGTAAGAGTTTTGATAGGGAGCAAATGATAGCTCAGCTAACTGGTGGTGGTGGATCTGGATGTGCATCAACAGAAGTTTATGAAATTGATCAATATTTAACCACATCTTTAACTAAAAATCAAAATAATAGTTTCGATATTTTACAGTGGTGGTGAGTATATGGAACAGTTTTATTTTCTATACTTTCCATCATTGCTCGTGATTTACTAATAGTGCAGGTTTCGACGGTAGCTTCGGAATCCGCCTTCAGCACATCAGGACGTTTGATCGACGACCACAAGATCTAGCTGGATCCGACTACCGTACATGTGGTAATGTGCCTACAAGATTGGTGGAGATACGAGAAGAGAACTCAGAGCATCGATCGGATGGCTAGCATTGAAGACAAACTTCAAGATTTGGGAATAGGAGATAGAGATAACGAGTAATTAATTTATAATTTTTATTTTTCAGGTGAAAATTTATAAATTATTTTGGAAAGAGTTGTAAATGATAGTGATATAGATGAATAGGTGCCAACCTAATTGGGATGTATTCATCTATTGTGATGCGACAAATTCCAAAATAAATTTATAATAGTTAGTGATTAACGATTATTAATAAAAATTTATTTTATCATTTTACTTTCTATGTTTTTGTATTTGTAAATTATATAATTACAAATTATTAATAATATGATTGATTGTTTATCAAAATTTTGGCTAATTCTTGTTATTTATACTCTTGAATTTTTTAACAAAAATAAAATTGTAAAAAGAAGAAATTTCGGATCGCGTCTACTCGCCAGTTCGAACCCGAACCGGACTCGGACCCGCCGCTTACCTGTCCGCCCCGGTTTTGTCTACCGACTTGCCTCTACCAATGGATAGGCCTAGTGATCGATGATAATAAACTGGATTATTCTGATATCATTGTAAAGTCATTCTCACTCTATTAAAACTCTCGAACTATAATGATGGTTGATGATTATCTATCTATACTGTATATGAAGAGAAACCTTCCTTTTGATTTGTTGAGCCACAATTTTAGAATGACAAAAATATTCTCACACTTCGAAAAAACTAAAAAAATGCCATCGCACTTGAAAAAAATCAAATATATCATTTATTTTCTTAACAATTCAACAACGATGCACTTTTTTAATTTTTTTTGACAATTCAACTGCAACACTATTCCATGTTCTGTGTCATGCACCGTGCATCGTGTGCTCCAAGATAGTAACCTTACATTTTAACATGGCCCCGCTTTGAAAAAATTCTTGCCTACACCGGGTGTAGGCAAGATGCATGCTCCCCTCCAATAGGAGGGGGACATGTAGAGAAGATGTGGGGACACCCCTCTACATCTTTCCTACATGTCCCCTCCAATTGGAGGGGAGCATACTATAGGCAAGTCCCCCGCCCCCGCCCCCAGCTTTGCCTCAAATCTTTTCCTTTTCTTTTTTGTTCTCTGGACCTTGGAAGTTGGACCATAGAGCTGTAGGTCTTGGAAATAGTTACATGTGCACATGGGGAGAGGACTATAGTTGTTTTTAATTTACTCAATCCGGACGTTGACCTATCACAATTTAGCATTTAATATGGAACATATGTCTTATACCTAGTTAATTGCGTGACAAAGTTTGAGCTTTAGAAAATGTGGGACATGGAGAATAATAGAGAGTAATGATGGATAGCGCAAACTTCTCGCTTACACTAAAATATATATAAATGAATCATGTTCGTCCTTGTTTACAGACTTCAGAGCTGACTTTTAATAGGCCTTTTCTTCATTAATTAAAGGAGAAACTTTTTAGGCCGGGTTTAAAATTTATTAGTAAAATTAACCTTCTCTTTTTTACCACGCCATCATGGCTGTCCAAAAGAGGTTGATCTTAAAAAATATAATCTTTAAAATACATGGGACTAATATTTAAAGAATAAAGTTTATAAAAATCGATCTCTTTTAAGCTAAGATGATGACGTAGCTAAAAAGGTCGATTTTGCTCATTACTTTATAAAAGGATCGATTTTACTATTAATTTTTGGGAAAATTGTGTCCGAGCCCCAAAAGGTGAACTACATGGACATGACCTCCATTATTGAATGCATGGAAATTTCAACAATATTGGATTTGGTTCTCCACGTCATATATACAAATGAGTCAGATTTTGGAAACCCAAAATGCCCTTCTCCTTCTTCCCAGACACGCCCATCTACTCAACCATTAATGGCGTCGATGGGAATGGAGGAAATCTCCTCCCTTTTGGCCGGATCATGAGCAATAACTATATGCTTTTGCTCTTGAAAACTCTTCTTGTCCTAAAATTCTCGCCATTACTCCTTCTACCTTCCCTTCATAATGGTAGAAGGATATCATTCGTGGTCTCATCGGTGACAAAGCCGTTTTCTTAAAGATTAATTCAGAACCACCATGAAGGATATCAAATTTCATGCGTCGAGAGGTTAAAAATCCCATATGAGTCTTTATCTTTGTCATACAAGGATGAAGCAACATCTGACAACCTTAATTTTCCCATTGAGAGCGAAGGTGATCGGCATCTATGATGGAGCATTGCCACAATGTTGGGTTAAAAGAGATTCACGTGAAAGCTACTCAAGTAACGAGAGGATTCTTTAATTATCTATGACGAGGAGCAAGATCTAGAAGACCGACAAGATCTAGAAGACCGATAAGTTCAATATTTATGCGTTACATGTTAAGTCAAAAGAGTTTTATGTTAAGTCTAATTTATTTCATGTTAAGTCAAAGGCGTTACATGTTAAGTCAAAGGCGTTACATGTTAGGTCTAATTTCGATTCTTGTTAAGTCTAATTTTCGGGTTATATCTAAATTCGGTTGATGTTAAGTCTAATTTTATTTCATGTTAAGTCTAATTTTCATGGTAACTCTAACTCCGGTTCATGTTAAGTCTAATTCCAATTGATGTTAACTCTAATTTTAGTTCATGTTAAGTCAAATTTTTAAGTAAAGTCTAATTTAGGTTCATGTTAATTCTAATTTGTCTTCGTGTTAAGTGTAATTTTTATTTCATGTTAAGTCTAATTTATTTCATGTTAAGTGTAATTCTACTTCATGTTAAGTCTAATTTATTTCATGTTAAGTCTAATTTTAGTTCATGTTAAGTCTAATTATATGATTAGTTTTGATTATTTGTTTCTATTCAAAACATTTACAGCACAAAAATAAAGATTATGGCCGACATCTACTTCGATTCAGTTAGTCTTTCGGATAGGATTCCCAATGATAATCCTCTGCGGAAAATGTTATGATGATTGATGACATGATAAACAATACGAGAGGATTCTGCTTGGTGGCACAATGCTTTAAGCGAGGAGGGCAACGATTTGACGGGGCCAAAGAATTAAGATTAGCTTTGCAATACTATTCGTTTGCCAAAAAATTTGAGTACGATTTTGAAAAGAATGAACCAAAGCGTATTCGAGTTTGTTGCGGTTTAAGAAAACCAAAAGTTGCCCGTGGATGTTATTTGCCTCTCCACCCAAAGATGAAAATAGACTTGAAATAAAAAGTTCGTGAACAATCACACTTGTGGTCGACATGGCAATAATCTTGGGTCAACGTAGGGCCTCCGGCAATTCATTGCGACCCAATTACAACCCATGTTAAAGGACCGGCCGAATATACCCTATTGATGTAAAGAAGGAGCTTTTAAGTTCCTTTGGGCTAAGGGTCGAGTATAGTAAGGTATGGTGGGGTAAAGAAAGAGCACAAGAATAATTATCACGGTGATGCTCATGAGTCCTATGATCAATTACGATGGTAAAGTATCTATCCTATACAAATTAATTTTATGAATGGAATGTAAGTCATTACACTGCATGTTAATTCTATTTCATTGCTTGTTAATTCTATTTCACTACATGTTAATTCTATTTCATTGCTTGTTAATTCTATTTCATTGCTTGTTAATTCTATTCAACTGCATGTTAATTCAATCTTACTTCATGTTAATTCTATTCCATTGCATGTTAATGCTATTCAACTTCATGTTAATTCAATCTCACTTCATGTTAATTCTATTCAATTGCATGTTAATGCTATTGAACTTCATGTTAATTCTATTTCACTACATGTTAATTCTACTCCACTTCATGTTAATTCTATTTCTTTGCATGTTAATTCTATTCAACTGCATGTTAATTCTATTTCCTTTGTTAATTCTAGCTCTTTTCTTAACATGAAATTTAGGTATGTAGAAAATGTTAAGGAGACAAATCCGAAGCTATATTCATGTTGAACAAAATGAGGGAAGGTTTACAAGATTATTCATTTGCTATGCAGCTTGCATAAATGGTTTTCGTGGTTGTTGACCACTTATATTTTTGGATGGGACCTTTCGAAAGATCGATTCAAAGGAATACTCCTCATTGTATCATCACGATGGAAATCGGGGATATTTCCACTAGCCTATTGCATATGCGATCAAGAAAATAACGTTAGCTGGAAGTGGTTCTTACAAGGTTTTATGTCAATACTCTATCTTTCTAGGCTATCTTTATACTTATTTTGAGTCATGTTAAGTATAATTTCATTTCATGCCTAACTTGTTTCGTGTTTATTCTAATTTCGGTATGTTAATTGCAAATTTTGGCGAGTTTGTGGTCTATACTCTATGAAAGGCGGATCCATACAATCCTCCACATCGACTAGTTATAATATCGGATGCGGATAAGGGAATCGAGAGAAGGCTGTTAGAGAGTTTTTGGATGCTCTACACTCGGATGTGTTCTACATCTAGTGGAAAATTCGAGTTAAAATTGAAGGACTTGGGACTAAAGGCAAAGGATACTCAGTTACGGTAATCTATTACAATCGGCTTGTTACAAGTATACTAAAGCGAATGGAGCGATTATATGGGCGACATTAAGGCGATAAGCGAAAGGGCATATAATATTGTCATGAACTACGCTCGGTGGGCAAGCGTACTCACGGAATTAGGTAGAGTATAAGCAATATAATGTTAATTGTATGATGAAGAAAAATCCTTGCATGTTAATTCTATTTACGTGCTTGTTAATTCTATTTCTTTGCATGTTAATTCTATTTCACTACATGTTAATTCTATTCAACTGCATGTTAAATCAATCTCACTTCATGTTAATTCTATTCCATTGCATGTTAATGCCATTACACTTCATGTTAATTCTACTCCACTTCATGTTAACTCTATTCTACTCCATGTTAAATCTATTTTAATTCATGTTAATTCTATTCCATTGCATGTTAATTCTATTTCTTTGCATGTTAATTCTATTTCACGGCATGTTAATTGTTTGGATATGGTCACGTGACATCTAATGTCATTGAGTCCTTCAACAAATGGATACACGAGGCTAGAGCGCTAAGGATATTACAGTGGTAGAACACATACGGAAGCAAATTATGGTCGAATGAATGATCGACGAGGCATGGTGAAAATTGGAATTCATTTCTTTGTCCCAAAGTGAGCTTGTCCTTAAAGAGAACATGGACAATGCGGCGCATTGGATGTCGTCAATCACATAGAGGATTATTTGAGGTACAATCCCATAGAACTTGTCAAGTGGATGCGGACAAAAACACATGCACATGTCGATGCGTGGGATATAACTTCGTATCCCTTGTAAACATGCATGCGCTGACCATAATGTTTATGAAGAGATGTTTACGATTCTGCGATTCGTTTATGGCGGTTGAAGCTTTTAAAAAAGCTACGAGCCAATTCTTTACCCCATCCACGATTACGAAGCGTGGCGTGCCGTGATGAGATCGATTTTACCACCACTAACAATAAAAGGAAAGGAGAAATAAAATAAGGCGGATCAACAACAAAGCGGTTTACACCGCGGCGATAAAATGCTCTCGATGCCATATGGAGGGTCATAACCGTAAAACATGCAACGAACCTATTGCGATTAAGTGTGTTATATCTTTGTAAAGTTATTTGCTTGTATAGTTCTGAGACTAAGTTTTTTTTAAGTTAGTAAGCAATTTCATGGTGGAAGCAATTTCTTTGCTATGTATGACACTTAAAGTTCGTGTTAATATTTTCCGTAAATGTAAATCCTAATTTCCATTTCATGTTAAGTCTAATTCACTTCATGTTAATTCTATTTCGCTTCAAGTTAAGTCTAATTCACATCATGTTAATTCTATTTCGCTTCATGTTAAGTCTAATTCACTTCATGTTAATTCTATTTCGCTTCATGTTAAGTCTAATTCACTTCATGTTAATTCTATTTGCTTCATGTTAAGTCTAATTCGGTTCACGTTATGTCTACTTTGTTCATGATAAGTCAAAGTGCTTGTTCATGTTAAGTCTAATAAATTCAGGTAAGTCCAATATCTCCAATTGAATTATGACAACAACGAAACTTCCCAATTGGGTAGTAAATGTTGATAAGACTAATGTCAATCACGGAGCTTCCCAATTGAATTACATTAACCACTTTTACGGCAGTATTTAGAAGCGAGGCCAACTAAAGTTGCATTGAATGGTTTCAACCACTTTGTGTTAAAACCTCGTGAAGCATCTTCTTCCCAAAGAAATCGTCTTTGCGATCTTGAGGAAAAGAAAGTAAGGTATGTCTCATGTTAATTGTTCTGCACATGCTAATGATTACGTAATTTGAGTCATATTAACTATTTTCATATGAGCGACCATAAAGCTATTGAACATGAGTCGCCGAGCAAGAAGCCCTTCTCGGAACATCGATGCTCGTGGCTATGCAATTTTTTGAACTTGATGTTTATATGGATTTAATCTTGTAACATGAAAACCCTCAAATACCCCATCCTTAATTTGCGGCGTCGATGGCTAAACCTTCTGCGGCGATGAGTCTGTCGAGAAACGGAGGAGGAGGAATTGCGAGGAGCAAATCGTTAAAGTTCGGCAAGACCTCGCAATGGACTACTCAAGCTGTCGCCGTCAAGGCGGCTCATGGAGGTGTCCATTTTGCATCAACCAGGAAGATAAAGAGGTGGACTAAGCGGCAACTAAAGCAGCACACACATGGCATGGAGTCTTGAAGGATTGTCAAAGAAAAGATGGAAGTTATCGCAAACCACCAGCGGCTGGAGAAATTCCTAGAGTAGGAATAGAATAAATGGAGGTGTAAGATATTTTGTGTAATTGATGTAGGATTTTGTGAACTGAACTTTCTCTTGTATCTTTACGCTCTTGCTACTCGTAACTTTCTAAAGTTGATCGTCAATTCATATATTTCAGTTCTTGTTAATTCTATACAACTACATGTTAATTCCACTTCAGCATGTTAAGTCTATTTTATTTCATGTTAATTCAATTGTAGTTCATGTTAATTCTATTACACATCATGTTAATTCTATTACACATCATGTTAATTCTATTTCATTTCATGTTAATTCTATTACACATCATGTTAATTCAAATATACATCATGTTAATTCTATTTCATTTCATGTTAATTCTATTACACATCATGTTAATTCAATTGTAGTTCATGTTAATTCAATTGTAGTTCATGTTAATTCAAATATACATCATGTTAATTCAATTGTAGTTCATGTTAATTCTATTACACATCCGTTAATTCAAATATACATCATGTTAATTCAAATATACATCATGTTAATTCAATTGTAGTTCATGTTAATTCAATTGTAGTTCATGTTAATTCTATTTCATTTCATGTTAATTCAATTGTAGTTCATGTTAATTCAATTGTAGTTCATGTTAATTCTATTACACATCCGTTAATTCAAATACACTTCATGTTATTTCTATTACACATCATGTTAATTCAATTGTAGTTCATGTTAATTCAAATATACATCATGTTAATTCTATTACACATCATGTTAATTCAAATATACATCATGTTAATTCAAATATACATCATGTTAATTCAATTGTAGTTCATGTTAATTCAAATATACATCATGTTAATTCTATTACACATCATGTTAATTCAAATATACATCATGTTAATTCTATTTCATTTCATGTTAATTCAATTGTAGTTCATGTTAATTCAAATATACATCATGTTAATTCAAATATACATCATGTTAATTCAATTGTAGTTCATGTTAATTCAAATATACATCATGTTAATTCAAATATACATCATGTTAATTCTATTTCACATCCGTTAATTCAAATATACATCATGTTAATTCAAATACACTTCATGTTATTTCTATTACACATCATGTTAATTCTATTTCATTTCATGTTAATTCTATTTCATTTCATGTTAATTCTATTACACATCCGTTAATTCAAATATACATCATGTTAATTCAAATATACATCATGTTAATTCAAATATACATCATGTTAATTCTATTTCATTTCATGTTAATTCAAATATACATCATGTTAATTCTATTACACATCATGTTAATTCAAATATACATCATGTTAATTCAAATATACATCATGTTAATTCTATTACACATCATGTTAATTCAAATATACATCATGTTAATTCAAATATACATCATGTTAATTCAAATATACATCATGTTAATTCTATTTCATTTCATGTTAATTCTATTACACATCACGTTAATTCAAATACACTTCATGTTATTTCTATTACACATCCGTTAATTCAAATACACTTCATGTTATTTCTATTACACATCACGTTAATTCAAATATACATCATGTTAATTCAAATATACATCATGTTAATTCTATTACACATCATGTTAATTCAAATATACATCATGTTAATTCAAATATACATCATGTTAATTCAAATATACATCATGTTAATTCTATTTCATTTCATGTTAATTCTATTACACATCCGTTAATTCAAATATACATCATGTTAATTCAAATATACATCATGTTAATTCTATTACACATCATGTTAATTCTATTACACATCATGTTAATTCTATTACACATCCGTTAATTCAAATATACATCATGTTAATTCAAATATACATCATGTTAATTCTATTACACATCATGTTAATTCTATTACACATCCGTTAATTCAAATATACATCATGTTAATTCTATTACACATCCGTTAATTCAAATATACATCATGTTAATTCTATTACACATCATGTTAATTCAAATATACATCATGTTAATTCAAATATACATCATGTTAATTCAAATATACATCATGTTAATTCTATTACACATCCGTTAATTCAAATATACATCATGTTAATTCTATTACACATCATGTTAATTCTATTTCATTTCATGTTAATTCTATTTCATTTCATGTTAATTCTATTACACATCCGTTAATTCAAATATACATCATGTTAATTCAAATATACATCATGTTAATTCTATTACACATCACGTTAATTCAAATACACTTCATGTTATTTCTATTACACATCATGTTAATTCTATTACACATCATGTTAATTCTATTACACATCATGTTAATTCTATTTCATTTCATGTTAATTCTATTACACATCCGTTAATTCAAATATACATCATGTTAATTCAAATACACTTCATGTTATTTCTATTACACATCATGTTAATTCTATTACACATCATGTTAATTCTATTTCATTTCATGTTAATTCAAATACACTTCATGTTATTTCTATTACACAACTTAAGAAAATTACACCTTAATTTTCGCTACAAAGAAATTTCAAGAATCTCTCACAAACTCAACAAAAGATACTACAAGTGTAGATCTCCGCTTTTTGTGGGACTTTGCCTGTGCCGACGCCAGAATCCGTGGACCACCGAAAATATCGCGTCGAATCGACGGGTTTAGTTGATGCTTCAGCAGGAAACAAGAACTTAAGCAAATATCTTAGCAAAGTAAGATATCTACTCTTCTCAAGAATAAGTCAAAGCTTAAACTCGAGGAATCTCCGTGGATCGTGGTTCTTGAACTTTGGAAGCTTGGATTCTCTCTCTCCTTGCAAAAGCTCGATTTCTTTGATCTCTCGATTGCCAAAATGCCGATCCCCGCCCAAGTGGATGTAGGGGTATTTATAGTCCTGGGAAATGTGCCCTCTGAAGAAACACAAGTCATAAGTGCTCCACATTTAGCGTACCGAGCCGCCGCTATGTCGCCTCACCACCGCTAGGGTTCTACCGCCTCGCCGCTACGAGGTAGTGATGGGCCACGATCGGCGCAGGCAGGTCGCCCCTCCATCCGTTGTAACGGTTTCACGCTTTAAGGCACGATTAAATGCCCTAAAATCACTTAGTGGGCGATTTTCAGCGCAAAATCACCATTAAAATATCTCAACGCCTCGCGCTGATAAAGTCAAGTGGGCCCCATCGTTGATTTAGACCCTTCAAGAGCTCGTTTGGGTATTACGGGTGTGCGCCTTTGGCGAGAACACAAGCCTCGCTATGGCGAGACACATCAAGGTGTCTGGCTTCGTGCGAGGGCACACACAAATCTCATGCTGGCGAGACACATCAAATGTCTGCTCGTCGCGAGGCACACACAATGTCTCGTAACAGTGAGACACAAACAAGTGTTTATTTCGTGGCGAGACACAAACAAGTGTCTCGCCTTTGTAGCGAGACATAATATCTCCATGTGTTGACTTCTTGAGATTTCGGCGGCGTTGTCCTTCGATCTTCTCATGATTTAGTCATATTTGAGATTCTTCGAATTTTGATGCCTCTGAGATACCCCTCCAAAGTTTTGAACTCCTCGTATTTTATCGAAGGTCGGAATACTTTGGATAAGATCTGCCGCCATTTCATCGTTGAACTTTGTAGAAGAGGCACGTGTTTTGCCGGTTTCTCGAACCCTAGCTTCTGGCGTCGTCGACATATTTTGGGATCAATAAGCTGTTGCATTTGTATTTGAATGAATTGAAATGTCGAAGTCGATTTTGGACTAATCATCTTCATCTTGAAAGTCACCACTTGGGTTTAATTGAATGCCTTGGGAATCATTGAGAAAAGCGTCGTCAGTTTTGAATATCGATTTCGGAAAGCTTCTATATGTAATATCGGAATTGTCCCACTTGAAGCGGCGGGGGCAATCTGAAGTGTCTCGCTCAAAAGGACCGCAGAATGCAATGCGAGCATGCTTGAGCTTCGGGCGATGTAATGGCACATTTGTATTAGCAATGAGTTACAAAGTGCATTAAAATCCGCGGTAGGAGAAAATGCTTGACCGGCGGAAAGAGTGAACCATTGTCTCAAGTTATTGCTTGTATGATAGATATAGGATTTTTGGCAAACCCTCGACCATCAGCAGTTTGATGAGCCTTTACCAACTACCGTTTGAGTTGGGCTAGCATGTAGATTATCGAGTCCGTTCTACATGTTACGTTGTGCTAAAAGAGTGAATTCTCTTAGACTTTATGCTACGATATTGAATCGTGAAACTGGTCAATTATCAGGAATTGATTACCCGTGACATGTGTTAGATCGGAGACTTATCTCGATAAGGACGAGAGATAATATCCTATGCATGAAGGCATAGTTTAGGTGTCATTAGGTAATGACATCTATGCTACGATATTGAATATGTAGGCTTGATCAATTATCACAGAATTGATTACCCAAATAAGCAGTGTTAGATCGACTTATCTCTCGATAAGGACAGAGATAACATCCCTATGCATAAAAGATAGTTTAGGTGTCATTAGGTAATGACATCTATGCTACACATTTTGGATAATGAGGCTGTGGAATTTGTGTTTTCTCAGCAAAACGAACCCGCTGTGTCTCTTCGGGGCCAAAACGAACTCGCTGTGCTTGGGCAAAACGAACCCTCGCATCGATTAGACCTCTCATTCATAAAAGGAATCGAGGGGATTTTGACCGTGGTCCTAATCAGAGGAAGGTTTGACCAAGGGAGTGAAAATTTAAAAATGATTCTAATCAGAGGAAGGTTTGACGGATAGGAATTTTGAGACAATCCTAATCGCCTGGAAGTTTGATTGCTCAACTGAAGTGGACCTCTCGCTCATGGAAGGAATCAAGAGGATTTTGACCATGGTCCTAATCAGGAAGGTTTGACCAAGCAGATATTTGAGACAACCCTAACTGCCTAAGGTTTGATCGCTCAACTGAAGTGGACCTCGCTCATGGAAAGAATCGAGAGGGATTTTGGCCGGGTCTTAACTGTAGGAAGGTTTGACCAGATAGGAATTTTGAGACAATCCTAACCGTAGGAAGGTTTGATTGCTCAATGTGGAAGTGGACCTCTGCTCATGGATTATCCACCCCCCTCTTTTGCAAAATGGACTGCCTGAGTTAGTAAAAGGAAGAGCAGCTTTAATCTCTTATATTCATCTGGAGGAATTAGGAGGAGCAGCTTTAATCTCTTGTACTCATCTGAGAAAAGGGAATAGTTTATACTCGTGATACCGTTTGAGTACGAGGGAGCAGCTTATACCGTGATACCGGCTTGAGTCGATTTGATTCGCTTATTTCGCTGCTAAGACGGCTTCAACCAAGGCTTGATAATGGCCTTGAGAGCTAAGCAATCCTTTGTAGGATGGAGGATCCTCCGGTACGCACAGCATTTAGGGTCCGGTTTTGTTAGCCTCCTTGATTTGTAATTGAGGCAACTTAATTTTGTTGTTATCAAGGAGGTGTTTGAAGATGATTGGAACTTCTTCGCCCTTGAAAGAATATCTGTGTGGAATTTCGATGAAGCTTTTTGGCGGCCGCGAAGCGACGCTTGACCAACAGCAACAGATACCTTTCCTCTATTACGAGGAAAATTTACTTCGAGGGGTCACCATCTTTTCGCTTCTTTCGCCTTTCTTCCTTCGAAAACGTTCGGCTTGTTCTCCTCGTATTTTTAGGTCTTTCCACGAAGTTGGTGGGATTCCCCATGACTTCCAAAGAATTCTATAAAGATTGTTGTGGCAAGTCTTCAAGAATTCTTTTTCAAGAATTGATCCCCGCAATTCATAGCTTTATCATAATCGCTTAACGAAGGTGTCGATTGTCTCCCATTTTTCTCGCCCAGAGTTCCAATGGAAACTTCGGTCATCATCAAAGAAGTTATCGAGAAAAGAGCTTTCCATGTCATTCCAACAGCTAATCGTTCTCATTGAGTCTTCGATACCACGAAGGCAGCCCTCAAGGGTACCAACGAATGACCGGATCATCAAAGGCTCGCTTTCCCGAGATTACCCCAAATGTGATTTAGTAAATCGTGTTGTGAAGGTGACCTCTCCGCCAAATGGCGGAAGTTGATCAAATTGAATTTCAAGGGTAAGGGATTGAATCCCATTCTCTGATACTGACACCGGATGCCATCCTTTTGACTTCCTCAGACGACATCAAAGCATTGATTTTATTTTCAAGCTCTTTCATCCTTTCATCATCCTCCCCTTGTTTTGGATCGCCTAATAGAAGAATTGGACCATTTCCACCTTGAGCATCAAATGGAGCTTTTGGAGGTTGATCAACAGAATGTGTTCATCAATCTCCTAATCATCGTTTTCAACATTATGGTGGGTTACTCCACCTTGTTGATCTGGTTTCAGTCGTTGATCGACCTGTGTTGTTGTGCAAACCTTGGTTTGCAATTCCCTCATCCTGCATGGCTAGCTCCATCTCGTTTCATTTCACTTTAAATTTCTCTTTGCTTAGCTAAGGCTTCTTGTAACATTTGAGCCTGACATCGAGTAATGGTAAAAGCTTCTCGATGGGGACCAAAGACTTGACATTGTGTCATCTGGAGCTATCGCCGAATTGATGTCTAAACTTCGCCATCGATGACTCTCCCTCATGCATCCTTCTATAGTCGAGCGTAAGTCAGCTCGCAATTGTAACCGAGACATTCTTTGAGAAATCTTAAACCCAACCTTTCCTCCGTGAGTGAAGTCGATCCGAATCCGTCACGGCCCTTTCCTTTGTTCACCATGTTGATAGTCACTTCGGAAACTCATCAAACCGATGGACGATCTTTCTTCTTCGACGCTGTCTTGATCAGCGTTTTCAGATTTTCCGCGTCGGCTGTGGAAAGCCGCTCAATAATCAAGCTCTTTGTGGTTGAGCGCTTGACTGAATAACAGTACATCCCGACAACAACGCCTTGATTAGTTGTGCACACGAGCAAGAGCAATCTATTTCACAATCGCCCTCTTTCGTGTTGCTACCCCTACCGATGATAGTTGGTGTGGATTATTACAAATTGCACTTCCACCCCAAGTGTAATGTTGTCCTTAACCGAGGACACGCTTCTTTGGGGACGCCGACTTTTGACTTGAGAGACAACTTCCGCCGCTGGCTTCATTATCCGGTTTGCTTCGTATGAATCACAAGGGTCTGGTCATCTCGTGATTTTGGCGAAGTCATTTGCCTCAACTTTTCTTCTTAGCGCACTCGTGGACTTGTGGGATGCTCAAACAAGATGCAATTGGAATTCTAGAGACTCGAGATATTTTAGCTTGTTCGTGACTCTTTCCGACTTCCAAGCGCTTCACCGAACCTTGCTTTTATTTCCCGGTTGGACCAAGACGACCGAACACCGGTTGCCGGATTTCCGTGACTTAAAGGTTGATACCTCATCCGGAGAAGTGGAAGAAAGGGCGAAAAGCCCATCTTTGTCAATGATGAGGATCGCCGCTTTTGGCGAGGTAAGCGCCGCCTCGCCGGTGTGCGAGATTACTACACGCCGGGTTACGCAGGTAGCCAGCCGTTTCGGCTGAGATAAAGCATAATCGCCGTGTTGGCGTAGGTAGCTTAGATCGTTCACTGGCGCTGGACGCTTACACCGCTTCTACCGAATGTTGTCGGGCGGGCGCATTCTTGAGCCGATTTTGATGTTGCCTTGAATCCATGCTTGGCATTTTGAGCCGCTTGTCGGGTTGCTTTTGACTCTCATAACAACAAGACGTGCTCGAAAGCAAATGCACGGCGCTTTGGCCCTTCTTTGTCAATCGGCCCTTTGACGAGAACCCATTCTTCCTTGGGAGGAGGCCGACTTGAGAGATTGCAGCTTGTTGATGCCTTTGATCACGGAGTTCGATAGTGAACTCCATCCGCTGACTCCAGAGCCTTGGCGAACCGACGGGCCATCTTTGACGCCGCCTTTGGCGCAGCTCTTCGCCGATCGCTTGAGATATTGTTAAGAGGGAATCGCCTGCCGCAGTTTAACGAGAATCGCTAAGATTACAATGAATCCAACCTCCTCTTAGGGGATGAGATCCTCCCATGTTTGCGGGGTGAGGAGGACTTCGATGTGGAAGAGGAGAGATACTCTTCAATTTGGCTTGATCAAGAAGTAGTCTATTCCATCAACCATGAGGTCTCCGATCACGCTAGTGTCGATACACAACGATTCTGCTCGAGACCGCTGGCTCCCACCGTGGTCGCCATCGTTTGGGTCGAAGTTGATTTCTTTGTCATTTCCATTACAAAACTTAAGAAAATTACACCTTAATTTTCGCCACAAAGAAATTTCAAGAACTCTCTCACAAACTCGAACAAAAGATACTACAAGTGTAGATCTCCGCTTTTTGGGACTTTGCCCGCAAGTCGGACGTAATCCGCGGGACCACCGAAGCCGATCGCCGATCGATCGGGTTTAGTTGATGCTTCGCAAAGGAAACAAGAACTTAAGCAAATATCTTAGCAAAGTAAGATATCTACTCTTCTCAAGAATAAGTCAAAGCTTAAACTCGAGGAATCTCCGTGTGGATCGTGGTTCTTGAACTTTGGAAGCTTGATTCTCTCCTTGCAAAGCTCGATTTCTTTGATCTCGATTGCCAAAATGCCGATCCCGCCCAAGTGGATGTAGGGGGTATTTATAGTCCTTGGAAAACGTCTCCAAGAAACACAAGTCATAAGTGCTCCACATTTGCGTAGCATACGGCAGCTCGAGCCGCCATAGCTATGCCGCTTCGCCACCGGGCGGTAAGAGCCTACCGGCCGGGCTACGGGTAGATGGGCTGCCTCGCTGATCGGCGAGGCGTTGTCGCCCTCCATCCGTTGTAACGGTTTCACGCTTTAAGGCACGATTAAATGCCCTAAAATCACGCTCTAGTGGGCGATTTTCGCCGCGGTAACCGCCATTAAAATATCTCAACGCTCTCCGCTGATAAAGTCAAGTGGGCCCCATCAAAGATTGATTTAGACCCTTCAAGAGCTCATTTCGTGTATTTCGTCTCACCAGCGACATTGTGGCGCGCTCTTATGCGCAGACACATCAAGGCGCTTCGCGGCGAAAGCATATCAAGCGTTCGCTAACAGCCAGACATCAAGGTGTCTCGCCGTGGCGGTATCATTGTCTCGCCAAACCGTAGACACAACAAGTGTTTCGCCAGAAGCAGACACAACAAGTGTCTCGCGACAGAAGCAGACATAATATCTCCATGTGTTGACTTCTTGAGATTTCGACGACGCTTGTCCTTCGATCTTCTCATGATTTAGTCATATTTGAGGTTCTTGACAATTTTTGATGCCTACAAGGGACAAAGAAGCATAACGTTTTGGCCGAGATACTTGTAATCGCCCTCTAACTAGAGAAAAATCCCTTTGTCCGAGACAGCTTATAACAGCCTTGTGAACTACTAGACAAGGAACATGAACTGCTTGTGTTCTTGTGGCGCTTATGCTTCCTAAAGCCTATAAATACCCCTTTAACATGTGTTGGTACCCCAAAAGATTTTTATTAATCCTCAGATGAAAATCGACACGAGCCCAATCTCACACCAAAGTAAGCTTAACTCGTGGTCAATGGGATCTTCGCTTCACAAGTATTCGACTACTACAGCCAGCCGCTCACATGCCGACTTCTATTGGTAGAGACCGATCACATAAGACACCGACCGAACGCGTCCTCGCCGGCCACCTATTTGTTCGACCTTTCCATCGTCGTCTCCGCATAAGACCACACATTAGCAAGACGCGGACGATCACATAAAGGTTTGGTGCATACAAGACGACCAAGACGAAGGCGCCCTTCGCCCCGCCCCCAAGACGGCCACCGCTACAGCATTCGTGATGATCGCTATAGTAACAGTGCGTCACCGCATCGACCGACGCCGCAAGGCTTTGGCCGTCCCCGCACAGAGGTCAACCGCCTGGCCGCTGCATTCTGACGCATCGCTAAAGAATGAGGTAGCATGGACTCCTACCAGTATGCCCTATTATCCTACTACAAGAGGTCGACTGCCTCGCTACAAGATTCTGACGACTACAAGAACGGCTACGACGCTGGACGCTGAAGTCATCCTTGGCAGTCCCCGCCATGCAAGCTCGATTTCTTTGATCTCGATTGCCAAAATGCCGATCCCGCCAAGTGGATGTAGGGGGTATTTATAGTCCTTGGAAGCGTGCCCTCTGAAGAAACACAAGTCATAAGTGCTCCACATTTGCGAGTTAGCGCGGCTCAAATGCCTCGCGCTATCTTTCGCTTCATTTGGCGGCGGTGTCGATTACCTACCTGTGGCCCGGCGGTATAAGAACGCCTCGTTATTTGGCAGCGTGTCGTCCATCTGTTGTAGCGGTTTCTGCTTTAAGGCGCGATTAAATGCCCTAAAATCACGCCTGGTGGTATTATTTTCAGATGTAACCGCCCATTAAAATATCGAGCGTCTCTGCGTTGATAAAGTCAAGTGGGCCCCATCGGCATTGATTTAGACCCTTCAAGAGCTCATTTCGTATTCTGGTGTCTCGCCTTTGGCGAGACACAAGTGAATCCTGCGCCTATAGCGAGACACATCAAGGTGTCTCGCTTCGTCGCGAGGCACACACAAGTATCGCTGCGGCGAGACACATCAAGGTGTCTGCGGCTGTGGCGAGGCACACACAAGTCTCGCTAACGGCGAGACACAACAAGTGTTTCGCCGTGGCGAGACACAACAAGTGTCTCGCCTTTGTGGCGAGACATAATATCTCCATGTGTTGACTTCTTGAGATTTCGACGGCGTTGTCCTTCGATCTTCTCATGATTTAGTCATATTTGAGGTTCTTGACAATTTTTGATGCCTACTGATTGGGGCAAGATTACAGCGGCCCTTTGGCGAGGCGGTTAGCGTCACCGACAACTAGAGAAAAATCCCTTTATGCGAGGCGGTTATAGCTTGATCTCGGTAACTACTAGACAGTGAACATGAACTGTTTGTGTTCTTTGTGGCAGTTATGCTTCCTAAAGCCTATAAATACCCCTTTAACATGTGTTGGTACCCCAAAAAGATTTTTTATTAATCCCTGTATGAAAATCGACACGAGCCCAATCTCACACCAAAGTAAGCGAACTCAGGGCCGAATGGGATCTCTCTGCTCTCACAAGTATTCGACTACTACGGTGATGTGCACTCTGATCGCGACCTCTCGGTTGGTACGATGACCGGCCCTTCTGATATCTGACCAGCGCGGTCCCGTCGGCGGCCTACGGTGTTCGACCCTCTTCGCGGTGCGTCTGCTCTGATACCACACGGTTGCTCTGATGCGCGGACGGCTGCTCTGTCTTCGGGGTGCTACGATGCTTTCGACCGCGAAGAAGCGTCTCGGCGTCACCTTTCTGATGGCCCGCTCGTGCGCTCGATACCTCAGGATGACTGCTATAGTAACAGGGTGCTACCGTACTTTCGACCGGCCGAAAGCCCTCGGTCGTCACCGCTCTGATAGGTCAACTTCGCTGTTGCCGTTACCTGGACGGCCGCTACTGATAATGAGGTGCTCTGACTTCGGCGCCCCAAAGGCGTCCTCGGTCATCCTACTACGATAGGCCGGCTTCGTGCCTCTGATATCGGGGCGATTGCTCTGATGCGAATACGGTGCTTTCGGCGGACGAAAGTCATCCTTGGCGTCTGGCTGCGGTGGCCAGGCTTCGCACCTTTCTGATGCTTTCGGATGGCTGCTACGATGCTTCTGCTTTACTAGTTGGCCTTGAGCCCCGCACCAACAACAAGTCAACATCACAATTAATGGCGCATGGCCTCTGCATCCATTGCCCATGTCTCACCCACATCACATCAGTGATGACTCACTCCACACAAATGCTGACATGTGTAAAACCAGTGCTAAAATGACCAAATTGCCCCTCTCTTATTCCTACAAAGAGAAACTATTCTAAAAAAAATGTACGCCTGCTTCTCCCTTGCACTCTTCAATTAAGAACTCTTACTGTTCATTTTCTTCTCCACTCAAGCTCAAAACACTGACTTGATCGTCGGAGGTACAACGGGGGAGCCAAGCCCCGTCCTCTCATGAGCTTCTAGCTGTGCAGGGGGGAAGAACAGCCCAACTCAGAGTCAGGTATTCGGGGGAGAGAGCGGATCCCTGTCATCTTCAACCTCAAGCGAAGCTCACACCGAGATTAGTGACTGTGATTATAAACATCAACAATAAGACTTCTTAAAAAACCAGTTTCCATCCATCAGGGAAACTATCTAGATAAAATCTCATCTCAATCCACTACAACTTTTATAGAATAAGAATTTCAAATACCATAACAAATTAAGATAATTTGTATCGTGTGGGCCACAACTTTATCCGGATACAACATTCTCCCACTTGATCCATATGTTACAAATATCTCATAATTAACATAGCAGTATGGTCATAATTAAAATTCATACTATTTAGTAGTGGATAGCTCCCACTCAAATAAAGAATCTAATGTATGAATCATAGCGGTCAAGCCCTTAGTAATAACGAGCTATTCCTTCCATGTATCACGATGCATAAATTCACTAAGTGAGCAACTTTATGAGCAAACTTTATGAATGACTTCCTACAAGTCACTCGGGTCCTACTTTAACTATCCTAACGAATATAATTTAAATATGAAAACTTTATTTGTGCCCAATAAAATCAAACTTTATTCCCCAAGAATATTCAGAACATGTCTAAAAACAACTAGAGAGAAAAACAAACACATAACGAGCTAAAACAATCTCATATGCTCCACATGACTTAGGAACTATTTTGCCAGTAATCCTTTAGTCATTGGATCTGCAATCATAAGCTTGGTATTAATGTGTTGAATGGACACAACACTTTGTTTCACATACTCTCTAATACTAAGATACTTTATGTCGATATGTGCTTCGGCTTCCACTTTTATTATTTTTGGAGAAGAAAACAGCCGCTGAACTATCACAATAGATCGTCATAGACCTCACAATAGAATAGACGACTTAGAGACCTGAGATAAAGTTCCTCAACCATGATGCTTGTGTAGTGGCTTCATAGCATGCAATAAACTCTGACTCCATGGTAGATGAAGCAACAATTGTTTGTTTAGTACTCTCCAAGATATAACACCTCCAGCGAGAAAGAACACATATCCCGAAGTAGATTTTCTTGAATCTATGCATCCAGTAAAGTCTGAATCTGAATAACTGACCACCTCCAAATGATCAGTATGACCGTAAGTCAATCTGCAGTCCTGAGTTCCCTTCAGATATTTCATGACTCTTTTCGCAGCTCCAATGTTCCATACCAAGATTACTCTAGTATCGACCCAATAATTCTACTGCAAATCCGATGTCAGGTCGAGTGCAGACCTGTGCATACATCAAGCTATCCACGGCAGATGCATAAGGTATGTTCTTCATCTGTTTATTTTCTAGTTTTTGTGGACAATAATCTTGACTGAGTTTATCCCCTTTGATGATAGGTGCTGACATGGACGCATAATCTTTCATTCTGAATCTCTCTAACACCTTTTCAATGTAGGCCCTTTGAGATAGTCCTAAAGTTCTTTTAGACCTATCTCTATGAATTTCTATGCCAATGATATAAGAAGCTTCACCTAAATCCTTCATTTCAAAGTTTTTAGAGAGGAATTGTTTTGTCTCATGTAACAAAAGATAATTACTTAGTTTGCAAGCTAAAGAGATCTATATATGGACTAAAACAAGCCTCACGTCAGTGGTATAAAGCTTTGGCCAACACCTTGATGAAGAGGCTTTCAAGTAAAACATTCAACCACTCTAAGAGTGTGTGTGAGCATAAAGCCGATATCCTTTGGAGTTAACTAGATAGCCAATGAAATAACCATTGATTGTCCTCAGATCAAGTTTCTTTATTTGTGGATTATAAATCCTCACTTCAACTAGATAATCCCATATGTGCAAGTGATTTAAACTAGGCTTTCATCCATACCATAGTTCAAATGGTGTTTTAGGAACACTTTTAGATGGAACCTTATTTAAAATATACACTGTCGTTTTCAAGGCTTCACTCCAAAGAGTTTCAGGAAGATTAGAATTACTAATCATGCTCCTCACCATGTCAATAAGCATGTGATTCCTCTTTTCTGATACACTATTTTGTTGTGGTGTACCGCATTGTATATTGGGCAATGATGCCCTCTTCATTGAGAAATTTTGCAAATAAACCCGCTTTGATACCACATGTAAGAAATTATAATCTAAATAAATACTGACATAGCAGAAAATAAATTAAATTAAAAGATACCTCAAGCCATTGTTGTCTAGATAGATCGTAACTTAGAAAATTAGATCGAAACTAGAGATAATTTGAATATATACATAAACAAAGAACAAAAGTTAGATCAACTGTTAGAATAAATAAAATAAAAAAATAGAAAGAGTTTCTAGCCCATGCCTTACCAAAAGCCTAAATCGATGGAGAAACTATGGTCAGATTTATAGGGTAGGCTAGGACTCTTCTGATATAACTAGAATTCTTAAAAGATAAGACTTCTTAAAACCAAGCCATCCATCCGAAAACTATCTAGATAAAGTCTCATCTCAATCCACTACAACTTTTATAGAATAAGAATTTCAAATAACATAACAAATTAAGATAATTTGTATCGTGTGGGCCACAACTTTATCCAGATACAACAACTTATCCTTTATATTACAAGGAGTGCACCTAGGCCATCCATTCAGACGGTGTAAAATCGAGGGCAGGACCGGAGGGACGTCGGGCAGCGGGCCATTAGACTGGCCGGCCTGGAAATTCCTTATTTTCTTTTTTTTTTGGCGATTTTTTTTGTTAAAAAATTCAAGAGTATAAATGACAATAAATTAGCCAAATTTTGATAAAAATCAATCATATTATTAATAATTTATAATTATATAATTTACAAATACAACAAACATAGAAAGTAAAATGATAAAAATAAATTCTTTATTAATAATCCATTAATCACTAACAATTATAAATTTATTTTAGAATTTGTCATCACAATTGATGAATACATCCCAACTAGGTTGGCACCTATTCATCTATATCACTATCATTTGCAACTCTTTTCAAAATAATTTACAAATTTTCACCTAAAAATAAAAATTACAAATTAATTACTCATTATTATCTCTATCTCTTATTCCCAAATCTTGAAGTTTGTCTTCAATGCTAGCCATCCGATCGATGCTTTGAGTTCTCTTCTCGTATCTCCACCATGTAGGCGTAAAAATTGCCTTAATCCTTGCTGCAACTTCGGAATGGCGAGAGCTTAGGGGTCCATCCGAAAGTGAAGTCGCCCGCCTAAAGGTTAAATTCACCAATGCTTGACTTTACAAAATAGACAAAAGTGCTGATATCTCTTGAACCGGGAGGAACTGGGCAAAATGACCGAGCAATCGGTTCGCCTCGCCGAGATGGTCGATTTCCATATATTCGTCCAATTCAGGCGTGCGGTTTGAAAGTTCGACACGTTCGTGGCGGTGAGGCTGCGCCAAACGGAGCTCGACATTCGGACAGCTCGCCAAGCAGAGGCTCGACATTCAACCGAGGTTCACCTACAGCAGTGAACCTCGACATTGAACGAGCTTCGCCAGCGTGACTCGACATTCAAGGTTACCTCTGTGAAGAGAACCTCGACATTGACGAGGCTTCGCCAAGCGGCGAGCCGACATTCAACGAGTTAGCCTACGGCGAAGAACCTCGACATTGAGCGAGGCTTCGTAAGCAGCGAGGCTCGACATTCAACCGAGGTTCACCTACAGCAGTGAACCTCGACATTGAGTGAGCTTCATGCTCCTCACCATGTCAATAAGCATGTGATTCCTCTTTTCTGATACACTATTTTGTTGTGGTGTACCGCATTGTATATTGGGCAATGATGCCCTCTTCATTGAGAAATTTTGCAAATAAACCCGGCTTTGATACCACATGTAAGAAATTATAATCTAAATAAATACAGTAGCACGCAATGTAAATAAATTAAATTAAAAGATACCTCAAGCCATTGTTGTCTAGATAGATCCAGAACTTAGAAAATTAGATCTAAACTAGAGATAATTTGAATATATACATAAACAAAGAACAAAAGTTAGATCACCGTTAGAATAAATAAAATAAAAAAAATAGAAAGAGTTTCTAGCCCATGCCTTACCAAAAAGCCTAAATCGATGGAGAAACTATGGTCAGATTTATAGGGTAGGCTAGGACTCTTCTGTTATAACTAGAATTCTTAAAAGATAAGACTTCTTAAAACCAAGCCATCCATCCGAAAACTATCTAGATAAAGTCTCATCTCAATCCACTACAACTTTTATAGAATAAGAATTTCAAATAACATAACAAATTAAGATAATTTGTATCGTATGGGCCACAACTTTATCCAGATACAACAACTTATCCTTTATATTACAAGGAGTGCACCTAGCTCTGCCCATTCGGCCAAAGGGCAAATCGGGCTCCGGACCCTGACCGGCAGGTCACGGGTCCGCCCGGCTCGGGTCAATTCTCACTCGAAATTCCTTATTTTCTTTTTTTTTTGACGATTTTTTTTGTTAAAAAATTCAAGAGTATAAATGACAATAAATTAGCCAAATTTTGATAAAAATCAATCATATTATTAATAATTTATAATTATATAATTTACAAATACAACAAACATAGAAAGTAAAATGATAAAAATAAATTCTTTATTAATAATCCATTAATCACTAACAATTATAAATTTATTTTAGAATTTGTCGATCACAATTGATGAATACATCCCAACTAGGTTGGCACCTATTCATCTATATCACTATCATTTGCAACTCTTTTCAAAATAATTTACAAATTTTCACCTAAAAATAAAAATTACAAATTAATTACTCATTATTATCTCTATCTCTTATTCCCAAATCTTGAAGTTTGTCTTCAATGCTAGCCATCCGATCGATGCTTTGAGTTCTCTTCTCAGATTCCACCATGTAGGCAGAAAAATTGCCTTAATCCTTGCACAAGAACTCTAATGAGCGTAAGAGCTTAGGGGTCCATCCGAAAGTGAAGTCGCCCGCCTAAAGGTTAAATTCACCAATGCTTGACTTTACAAAATAGACAAAAGTGCTGATATCTCTTGAACCGGGAGGAACTGGGCAAAATGACCGAGTAATCGGTTCGCCTCGCCGAGATGGTCGATTTCCATATATAATTCGGCCCACCTCGACGCACGGTTTGAAAGTTACGACTGTTCTTCGCGGGCGCACGAGGCTCGCCAAACAACAGGCTCGACATTCGACGAGGCTCGCCAGCGGCGAGCTCGACATTCAACCGAGGTTCACCTACGCCAGCGAACCTCGACATTCGCATCGAGGCTCGCCAAGCGCCGAGGCTCGACATTCAACCGGGTTCGCCACGCCAGAACCTCGACATTCGGATGAGGCTCGCCAAGCCGAGGCTCGACATTCAACCGGAGGTTCGCCACGCAGCGAACCTCGACATTCGCACGCAGGCTCGCCAAGCGCCGAGGCTCGACATTCAACCGAGGTTCGCCTACGCAGCGGAACCTCGACATTCGCATCGGTGCTCGCCAGCGCCAGGCTCGACATTCAACCGGGTTCGCCACGCCAGCGAACCTCGACATTCGCACGGTGACCGCCAGCGAGGCTCGACATTCAACCGGTGTTCGCCACGCGCAGGAACCTCGACATTCGCACGGCTCGCCAAGCGCCGAGGCTCGACATTCAACCGAGGTTCGCCACGCAGCGAACCTCGACATTCGCACGCAGGCTCGCCAAGCGAGGCTCGACATTCAACCGGTTCGCCTACGCAGCGGAACCTCGACATTCGCACGCAGGCTCGCCGCTGAGGCTCGACATTCAACCGAGGTCCGCCTACGCAGCGGAACCTCGACATTCGATGAGGCTCGCCAAGCGCCGAGGCTCGACATTCAACCGGTTCGCTTACGCCAGCGAACCTCGACATTCGACGAGGCTCGCCAGCCGGTGGCTCGACATTCAACCAGGTTCGCCACAGCAGGAACCTCGACATTCGATGAGGTTCGCCATAGCAAAGGAACCTCGACATTCAACCGCTGTTCGCCTACGCAGCGAACCTCGACTCAACCGGCTAGACCAGCAAGCCGCTAAACAAGACTTGCTCGAGAGGCGAGGCTCGACCTCAACACGAGGTTCGTGATGTGAAACGGCTCGCCAGCCATGAGACGCAGGCTCGCTCGCGCATCATTGGTCCGACGAGGCTCGCCAAGCGCGAGGCTCGACATTCGACGAGGCTCGCCAAGCGCGAGGCTCGACATTCGACGAGGCTCGCCAGCGCCGAGGCTCGACATTCGACGAGGCTCGCCAAGCGCCAGGCTCGACATTCAACCGAGGTTCGCCACGCCAGCGAACCTCGACATTCGCATCGAGGCTCGCCAGCGCCGAGGCTCGACATTCGATGAGGCTCGCCAAGCGCCAGGCTCGACATTCAACCGCTGTTCGCCTACGCAGCGAACCTCGACATTCAACCGAGGTTCGCCTACGCCAGCGAACCTCGACATTCGATGAGGCTCGCCAAGCGCCAGGCTCGACATTCAACCGAGGTTCGCCTACGCCAGCGAACCTCGACATTCGATGAGGCTCGCCAAGCGCGAGGCTCGACATTCGACGAGGCTCGCCAAGCGCGAGGCTCGACATTCAACCGAGGTTCGCCTACGCCAGCGAACCTCGACATTCGACGCAGGCTCGCCAAGCGCCGAGGCTCGACATTCAACCGAGGTCCGCCTACGCAGCGAACCTCGACATTCGTGACGCAGGCTCGCCAAGCGCCAGGCTCGACATTCAACCGAGGTTCGCCACGCCAGCGAACCTCGACATTCGACGAGGCTCGCCAAGCGCGAGGCTCGACATTCAACCGCTGTTCGCCTACGCAGCGAACCTCGACATTCGATGAGGCTCGCCAAGCGCGAGGCTCGACATTCAACCGGGTTCGCCACGCCAGCGAACCTCGACATTCAACCGCTGTTCGCCTACGCAGCGAACCTCGACATTCAACCGGGTTCGCCACGCCAGCGAACCTCGACATTCGATGAGGCTCGCCAGCCGGTGGCTCGACATTCAACCGAGGTTCGCCTACGCAGCGGAACCTCGACATTCAACCGAGGTCCGCCTACGCAGCGAACCTCGACATTCGATGAGGCTCGCCAAGCGCCAGGCTCGACATTCAACCGGGTTCGCCACGCCAGCGAACCTCGACATTCAACCGCTGTTCGCCTACGCAGCGAACCTCGACATTCGATGAGGCTCGCCAAGCGCGAGGCTCGACATTCAACCGAGGTTCGCCTACGCAGCGAACCTCGACATTCGCATCGAGGCTCGCCAGCGCCGAGGCTCGACATTCAACCGAGGTTCGCCTACGCAGCGAACCTCGACATTCGTGACGCAGGCTCGCCAAGCGCCAGGCTCGACATTCAACCGAGGTTCGCCTACGCCAGCGAACCTCGACATTCGACGCAGGCTCGCCAAGCGCCGAGGCTCGACATTCGACGAGGCTCGCCAAGCGCCAGGCTCGACATTCAACCGAGGTTCGCCTACGCAGCGAACCTCGACATTCGCACGCAGGCTCGCCAGCGCGAGGCTCGACATTCGACGAGGCTCGCCAAGCGCCGAGGCTCGACATTCGACGAGGCTCGCCAAGCGCGAGGCTCGACATTCGACGAGGCTCGCCAAGCGCGAGGCTCGACATTCAACCGAGGTTCGCCACGCCAGCGAACCTCGACATTCAACCGGGTTCGCCACGCCAGCGAACCTCGACATTCGATGAGGCTCGCCAAGCGCGAGGCTCGACATTCGACGAGGCTCGCCAAGCGCCAGGCTCGACATTCAACCGCTGTTCGCCTACGCAGCGGAACCTCGACATTCAACCGAGGTCCGCCTACGCAGCGAACCTCGACATTCGGATGAGGCTCGCCAGCGGCGAGCTCGACATTCAACCGAGGTCCGCCTACGCAGCGAACCTCGACATTCAACCGAGGTTCGCCTACGCAGCGAACCTCGTCATTGCACCCCAAGTCATGAACCTCGTCTTCATCTAAGGGTTCATTCAAAACAAGACGAACGTCGCCCCAGCTGCGAACCTCGTCCAAGTGGCGAACCTCGCCTACAACGTGAGGTCCCCTTGAAGGATGAGCCTCGTTTGAGTGGCGAATCTCGCCAGCAACATGAGGTCCCCTCTAAAAGGGATGAACCTCGTCCAAGCAATGAACTTCGCCAACATGAGGTCTCCTCTAAGCAGGACGAACCTCGGCAGGGCAGCGAACCTCGCCGCCAGAACCAAAGGAAACGGCAACCTCGCCATGTTCGCCAAACTCGACTCAGGGAGCCTCTCTCATATGAGGCTCGTTTGTCAGAATCAAATGGGGGTACACCCACTTCTGATCTCCGTGATCACCCCACTCGCAAGCGTGATGCTAGTCATATGCAATCTCATTGCTGCTGTGAGAAGCTTATCTCTGCGATGCGTGCCCAATGTTCATCGGCACACGTGCCGGCATTGGCGATTATCGACCCGTCAACTAGACGAAGGCGGTTTCGCCATAAGAAACAAGCGCCCGCGGTGGTCATTCCACAGGTGACTATTAACATGGTTGGGAGAAGGGAGCAAGACCCCAACGGCCGATCTGAATCGTCGACCGAGTATTTCCTGTATTACGAGGCGCATTAATCAATGGTCAAGGCGCCTATCAAAGCACCCGTCTTCGTGACGGAGTGGCAATCCCGTTTGACTATAGCCAATTGGCTTGGGGTACCTCTGAAGAACTTGAGAACTCCGGCATTGCCACGTCTCAACCTTCAAATACCGATTTCGTGATCGTGCCGTCCTCATGGTCGACAAAGAAGAGGAAATGGCTAAGAAGATCGAAGAGCAACAGCTCTTATTCTTGCACAACAAGAGTCTATCAGACATTTAGAAACGATGATGGAGAAACTTGTCGGCAAGAAGAAGGCGGACGAAGGAGGATCCAAATCGAAGCGAGAAGGCTGCGAGGGGGATCATGATGTCCACTCAGTGTCATCTGAAGCGGAGTCGAACCCACGCTTAAAAGAGCGAGATCATAAGTTACATGATTTCCAAAAGCAGCTTGATGCCCTCAAGCTCCAAGGGCGTTTTAAGGAGCTGGGGGTGGCCAGACCATATCCAATTGAATGGGATACGGTCTCCTACCCGACAAAGTTGAATCATTGGACCTCCCGCAGCTCGATGGCAAGGGTTCTCCTACCCAACATATTTACTACTTCGGTATAAGCTGGACACATAATGGGAAACGATCCCATTATGACTCGGTTGTTCATTGGCACCCTCAAGGGGGTTGCTTTTGAATGGTTTCGCAGATTGGAACCTGGGTCCATCACTTGCTGGAAGGACATGGAAAGGCTCTTCATGGCCAGATTCTTCGACGATGACACAGGAGTATCTATGGCAACCCTGCTAGTCAGAAGTAGGGGAAGAAAGAGTCGTAAGCAACTTTGTCAAGAGATTCAGAACCGACGCCGCGTCTGCGGATCGGATTTCCGAGGCCACTCTCATCGAGATGTGCCTAATAATCTCTCCATCAACATTTTGTCTAATATGGGCTCTGTCGTAGCTCGCTCGTGGAAAGACTTAACCCGCCAAGGAGAACAAGTCGAGAGCGTGCTCAAGCGTATGGAGGTTGAAGAGCTATTTGAGTTTCGAGAAGGTGACGACCAAGATACCTTGGTGGTGGCGACCGCTTCCTCATCAAACCTCTTTTCAAGTAAGCCCCTGATGGCATCTACCGAGCTCGCCAACTCGGAACCGAGCTATGGGACCGACTGCGAAGACTTGGCTATCATCGGCCAAAGATGATCGTTGATGCTTATATGCGTCAATCGCCGGAGGACCAGCATCCGACGGCAAATTATTAATGAAGTACTACCCGTAGTCTTCTTTCAAACTCCCACTAAGTTATCATGTTAACAAATACATCCGATAACCGGTTTCCTCAAATTCTCTCGCCAATCCTCGCCGATAGGATGGCGGGTCCCCAAACTGTCATGTTAGCAATCACCTCGATAGTTCCCACCAGAATTCCCGTCAATCCTCTCAAAGCGGGATGGCGGGACCACTCTTGTCATGTTAATATTACACCTCGACAAATCAACTTGCTAATCCTCTTCAATGGGATGGTGAGTCCTCAAAGTTGCCGAGCATAACAAATTCTTGTCGGGTTAACAATCACCTTTGACAAACTCCCTTCCAATCCTTGTCAGCGGGATGGCGGGCCCACATAACCGCATGTTAACAATCACCTCGATAGTCCGCGACCATTATTCCCGCAAATGACGTTGTCCAATCAAGTCGTTATACCTCTATTCCCGCCACGCTTGTTATACTTCCGAGTCACTAAATAACTAGATTCTTCTTGGTCATATGTCGTCATACCCGTGTCAGCGAGCGATCGATCAATTCCACATTGTCATTTGGCGGTGGCCTACTAAGTGTTGTCTTGGTTTGTCAAATCACCACAAGCGATATCTACTACCCTATCATAGTTGTTATACTTTTCGTCCGAACAACTTGATTGCTTCTGATCGCGATAGTTATACTTTTATGTCGCAGAGCGATTCGATCATTTTGAATAGTGGCCTACCATGCGATGTGCCTCTATTTTAGCCATAGTCGTTATACTCCCGTCATGAGCGACTTCGGCTGAGTCGGTTTCTAAATGACTTTGTTCGTAATCACTTGTTGTTATAGAAGCGATGATGGAGAAACTTGTCGGCAAGAAGAAGCGGACGAAGGAGGATCAAATCGGCAGAAGGGCTGAGGGGATCATGATGTCCACTCGGTGTCATCTGGGCAGTCGAACCCACGCTTAAAGAGCGAGATCATAAGTTACATGATTTCCAAAAGCGGCTTGATGCCCTCAAGCTCCAAGGGCGTTTTAAGGCTGGGGTGGCGGACCATATCAATTGAATGGGATACGGTCTCCTACCCGACAAAGTTGAATCATTGGACCTCCTGATTCGATGGCAAGGGTTCTCCTACCCAACATATTTACTACTTCGGTATAAGCTGGACACATAATGGGAAGCGATCCCATTATGACTCTGTTGTTCATTGGCACCCTCAAGGGGTTGCTTTTGAATGGTTTCGCAGATTGGAACCCGGGTCCATCACTTCTTTGGAAGGACATGGAAAGGCTCTTCATGGCCGATTCTTCGACGATGACACAGAGTATCTATGGCAACCCCGCTAGTCAGAAGTAGGGGAAGAAAGAGTCGTAAGCAACTTTGTCAAGAGATTCGAGAACCGTCGGCTGCGTGCGGTGATCGGTTTCGAGCCACTCTCATCGAGATGTGCGAATAATCTCTCCATCAACATTTTGTCTAATATAGGCGTCATTGCTTCCTCGTGGAAAGACTTAACCCGCCAAGGAGAACAAGTCGAGGCGTGCTCAAGCGTATGGAGGTTGAAGAGCTATTTGAGTTTCGAGAAGGTGACGACCAAGATACCTTGGTGGTGGCGACCGCTTCCTCATCAAACCTCTTTTCAAGTAAGCCCCTGATGGCATCTACCGAGCTCGCCAACTCGGAACCGAGCTATGGGACCGACTGCGAAGACTTGGCTATCATCGGCCAAAGATGATCGTTGATGCTTATATCGTCAATGTGGGAGGACCCGACATCCGACGGCAAATTATTAATGAAGTACTACCCGTAGTCTTCTTTCAAACTCCCACTAAGTTATCATGTTAACAGTCACATCTGATAACCAGTTTCCTCCAAATTCTCTCGCCAATCCTCGTCGATAGGATGGCGGGTCCCCAAAACTGTCATGTTAGCAATCACCTCTGATAGTTCCCACCAGAATTCCCCCGTCAATCCTCTCAAACAGGATGACGGGACCACTCCCACTGTCATGTTAATATTACACCTCTGACAAATCAACTTGCTAATCCTCTTCAATGGGATGGTGAGTCCTCAAAGTTGCCCCGAACGCAACAAATTCTTGTCGGGTTAACAATCACCTTTGACAAACTCCCCTTCCAATCCTTGTCAACAGGATGGCGGGCCCACATAACTGTCATGTTAACAATCACCTCTGATAGTCCGCACCGTCATTCCCGCAAATGACGTTGTCCAATCAAGTCGTTATACCTCTATTCCCGTCACAGTTGTTATACTTCCGAGTCACTAAATAACTAGATTCTTCTTGGTCATATGTCGTCATACTTCCGTGTCACTGAACGATCTGATCAATTCCACATTGTCATTTGGCGGTGGCCTACTAAGTGTTGTGCCTTTGTCAAATCACCACAAGCGATATCTACTACCCTATCATAGTTGTTATACTTTTCGTCCTGAACAACTTGATTGCTTCTTGATCGCGATAGTTATACTTTTATGTCACTGAACGATTCGATCATTTCTGAATAGTGGCCTACCATGCGATGTGCCTCTATTTTAGCCATAGTCGTTATACTCCCCAATCAACTTCAGCCTACCCCAGTCGAGTTTAAATGACTTTGTTCGTAATCACTTGTTGTTATACTCTCCGTCGAACAACACGATTGCCCTTTGATCACGATCGTTATACTTTTATATCAGCGAGCGATTCGATCATTTCGAATAGTGGCCTACCATGCGATGTGCCACTATTCGGTTTGTCTTTGCCCCAGAGAAGACACAGCGGGTTCGTTTTAAGCCCCAGAGAAGACACAAAGGGTTCGTCCCCAAGAGAAGACAAAGTCTATACGCTGCCGTCCATCGTAGTCAGTTGTTAAACAACAACTGAATCTATGCCTCTCGGCATAGGGACTTTATCTCGATCCTTATTAGAGATAAGTCTCGTCTAACACCGTGGCAGGGTAGTCTATTCCCGTAAGAAGGACAAAGCCTACATTATTCAATATCGTGGCTAAGAGAGTTAACTCTTTAGCATAACGTTACATGTAGAACGGACTTAGATGATCTACATGCTAGCGATTCAAGCGGTGTCGGTAAAGGCACATCAAATCCGTTGATAGGGGGTTTGCTAAAATCCCGAGGGCGATCATTAGGCTGCGGTGAAGAATTCAAATCTACCGTGTTCGTTAGAAGGTTCCTCGCTCGTCTGCGGCGACCATCTTACAAGTCTTTGTATCCAAAGTGTTCGGACTCCATTCAACCGCATTCAAGTCGAAAACTTTGGAGGGTTTGTAGGCGATAAAATTGCCTTAATCCTTACACAGCAACTTCGGAATGAGCGAAGAGCTTAGGGTCCATCCGAGTGAAGTCGAGCCCGTCTAAAGGTTAAATTCACGAATGCTTGACTTTACAAAATAGACAAAGTGCTGATATCTCTTGAACCGGGAGGAACTGGGCAAAATGACCGAGACAATCGGCTCCGTCTCGTCGAGATGGTCGATTTCCATATATAATTCGTCCAATTCGGCGTCACGGTTTGAAAGTTACGACCGTTCTTCGTGGCGAGGCGAGCTCGCCAGCGGCGAGGCTCGACATTGAGCGAGGCTCGCCAAGCGGCGAGGCTCGACATTCAACCGGGTTCGCCTACAGCGGTGAACCTCGACATTCGAACGAGGCTCGCCAGCGGCGGGCTCGACATTCAACGAGGTTCGCCTACGGCGGTGAACCTCGACATTCGACGAGGCTCGCCAGCGGCGAGGCTCGACATTCAACGAGGTTCGCCTACAGCGGTGAACCTCGACATTGACGAGGCTCGCCAAGCAGCGGGCTCGACATTCAACCGAGGTTCGCCTACAGCGGTGAACCTCGACATTGACGAGGCTCGCCAGCGGCGAGGCTCGACATTCAACCGAGGTTCGCCTACGGCGGTGAACCTCGACATTGAGCAGGCTCGCCAGCGGTGAGGCTCGACATTCAACCGAGTTCGCCTACGGCGGTGAACCTCGACATTGACGAGGCTCGCCAGCGGCGAGCTCGACATTCAACCGAGGTTCGCCTACGGCGGTGAACCTCGACATTGAGCGAGGCTCGCCAGCGGTGAGGCTCGACATTCAACCGAGTTCGCCTACGGCGGTGAACCTCGACATTGACGAGGCTCGCCAGCGGTGAGGCTCGACATTCAACCGAGGTTCGCCTACGGCGGTGAACCTCGACATTGAGCGAGGCTCGCCAGCGGCGGGCTCGACATTCAACCGAGGTTCGCCTACGCAGCGAACCTCGACATTCAACCGAGTTCGCCTACAGCGGTGAACCTCGACATTCAACCGAGTTCGCCTACAGCGGTGAACCTCGACATTCAACCGAGGTTCGCCTACAGCAGAGAACCTCGACATTCAGACGAGGCTCGCCAAGCAGCGAGGCTCGACATTCAACCGAGGTTCGCCTACAGCAGTGAACCTCGACATTCAGACGAGGCTCGCCAAGCAGCGAGGCTCGACATTCAACCGAGGTTCGCCTACAGCAGTGAACCTCGACATTCAACCGAGGTTCGCCTACAGCAGTGAACCTCGACATTCGACGAGGCTCGCCAAGCGGCGAGGCTCGACATTCAACCGAGTTCGCCTACAGCGGTGAACCTCGACATTCAACCGAGGTTCGCCTACGCCAGCGAACCTCGACATTCAACCGAGGTTCGCCACGCCAGCGAACCTCGACATTCGACGCAGGCTCGCCAAGCGCCGAGGCTCGACATTCAACCGAGGTTCGCCTACAGCGAACCTCGACATTCAACCGAGGTTCGCCACGCCAGCGAACCTCGACATTCAACCGAGGTTCGCCTACAGCGAACCTCGACATTCGCACGAGGCTCGCCAAGCGCCGAGGCTCGACATTCAACCGAGGTTCGCCTACAGCGAACCTCGACATTCAACCGCTGTTCGCCTACGCAGCGAACCTCGGACTCAACCGGCTAGACCGGTAAGCCGCGAAACAAGACTTGCTCGAGAGGCGAGGCTCGACCTCAACACGAGGTTCGCATGTAAAACGGCTCGCCAGCCATGAGACGCAGGCTCGCCCGCTGCATCATTGGTTCGACGAGGCTCGCCGCTCGCCATCACCGCAACGCCGCTATCAGAAGTGTCGACAATTAATACCGCGAACGGCCGCTGCAGAGCAAACACGAGGCCATTGTCGTAACACGCACTGGCGCTGGACCGGCTCGCACGATGGGAAGGGTCATTAACCCTCATATGAGAGTGACAATAGGGGTCGCTTACACCCCTGCCCATATAAATAGTTGAAAGCCCAACAAAGAAAGGGTCGGTAAGCCGAGGAAAGAAAGTTTGAGAACTTTTGAGATCAACACTTGTGTGCCCAAGAGAGATTAAGAACCTCTCCAACAACCTCTAGATCATCCGCAGCTTTGGTCTGATCGTCAACGGGAAGCAATCTCGACGTGAGCATCGAGGGAAGCATCCTATCGCCACCAAGAACCCATACAAAAGAGGAGTCAAATCAACCTCCTCTTCCTCTGTAATCGAGAGAATTTGATTGTAAAACATTCATTCAATCAAATAAACATTTTTTCGACCCTACACACCAATCTTGTAGGCACATTACCGCCTGTACGGTAGTCGGATCCAGCGATATCCTGTGGTCGTCGATCAAACGTCCTGATGTGCTGAAGGCGGATTCCAAAGCTACCGTCGAAACCTGCACTGTTAGTAAATCACGAGCAATAAAGGAAAGTATAGGAAATGAAACTGTTCCATATACTCTTCACCATTGTAAAATATCGAAACTATTATTTTGATTTTTAGTTAAAGATTGAGTTAAATATTAATCAATTTCAGAAACTTCCTTTGATGTAGATCCAGATGATCCACCAGTTAGCTGAGCTATCATTTGCTCCCTATCAAAACTCTTACCTTTGCCCCGATTCTGACTTGAACTTATAGAAGTATAAGATGTTTGCTGATGTGTAGCTACACCATATCTAGCTGCATACTCATCATATAAAGTTTGAAAATAATTTCTAATAGTTTGATGATGAATAGTAGCAGTAATAGTTTGACCATCATCAGTGTCAATTATCATGTTACCATATAAAGAATTTAACAAATTTGAAGGCCAACATCCTTCAAACATGGATCAATAAGAACCCCAAACCAAAAATAATAGGAATAGCCCTAAAATACTTATTAAATTTACTTTTCATTTGAAAAATCATATCTCCAAAATAAGGATCCATCACGATAATTAGTAAAAAGTTTGAATATTTAAAACTTGCATAGCAGCTTGAATAATAGTTGGATAATAACAACCAGATAATAGCATAGTAGCATCATAAAAACTTGTAGCATCTCTTTTACATTATATATAACTAACCATTCATCCTCGGTTATTCCATACATACTACTAGAGCTAGAACTAGAAGTATAAAAGTAATAAAATCATTTATAATTTCTTTATACTCTATTGCTACATTTAACATTGTGTAGGTAGAATTCCACCTATGGTCAACATCTTTGGAATTAATCGGGTTTAAAACTTTATCTTTTACACAATTGTTTCCATCTTTTAAATCTTTTTCGAAGCATTAATAGCAAAAGTTACATCCCTAACCTTTTCTATCATGGGTTTAATTTCATTAAATGCACTTTGAACAATTATATTTAAAATATGACACATACATCTAATATGAAAAATATCACCATGACATGGCAATAACAAAGATGATCTAATATGCTCTGACTACATTATTATTACTTGCATTATCTAATGAAAGAGAAAATATTCTTTGAAATTTCTAATTTTGTAAGTTCCTCTATTATTAAATTCGCAATATTAATACCAGGTGTGAATCTTCAAAAGCAATAAAAGAAATAACTTTTTAAACATTTGCCAATCATTATCAATCCAATGTGTGATATATAAATAGCCGGTTTGTGCTCTAAATGTCCAAATATCGAAGTTAATGAAAATTTACAGTTTAAACTTTAAAAATAAGAAATTATTTTTCTTGTTCCACGTGATAATATTTCATAATATCACGTTGACAAGATTGACAAGAAATTTTTGTAAATGCGGGATAAAAATCTTACGTAATTATATCTTTAAATTCATCATCTTCTACTAATTTAAAAGGAAGGTTTTAAGAATAATAAATCGATGGCGATTTTAAAGCGATAATTGCGTCATAGTTCCAACTAGTGAGACTACCGGAGGATGAGGATTGGGAGATTAAATTTTGTCGGATATCAACTTGAGACGCTGTCGGACTTTTGTTGTGCTTATCTAAATGGCGTTTGAGGTGGTTGGTGCCGCTTTTATGATGAGCTTGGAAAATACGGCCGCACAACACACACTTGGCCTTCTGGGTGAGAAGCCTACCGTGTTGATCCTTGGTGACGTCTATTTTTTCGAAGAAATTCCACACATCGGATCTCGGCCTTTTAGAAGCTCTAGGTGTGGAATCGTCGCCACCGGAGTCGGGATCAATATCGGTAGTAGGAGTAGCTGTAGCCCCAGTAGTAGGAGTATTTGGGCTTGTTTCAACATCGAGAGTTTGCATTTGCGCATCATAATCGGAGGAGGAAGCCATTTGATTGTAAGATTAGAGAGTAAAAGTAAGAATTAGAGAGTAGTAGAGAGTATTAGAGAGAAGAAGATAAGTTTTGGATGAGAAAAATGAATGAAAACCCCTCTCTATTTATAGAACCAGCCCCCTAGCCAAATGACCAAAATACCCTCAAATTTTGGCCCTTTTTTGGCAGTTTTTAGGGGTATTTTATTCAAAACGGCCAAAAATGACAGCTATTATTCCCGACCGCCGTCCGCCTACTATCGGCCACAAACGGCCAATTTTGTGACCGCTGATCGCTCGTCGCGCCGCCTACCAACGGCCATAAAATGATCGCTTTTTCCGCCGTGTCGCCAGCTGGTTCTGGTCAAACGGTCACATTTGTGACCGTTTGGCACGATGTTCAGGGCCGGGCGGTCGCCTGCCCTTCCGGTGCGACCCGGCCTTGTTTATGGCGGGCGGGTCCGTCCGGACGCCCGGCCGAAGCGGCGAACCCGGCTTGCATTTCGGGCCAAGCAGTCCGGGCCCAAGGCCCAAATGGACACCCCTAAGTGCACCTACAATTAGCCCTTTATTTTTTCTTAAAGTCTCTAACTATTAGACTAAAGCTCAGAAGTTGTGGTGAGGATTGAGAGTTGTATTTTTATATTCTAACATGTCTGCAGGATTGAGGGTCCCTTTTTATGGGTCAAAACCTAGACTCACGCAGCGGTATCATCCGCATTAAATTTGTGGCCGGTGGGATTTGAACCTGGATTGCTTTGATATCATCTTAAAGTCTCTAACCATTTTACCAGAACTCTAAAGTTGAAATGAGGATTGAGAATTATATTTTTATATTCTAACAATTTTAATAAATGAATATAACTTAACGTGTTTTTCAGTCAAAAGAAGGAAAAAATTAGCGAGAAAATGTGACTCATGTGATCAAAGAAAGCTAGGGAGCCGGTATAGCAACAGCAAAAAAGTTCACACTCCTTTACTTTTGATGTCTACATGAACCATACATCTCATGAACTTTCCCACCAACAGCTATATCTGCCGCTCTTTATAGAGTTGCCGTGCCATTGTTTTCTTGACACTAAAAAGTTTGATTGATTCTAAAGGCATAGTGGGTTTGGTAGGATGCTAATGCTAATTAAAAAGAGCTTAATTAAGTTTGATGGAGCACCTCTAATTGTGCATAATTCCAACTTCAAAAGAGTGGTAGTTAAAATGAGGGTCCCTAAGGAATGTTCGAGAAATAATATGTTATTGAATAACTTTTTCTGTTATATATTGTTATATATTGTCAAAGAATTTTGCCATTGTACCAAAGAACTTTGGAATTTAACTTTATATATTCCAACATGTCCTTACAAATTGAGTACATTTTTATGGGCCAGATTTAGATCCGGAAGCGATATCTTTTTTAACCCACTTTAAATTTGTGGCTTGATGGAAATTGAACATGATGTGCTTTGATACCATGCCAATGTACTATGTTGCTGCACCAAACGAAAAACTTTTACCTCCACGGTTTCATCCTCTTGTAAAGTAGCCCTCTTTCACCTTAATAACCTCCATCTTCTTTTGGATGGAGGATCTCATTTTCTAGAGTTTTATTTTAGTTTTTCAAGTACATTAATTTGCATGCATTCCCAAAAATATCACGTAGAAGTATGTAATTAATTAATCTTATTGGAGTAATACAAATAGATTCTCTAAAGTTTCATGCGGATTATCATGAATATTACGAAATATTTACTGAGTCTATAAAATTTCAAACTGGGAAGAAAAAGCCAAAAATTAACAAACCCATAATTTTATCCGCTTATCATGACATTTGAGTTTCTAATCCGATCCAAACCTAGCTATTACTTTGAGTTGTAAAAATAAAAATGTATAAAATAAGATTGTTTTTATTGTATTCATCGTGCCTTCAATTGTATGTCGTATCTCCAATTTAAGGCAATTTTATAGAGAAGAGATTTTTATTTGCTTTAACTAGAATGTTGATATGGATTGGCAGCATATTTATACCTAAGAATTTTCACGTCAGCACTCGATTAACATTAAAAGGGATCAGTACTACATCACCTTACTAAAAAGTTAATGCAAATATATATAAACAAAGTCAACACAAGTTGACTCACATATATTAATTGATGAATTTGCACTTCTTAATTATTTGTCATCATTGTCACTATTGTGGTTAAATAATATAATGATCAGTGGACTTTTTAGATGAGCGCAGGGACTTGTGTAGGAGCATTCGATGCTTTAATTTTAAATGGAAATACAAGTTCATAGATATTGTTGTAGTTGTATAGCAAGCCAATCAATTGATTTTTTATTTTTCTTTTGGTCTCAGAGTTTACTTTTTATAAAAAACTGTGAAGGTTAAAAGAAATAAATAGAATCATGAATAACTAGCTTAATTTAAGTTTTTGAGGAGATAAAATTGACGTCAAGAGAAACATTTAAATATCTTTTACATGCATTTGGGATGACACGCAAGGTTTGACCCAGTTTGAGATGAAACTAAAAATGCCATTAATACCATATATAAAATTTATTTTACATTAATTAGATTTTACCTCACTCTGTAAAACTTAAAACAACCGGGTAAAGAAAACTATTAGCTGATTTTAAGGCAACCGATTTTCTGGACAATTGTAAAGAAGAAACCATGAGATGTGAGCAGTTGTCTTCAACAAAACTGGTTAACAAGGCACTTAACTTTTGTCAGTTTTTCATATTCATCACATCATTGCTGTAATTCATTTTTTATTTATTAATTATTTTTCTTATTACATTAAAAAATTAATTGTTTTCTTTGATTTACAAGTCTACACATCCTGAAAATGAGCAGAACACTAGTTCATTAAGACAAAGAACAAATGAGAGAAAATAATTTGCTAATTGTAAGACCACTGATTTTCTAGACAACTACAAATTAAGAAGAAACCATGACATGTGAGTAGTTGTCTTCAATAAAATTTGTTAAATGGGGGCTAAAGTTTTTTTTTTTTCTTGCCAATTTTCATATTTACCACGTGGTTTCTTTGATCCATTTTTGCCACGTAACAATTACTTTTTGCTTATTAAGAATTTTTCCTTAAAATTAATGTTTTCTTTGATTTACACAGATAAATAAACAAGTCTATTCAAACTAAAAATGAGCGAAATCCTAGTACAATAAGGCATCAAATAAAAGAAGAAATCAGAGATGTGAGTACTTGCATCAATGAACATTGTCAGAGGATGTTAAAGTTTTTTTCCCCCCCCTTATGTGCTAGATCCTAAAAGTGAATGGAATGCTAGCACATTAAGTGGGCAGAAGAGAAAACAGTTTGCTAATTGTAAGACAACATATTTTGTAAACAGTTGTTAATTAAGAAGAAATGAGATATGAATATTTACCTTTACAAAAACTTCTTAAAAGGCGCTGCAGGTTTTTCTGCCAGATTTGGTGTTTACCCCATCATTACCTGTTCATTTTCGCTATGAATTAAACTTATTTTTCTTATTTATAACTTGTCTCTTGAAGATACATTGTTTTCGTTGATGTACATGGAAACGAGTCTAAATAACCTGAAAATGAGCAGAATACGAGTAGATTACAACAATATAGACAAAACATAAAACAATTTGCTACTTAGAAGACCACCGATTTTCTTGACAACTGTGAAGAAAAACCTTGAGATACGAGAGTAGGCTGTCTTCAACGAAACTCGTTGAAAGATATTGAAGTTTTTTTTTGCCTGTTTTCGTGTTTACCATGTTATTTCGATGTTTCCATTTTATATCTGTGTTAATTATATTTTCTGTATTATTTCGAATACTATTTTCCTTAAAGATAAATTTGTTTTCTTGTACTTACATGAATATTTAATACTCTAAGAGCCTAAAATGAGCTGAATGCTAGTGTATTATTCATCATTAAATAATGACTCTTTAGCTAAATACACCAAACAATGAGTTTCAAAGAGTCTGTTTTTTATCAAATTTTTTTTCCTTCTTTAACGGGCTGTTTGATGAATGGCACTTTTGAAAATCATTTCCTAAAAGTGGATGAATTGACCCACATTTTAGGAACTCATTTTCAGCTCAAATTTTAGGAAATAAGTTAGAAACCTAATTTTCTTTAGTGGAGAGAATCTAAATTCTCTTAACAATTGCCTCCTTGTCCCTATTTCATTTATTTATTTTTGAGTAACGTCTTTTCATGATTCATGCTCCTTTGAGACATCCGTGATATAAATTATTACCAACATTACCCCTTTCTAAATACGGAAGGAAATACCAACATAAAACATTGTTCCTAACCCAAAAAAAAAAAAAAGGAAAGGAAACAAAAAGGGTAAACTCGTCTTTTCACCTCACAGGCTCCTGCCATATAACTACCCCGATTCACTCCGCGTCCGCACCGCCAAACCATCCTTAATTTCGTTTCGAGAAAACCTCGAAGCTCAAAAACTCGAAAGCCGAGGAACAAGGAGGAAAAACAAAAAGAGAACGAAAGCGAAAGGAAAAAAAACTAGGGTTTTATTTACAAAATGGACGATAGGGAGTCGAGGAGGAAGAAGAGGGTGAGCCTCGTCGGCGGTTTCCACGTGCCGATCATGTGCGCCGCCACCGGCGAGCTCGAGAAGGATCTTTCGAGGGACGGCAGCCATTATAGCCTCTCCAGCGGCATGCTGCCCTCGCTCGGCGCTCGAAGCAATCGCAGGGTTAAGCTTCGAGGATTCATTGTATCTCCCTACGATAAGAGATATCGGTAATTAATAATTCAATAATTTAGATCAAATTTTTTATATTACTATTTTTTAATTTATGACATGTTGTTATTATGATATATTTGGGGTCAAACTCTATTGAATCTGCTATGATATGCTCGATGTTGAAAGGTTTTGTTTTGTAGCTTTTTGTTTATTTTCGTTGATTGATTTTAGAGCGGGGGCACGTGTTAAGATGGTGGGGTTGGATTGTGGAATTCTTTTTTGGCTAGTTGTACATTTTCTTGCACGGGAATTTTAGCGAGAGGAAAGTTGAAACAATTGATGAATTTTGATAGGAGCGATGTAGATGACACGAGAAATCTGAAAAGTTTCAAATAATAATAGTAATAATAAAGAAGCCGTTGTCACTTGTGGAAAGTGCTAGGCTTGACGTTATTGTTTGAACTTTTGGGTGACACATAATACCTTGAATTTCTGTACGGGCTCATGTGTCTTACCAAATAGTTTCCATGTGAAGGAGATATATTATAATACTAAGGACAAGGCAATATTTTTTTAAGCTTGATCGTCGGCAATATTATTAGTGAATGTTATTTAAACCAATCCTTTTGAAAAGTCCTGATGTGTAGGGTAGCAGTTTAATAACTATCAAATTCAACTATTGGATTGCGGATAGACCTCTGTAGAATCGCTGTTTTAAACTTTTAACCCTCTTGTTGTATTTTTGCAAGTAGACCCCTGTGTGAAACTTTTTTACTCTTTTAACCTTAGGGGTCTATTTGTCAAAACAATTCTCCTTTTCTGAGGGTATCAGAGCCGGAAATTTTCACTTTCACTTGTGGAGTCAATCAGCAAAAATAAAACTAGAAGGGTAGTACGTTCAAACAGCTATACTATGGGGTCTATAACTAACCCCATTTTTTTTAAATCTCAACCCTTTGAGTTGGTAATTGGTACAAGAGATTTTAAGAAGAATTATTGAGAATCAGATAGTGTTAAAATTTGTTGATTAGGTTAGGAATGTCTAATCGTGCTTCTTTGTCCATGATGGGCAAGGGACTTAATTCTCCATTTAGCTAACTCTTTCTTAAGAAGAAAATATTGTTACAAAGATAACTCCAATCTTAGACAAAGAAAAAGGTAAGATGGAATTTTGCTTCTTTTATGTGCTAAATTAAGGAAATTTAAGGACCTGTTGTTTTGTTCTTTAAGTTATTCCATCCTACCATTTGATTATTTATCTGATACTGATCCTGTTGCTAGTTTGTTGCAGGGCATGGCAAACCTATCTGATCCTTTTGGTTGTCTATACAGCATGGGTATCTCCATTTGAATTCGGGTTCGTCAACAGACCGAGAGGAGCTCTAGCCGTTACAGACAATATTGTTAACGCATTCTTTTTTGTGGACATCATCTTGACCTTTTTCGTGGCCTATCTTGATAGAGCCACATATCTTCTGATAGACGAACACAAGCGGATTGCAAGGAAATATGTATTCAGCTGGTTTATTCTGGATCTTATTTCAACTATCCCTAATGAGCTCGCTAGGAAGATACTTCCAGAAAATGTTCGGGATTTTGGATTCTTTAACATGCTTCGCTTGTGGCGTCTTCGAAGAGTTAGTTCTCTTTTTGCTCGGTATGATTGCTCTTCTGTCATTCCAATTTCTAAAGTCATATTTGTCTCTCTGGATTTCCTTAGTCTTATGTGTATTTAGTTAGACTATAGATGTTTTTTTTCCCTTTAGTTTGATGGTATTGTGGTGTTTACAACTCTTGGTTTTTTTTAAATGAGTCATACTATACAGGTCAGACTTTCAAATATTGGATTATGTTTTTTTCCCTCATATATCTGTTAAAAGTGACGAAGCTCTAGCCTTAGTAGGTTGTAACACACTCTTGAGCACTCTGTGATCCTATCCTCAAAACCGTATAGCTTTTATTAACTTGGAACATTTACTTTATATTTGAAAGACTTAATTGCTTTCACATTATGCCATGTGCAGCTAACATGGTTCAACTGTTGCTGTAAATTCATAAATACCTAGTTCAATATAATATCTATGTAAAATTTCAATTAGCATCCTAATTAATCTTTTTACTGGACATACTAATTTTGCATCTGAAAGACAAGTGTTTTCCAAGTTAAACCACATGTATGTATCAAACTCTGGTCAGTTTTTTTCTGCAGATTCATATATAATATAATATCTATGTCAAATATTTTTTTCCCAATTAATATAGAAGATTAGTTGAAGCACCTCCCCCCTCTTCTCTTCCTTTGTGTTCCCGAACTCAAATAATTTGGCCTCAGATGTATCTGTTGGTTTGAAAAGAGTATTGGTTCTAATTTTTGCTCATTACCAATTTTGGTGGACTGTGCAGTAGCAAGAACATTATTGACAACTTGGACACCATCTTGTTATTGAACCATACTTTGGGTCAACTTGGAAAAAATAATCCCACCAAAGGATAGTGCAAGATACATGAACGTTAGATCACAGAGTTGAACAACAAATCATATCACATTGCTATAGAACCAGCTACCTTGTATGGATTGGAGTGTCGGATATTAAGAAACTCTATGTTCAAGAAATGACTGTACCTAGTATGTTTCTGAAAAAGGAGTGCAGCTAAATTATAATATTGAGATGGAGATTTAAAAATACAAAAAATATAAGATAAGAAAGTATTTGCACTTTAATAATTTAGGGATACCTTCAGCTGAGATAGGATTAGAAGGTAGAATTTGTTTCAGATGGTTTGGTCATGTTTAACAGAGACATACTACTTCACAAGGAATGAAGATGGTAATTTAGTGAGTGGCAAGGTAGGGGTAGATCTATTCAAAGATAAGTATGGCAATTAAAAATATAGGATAGTTCCTGACTTGGGAGAGGACATTGATTCCTAACTTGGGTTGGGGGAGAGGAGATAATTTTGATCAGAGCTGAATGGAATGCGAGTTGAGCGAGTTGAGTAGCCTCCTCGTAAATATTTGTTGCATAAAGACCCTTTTATTTGTTGTATCTGTAGTAATTTCGGTAAAAGTATCAGACAAATAATAAAATTTGTTGTTACTATTTTTGTGTATCCGGGCAAGTTGCCCAGGGACAAAGAATAAAACTTCTTGCACGGAGAATATTTATTTTTACACCACCCCAAGGGAGAACATTTAAGTTGAAGTTTTATCTTATATTGAATAATCATGTTCCTTATACGAATTAGTTCTCTGGAGTTAAAGTAGTACTATGAGAAAAAGAAGAGAAAAATAATTCTGAGATTCTTTCATTCTAAGTCAGACCTAGGTCTTATTTTTCTTTGGTGAGCCAGAGAAAATATTGTGGGATATTTTAATGACCTTCCCACTGCACTGCATTGGCTTAGGAGAAATAAAAGAAGTAAAAATGTGGGGAATTTATTTGTCCAAGTCTTTTTTTGGTTTTCTAGTATACTGAATTCTAAATTATATGAAAACAGTTTAATCATCTTTCTGCTTCTGTGCTTTGATTTGCCAGATTAGAGAAAGACAGGAACTTCAATTATTTCTTGATTCGATGTGCAAAACTTATCTGTGTAAGTTGCTTACCTTTTAGATATCTCCGTATTTTTTTTCCCTGTAATTAGACCAACATTAAATCCAACTGGATTTTTCCATAGGTCACCCTGTTTGCAGTACATTGTGCTGGGTGCTTCTACTACCTTCTTGCAGCAAGATATCCAGATCCAAGCTTGACATGGATTGGAGCTTCTATGCCAGATTTTCATAATAGAAGCTTGTGGATCCGGTATGTGACTGCAATGTATTGGTCAATTACCACTCTTACAACTGTCGGGTATGGAGACTTGCATCCGCAGAACATGGGGGAGATGATCTTTGACATTGCTTACATGCTCTTCAATCTAGGATTGACATCATATTTGATTGGAAATATGACCAATTTGGTAGTTCACGGGACCAGCCGAACTAGAAAGTTTGTGAGTTTTCTTCCTTCTCATTGTTGCCTCTGGCCTTGTTCCTAAAGATTAAAGTGTAGTGTTTTCCTTCTTAACCTTCCAGTACCACTAATGAACATATAGGTCTATTGAAATGCAGAGAGATACAATTCAAGCGGCATCAAGTTTTGCACAAAGAAACCAACTCCCAGATCGACTCCAAGATCAGATGCTCGCCCATCTCTGTTTGAAGTTTAGGACAGACTCAGAGGGGCTCCAACAACAAGAGACTCTTGATGCCCTACCTAAGGCCATTCGATCTAGCATTTCTCATTACTTGTTTTATAGTCTCGTTATGAAAGTCTACCTATTCAAGGGGGTTTCTAGTGACATACTTTTCCAACTGGTATGACACTAAATGTTGCTGACATGTGGGTCCCTTGTACATCATTACTCACCCTTTTACTTTTTTTTACTTACAGGTGTCGGAAATGAGAGCCGAGTATTTTCCTCCAAGAGAAGATGTAATCTTGCAGAATGAAGCGCCAACAGACTTTTATATACTAGTTACTGGTTCTGTGGTAAGAACGAAAAAGCATTTTCCCCTAAAAGAGAAACTTATAATGGAGTTATATTATTCAATGTAGATATACGGTGCTCAGTAATTAAGAAGGTTAATTTCAATTTCTAATTAAGGTTTAAAGCCTACTTACCATGTGCCCAATATTGATTTATCAATCATCCTTTCAGGACTTGATAGATGAAAAGGATGGGACTGAGCAGGTAAATTTTCATGTTGTTGGTTTAGAAGTTTTGTTGAGATTGATATCCTAATTGTTGGCGTAACACAATCCTAGGATTTCCTAAATTACAGGTTGTTGGAGAGGCCAAGTCTGGTGATGTTTTTGGAGAGATTGGAGTACTCTGTTATAGGCCACAGCTGCTGACAGCCCGCACCAAGAAGTTGTGTCAGCTATTGCGTTTAAATCGTACTGCATTCCTTAGTATCGTGCAATCAAATGTTGGAGATGGAACTATAATCATGAGCAATCTATTACAGGTTCATAATTGAATACCCTTTTGACTAATTTGAGCTTTAGGTTTCTCCACACCAAAAATGCCCTCAAACATGTACACATATCTTGGTCAAACATTTGTATATTCATAAACTCAGCAGATTAAGAAAGTATGCTCAAGAGCTGAACAATCTTTCTTTCTTTTTTCCTGGTGGGCTACAGTATTTGGAAGAGCGTAAGGACAATGGAATGGGTGGAATCCTAAGTGAGGTACAGAGGATGTTGACTCGAGGTCGGCTTGATCTGCCTCTCACATTATGTGGTGCCGTTACTAGAGGAGATGATCTGATATTGGAACAGCTTCTGAAACGCGGCCTTGATCCAAATGAATCCGACAGCGCTGACCACACAGCACTGGTATGTTTTATAAGATCTTTATTTTTCATGGTGATTATAAGATATTTATTGTTCATGATTATTACTTTTCCATCTGAATTACATGTTGATTTAAATCATTCTTGATTTTCAATTTTTTCCATCTTAATCAGCACATAGCAGCTTCCAAAGGAAATGTCAATGCTGCTCGTCTCTTGCTTGATTATGGAGCAAATCCCAACAGCAAAGGTATGATGCAAACAATTTGGAAGCCTCTTTGTGTTATTTATTTATTTATTTATTTTTTTTTAGTTCATGATTTACGTGTTATATAGGAAGATGAGGGTAAGGGGCAGATGAAAGGATACTAACAGAGAAATGCTTTATTGTTCTTTAGTATAAATGACTTTTAGTCCTGCCTAACAAACTAATGATCATCTACTCAAATGGATGATCTACGCCGGTCATGTTTATGGAATGGGTATGGATGAAATTTATAAATGCAGCGTGGGGAACATTTTAGCCATCAATCAAATAGGCCCTTCGGTACTGTATTGAATAACCATTCCTTTTGCAACCATTAGATGAATAGATTGTAAGCACTCAGACATGTAAGAGGGCATATAGTAACGTACTAGTTGGGGCATAACAAGTAAAAATGACTGTGTCATGATCTTTTTGTTTCCTCGCCTTCTTTCCTCCTTTTCATTTTTCTACTTAGTACCGTACAGATCAATGCCTGTCCTAGTTTTCTTCCTCTTCACATAAATAGGTGATTGCCTCGCTCTTCCACCCTAGTGCTCTACTATCAAAATAAATCTACACATTCTCTAACATTTAGTTGAATACCATCAAGACGAGTTAATCGTGGACCGTATAGTTTACAAACTAATATATATGCTGCATTCTCGCACAGATATGCAAGGAAGCGTGCCCTTGTGGGAAGCCATCCTTGGAAAGCATGATGCTGTTGTCAAGCTTCTCTTAGACAAAGGTGCAAAGCTCTCTGCTGGTGATGTCAGCCTTTTTGCATGCACTGCTGCTGAGCAAAATAACCTTGAGTTGCTAAAGGACATTGTGCGCTATGGCGGAGATGTAACTTTACCCAGGGCAGATGGTAACACTGCCCTTCACTTAGCTGTTTCAGAAGGAAACATTGAAATGGTGAAGTTCTTGGTCGACCAAGGAGCGGAAATCGACAAGCTCAATAACTTTGGATGGACCGCTCGTGGCCTAGCCGATCAACAAGACCACGAAGAGATCAAAAGTTTCTTCCAAAGCAAAAGAGCTTGCTCAGATGATATTGACATCAAGATTAGTTCCAGGGCACCAGCAGTTAATTTCATCGGGAGATTTCGTAGTGAGCCAGTGATACATTATTTCACTGATGAAGGCTCAAATTCATCAAGAGGCAGGATTCATGGGGCTAGTAGTCATCGAAGGAGAAAGATTACTAATTTTCAGAACTCTTTATTTGGGATCATGTCAGCAGCTCACGGAAGTAATAGTAGTGATGGATTGCTATCAGTAATGCCTCCTCTTAGTAGGAGAAGCATTGATGACCAAAATCCTCTTAGAGTAACGATTTGTTGTCCTGAGAAGGGGAACAACTGTGGCAAGCTCGTGCTTTTGCCAGGATCTATGAAAGAGTTACTTGAGATCGGAGCTAAGAAATTTGGGTTCTTGCCAACTAAAGTCCTTAGCCAAGACAGAGCCGAGATAAGTGGGTTGGATGTTATCAGAGATGGTGACCGACTTCTTCTAGTGAGCGATGATTGGAACGGTGAGGTTGATAATGTTCAAAAGATGGTAGATTCATGATGATGTGTAGAGAAAGGTGTCTGTATGTTTGTATTGAAGAATTTGAGTTCAGATTTCCCTCAAGACTTGAATCTGAAAACAAGGATACATCACAGGAGGAGCAAAATGGATTGCATTTCTTATGTACAAGTTTCTTGTCGATAACTAGCGATTATCGGATGCAAAATGTACAACAGATGACAAAATTTTTGTACCATACATATACAGGGAAAGCAAAGAAATATATGAAATTTTTAAAATGAGCAAACAGAAAATAAAAATAAAAATTCTGCATCTTGGTAATTTGTTGACTGGTTGACTGGTTGACTGACCAGAAAATTGGTTGACTGGTTCTTGTTTGCTTATTGGGACCTATTGCAGAACGATATTGTGTAGTATCACACCCTTATGGTATAACATGAGCAATGTACTGTTATAAGTTGTTGAGCCAAAGAGTGTAACAATATCTTGCTTACTAGTATTTTTTTGAGTGGATATTTTGTACAAATATTTGTTTGTATGAAAGTTAAAGAGTGAAACTGAAAGGCAAAACAGATATAATGCCACTCTGATCCAATATTTTTTTTTACACTTTTGAAGTTTAAAAAAATTAAGACAAAAAGCTCATCATTAAAACATTTTCAGTTTTCCACTTCTAATTTTATTTTTCCCAATTTGGGAGGAAACTAGAACGAGAAATATCATATGTCAAAAAACTCCGTCCCCTGATTCTACTTGTTACTCTCATTTAAATAAATACCGAAATATCTAGAAGTTCTCATCTTTTTACACATCTATCTACACTTTCACTGTCCAAATTATTTTCCAATATTTAAGTCCAATCTTATATCTTCAGATTGCACACAAGATTTACTCCTTTCATGACTCCTCAGCCTAAGATGAGTTGGAAGAAAGTATCACATGGACCTGATCCATGGCACTAAATGTGAACCAAAGAGATATCGATCATTGTATCAATCGTTGGATCAATGCACGAATTGCAAAGTCTAATGAGTCAATAATTGACATCTTTTTGGTGCACATTAAATGTTATAGACTAGGTCAATTGGATACTTTCTCAAGGCTCTGAATGTAATTTCTCAATACCAATTCTCAATGGTCTCTAGGACAGCAATTCTCAGTGAATCTTACAAATGTACTGATTTATGCTATCATGGAGATTGCTCTTTGGGCAATATTTGCTGCCTAGACTGACAGAAGCAATGTTATGTTTGAGCCGTAGCTCACAACATGAAGATTCATTCTTTATGAATTATGATACATAAATGAACAAGAATTTACAACAACTTTTCAAGTTTTACACCTCTGAATGAAAATTTTATTTGCAAACAATGCCAAGCTTCCATCGGTGCAAATAGAACAACATGTACATATATTACAGGACCACACCAATTTTATTTTACAATAAAGAATTAAAGAGCAATTACTTCAGCTCTTCATGAATATGTTACAATCTATAATACTCTTTTGCAGTCTCTCGCTTTTTTTTTTCCCCTCTTCCACTTTCTCTACAGTGTGTCCCCTATAAGTTAACCGCCAAAAATTTACATATATATAGAAAAATTAATAAATAATTGATGTATAATTGCTCGTGTTTCTTACAGCGCTTCAGTAGACTGTCGCAGGAGAAGAAAATGAGCAGATTTTCATGTCAATTCACCGTTATGGCTCCATTGGATATACCTGCAATCAATAAGATAAATTATACATCAAGAAAATAACATCATGTGGGAATTTCTGTAAAGTTATCACCAAAGTTAGTAACTGTTTCTAGCAGATAGAGTATCTTGCCTGTGGAATTCTGTCATCATTGACACTTCTGTTCCTGAGCTTAAGTTCACCTCTGCTGGTTGTGATCTCATCCAAAATCTCAGCATCACAATCGTCCTCATCAGTGGTTTCTTCAGAATCGTCCTTCTCCTGCAAGAACAGTGGCATTTCATTCTCGGTGTCAATACAATAAAATCAGTACTAATGCATAACGATAATGATTTGTTTTCCAGCTGATCTACCTTAAGTGAGAGAGAACGTGCACGACCAGCGATTTCTTCGTACTCAGCAGCATCCATCTCTTGCAAATCATGCGCATCAAAGAATCTTGGAAGAACGTACTGCCTAACACCGATCAATATGAAGAATGGCACAGGGAAGAGAACTCCGGCAATAGGTATCCAAGTGATCCCAAAGCACAGAAGCAGATACAGTGATTGGAATATTGTGAAGGCTGCTATTGCCTTAAAGGGCACAGTCTCCACAAATGAAGCGTGATCTCCTTCTAAAACCCTGTCCAATGCAAAGAAAATCGTAAACAAATTTAGTGTAAATTTCATAAAACCCGCATTAAGTTTTGTCGGAACGCCTATAATGCCCCTGATGATAAAAACTTTTTCATTTCCTTTTTAATAATTTTAAGGGTAATTTCATGTAACCCCTGAAATTTGCCCGATTTTACTGTTAAATTCAATTAGGATTTAATCAGGGTAATTAGTTTCATAATTTGAGTGATAATCTGAAAAGGGTATTTTGATCTTTTCCTGATTTCATCAAACAGAGTTGGAAGGTTAGTTGAAAATTGAAAGAAGAGGAGTTTTCTAGAGAAGCTTTACTTGAAACGTCTACGAGGAGAGATGAAGAGAAGAAGCACTCTTTGCCAGAATTGGTTTCCGTCGAGGCTGTCAATTGCCATGAAAGCAAAATATCCCCAGAGAACTGATGTTGGTATCATCTTGATGAGGGGCATAGCCAAAAGACAAATACCAACAAGAATCGACTGCAAGAGGTTGGTTAGTCTCTGTTCATTCACTCGAACTGGCAAATAAGCCTCAATGTGCTTGTCAGGATCAAATGGACCCTTTTGCTCGCTGCTGCCTTCGTCTCTCATGACTGAATCCTTCAAGTCTTTAAGCTCTTTTCCTACCACCGCCATCTGCAGAAGATATCATAGCCTATTACTAAACCTTTCGACTTTTGATATATCATTGATATGAGGCAATAATGAATCTGGAGTAAAGAATAATGACCTTGGATCTTGGCGTCAAGACCTCAATAGGGTTTTCATCCATTTGTATGAAGACTTCTTGCATTTTATCATATATTTCTGAGCTGCTGGCATGTTGCTTCATGCCCGACTTGGCAGTCTTAACCATCCTCTTCCGAAGTAGCTGAAGATTTAATACAAAAATATTACATTTATTTCTAAACTATACTAACGGATAAAGACATAAATATTGTAAGCAGAAATTTTACTCACCTGCTTCTTAAGAACAGACAGGCTCTTTGTGTGCATTGGGGACTGAGGGAGAACCCCGTTCGAAGGAGGAATTCCAAGTACTCCACAAACCAAAACCTGAAATTTAGAAACTCTCATAAATAATGAGTAATATGTGGAAAAATGAGATTTGTTGGGGGAAAAAAAAGGAAGATGATAGGGAACAGTTATATACCATGATGCCAAGGACCAAAATGTCATAGTGATAAGCAGAAGGTTTTTTTAGATTAAATTCAGTTTGCTGAGACATCTTTGAAGCAACACTGTGATCGAAAAAATAAAGGCCGGTGACCATAATCGCGGGCAGTATAGCTGCCAATATGTATACTGGGGGAACTGAAAACAAATCCTGCAGTTGCCAGTTAAGAGTCAACACAAAATTCTGTCTTTTGAAGCAATAAATGGACATGGAAATATTAATGAAATGTATTGAAGGAAATTTGTCAAACAAACATTTTCACCTAAGTTCTTCAATGAAAATGTGTTGTCTATTTCACCGACAGGATAATATATAAACTGCAAGAGATAAATCTTATTTTGTGTAGTAAAGGTTAAATATTCATATAAACTTTGTGTGGTGGAAACACCAAACAGTAACTGTTTGGTAGGTAAAAGAAGAAGTATCAAAAGAAACATTGAGACATTTTAGAAACACAGTCAATCTTTGCGTAACTAAAATTATAGAAAAACAACCAGATAAATATATAGAAGAACAATGAACATAGGTATATCAGTACTACATAGATATGCATAATGTAACTTAACAAAGTTATTGAGATGACTACAATTGACAAAGCTAAGTAGCACATAAATACCTTATAGTTTCCCCTACTTCACGGGACTTAGATATCCTCATCCTCATTTGCTTTTGGCAACATTCATATATCCCAAAGTTTTAAAATTGGCACTTCAGTACCTTTTGTTATGCAACATGAGAATATTTCCCTAAATATCCCTAGATGTCACACATGCTCTAATAACTTTTTAATCCATACTGTCTGCTAATTTACTGTTCAATCTACCTACGTTCTATTTTAAAATGAAATTGGGATAAGTTCAGCATTAAATTGGGATAAGTTCAGCATTAAATTGGGATAAGTTCAGCATTAAATTGGGATAAGTTCTATTTTAAACTTACCCCAGTTCTATTTTAAAATGAAATTGGGATAAGTTCTATTTTAAAATGAAATTGGGATAAGTTCTATTTTAAAAAGTTGACACCTTCGCGACACTCCAATGCTCCAAGGATTTACTGTCCCAAGGAAGAGGGCTATAGAGTCTCCGAGGAACTCCAGAAGGAATGCTTCCAGGTACTGCATATGACATTGCTGTCCATGCCATAACCATCAGAGGAACCCCATAGTCTGCAATCAAAGCTCTAGACCAGCCTGCATTCACAATAATAATAATAATAATACATTTAATCCCAACTTGGCACAAAATCGACGGGCATTGGCTATGGAAGAAATTAACCTGATCCATATGCCCATGATCTTGCCCTTCTGCTCTTAAGAGATGTGAACAACACTGCAGCGCAGAATATGATACCCAATAGTCCATTTGTGTATCTCCATACAAAATCAAAAATCGGTAGATTCTCATCCTCGCCTTTAGGAATGGAAAATTCACCGACAACTCCCTGTAAATAAGATATGATAATTATAAGGTCCTTGATCAGTTAGGTCGAAGACTTTCATCTAACGAGCTTTTAGTTCACCTTGATAGCCTGTTGGACGAAAAGCACTGTGATCAACATCCCAAAGAGCTCTTCTGCAATCCTTGTAAATCTGCCAATTATAGAAGCAGCATTGAATACCGCAAGAAGTATCAGCATAATAGCCGTCCAGATCCAAACCCTGCAATTGATAAACACAAGCAAGTTCAAAATACTCGAAGCAGAAAAGAACACCAAAAAAAAAAAAAGTTTCTCGAGTTCAAAAGGCTCTGTACCATGCAGCCCAAGCCAAAAACAACTTTGTGCCAAGATCTTGGCGCCCTTTGGCAAAATGATACATGTAAGAATACATAATCACCGTGGGTTCTGCAACACCTAATATCAACATAGGCTGCCCAATACCGAGTGTATGATACCACACAGACAAGTAGAAGTTAAAGTGTCGACGGTGGTCAGTAATCCATCTACAACAAACCAATATACAGAACTCTTAGAAAGTTTTATAGCGAGACACATTTTATTGATGCGCTTTTTTTCCCACACAATCACCTTTAAAATGGTGGTGATATTACAAAACTACTTTAGAGTTCGATTGATAGAAAAACCATCAAGAATCGACTGCAAGAGGTTGGTTAGTCTCTGTTCATTCACTCGAACTGGCAAATAAGCCTCAATGTGCTTGTCAGGATCAAATGGACCCTTTTGCTCGCTGCTGCCTTCGTCTCTCATGACTGAATCCTTCAAGTCTTTAAGCTCTTTTCCTACCACCGCCATCTGCAGAAGATATCATAGCCTATTACTAAACCTTTCGACTTTTGATATATCATTGATATGAGGCAATAATGAATCTGGAGTAAAGAATAATGACCTTGGATCTTGGCGTCAAGACCTCAATAGGGTTTTCATCCATTTGTATGAAGACTTCTTGCATTTTATCATATATTTCTGAGCTGCTGGCATGTTGCTTCATGCCCGACTTGGCAGTCTTAACCATCCTCTTCCGAAGTAGCTGAAGATTTAATACAAAAATATTACATTTATTTCTAAACTATACTAACGGATAAAGACATAAATATTGTAAGCAGAAATTTTACTCACCTGCTTCTTAAGAACAGACAGGCTCTTTGTGTGCATTGGGGACTGAGGGAGAACCCCGTTCGAAGGAGGAATTCCAAGTACTCCACAAACCAAAACCTGAAATTTAGAAACTCTCATAAATAATGAGTAATATGTGGAAAAATGAGATTTGTTGGGGAAAAAAAAAGGAAGATGATAGGGAACAGTTATATACCATGATGCCAAGGACCAAAATGTCATAGTGATAAGCAGAAGGTTTTTTTAGATTAAATTCAGTTTGCTGAGACATCTTTGAAGCAACACTGTGATCGAAAAAATAAAGGCCGGTGACCATAATCGCGGGCAGTATAGCTGCCAATATGTATACTGGGGGAACTGAAAACAAATCCTGCAGTTGCCAGTTAAGAGTCAACACAAAATTCTGTCTTTTGAAGCAATAAATGGACATGGAAATATTAATGAAATGTATTGAAGGAAATTTGTCAAACAAACATTTTCACCTAAGTTCTTCAATGAAAATGTGTTGTCTATTTCACCGACAGGATAATATATAAACTGCAAGAGATAAATCTTATTTTGTGTAGTAAAGGTTAAATCATATAAACTTTGTGTGGTGGAAACACCAAACAGTAACTGTTTGGTAGGTAAAAGAAGAAGTATCAAAAGAAACATTGAGACATTTTAGAAACACAGTCAATCTTTGCGTAACTAAAATTATAGAAAAACAACCAGATAAATATATAGAAGAACAATGAACATAGGTATATCAGTACTACATAGATATGCATAATGTAACTTAACAAAGTTTTTTTTTTGATAAAAACTTAACAAATTTATTGAGATGACTACAATTGACAAAGCTAAGTAGCACATAAATACCTTATAGTTTCCCCTACTTCACGGGACTTAGATATCCTCATCCTCATTTGCTTTTGGCAACATTCATATATCCCAAAGTTTTAAAATTGGCACTTCAGTACCTTTTGTTATGCAAGATGAGAATATTTCCCTAAATATCCCTAGATGTCACACATGCTCTAATAACTTTTTAATCCATACTGTCTGCTAATTTACTGTTCAATCTACCTACGTTCTATTTTAAACTTACCCCAGTTCTATTTTAAAATGAAATTGGGATAAGTTCAGCATTAAATTGGGATAAGTTCTATTTTAAAAAAAGTTGACACCTTCGCGACACTCCAATGCTCCAAGGATTTACTGTCCCAAGGAAGAGGGCTATAGAGTCTCCGAGGAACTCCAGAAGGAATGCTTCCAGGTACTGCATATGACATTGCTGTCCATGCCATAACCATCAGAGGAACCCCATAGTCTGCAATCAAAGCTCTAGACCAGCCTGCATTCACAATAATAATAATAATACATTTAATCCCAACTTGGCACAAAATCGACGGGCATTGGCTATGGAAGAAATTAACCTGATCCATATGCCCATGATCTTGCCCTTCTGCTCTTAAGAGATGTGAACAACACTGCAGCGCAGAATATGATACCCAATAGTCCATTTGTGTATCTCCATACAAAATCAAAAATCGGTAGATTCTCATCCTCGCCTTTAGGAATGGAAAATTCACCGACAACTCCCTGTAAATAAGATATGATAATTATAAGGTCCTTGATCAGTTAGGTCGAAGACTTTCATCTAACGAGCTTTTAGTTCACCTTGATAGCCTGTTGGACGAAAAGCACTGTGATCAACATCCCAAAGAGCTCTTCTGCAATCCTTGTAAATCTGCCAATTATAGAAGCAGCATTGAATACCGCAAGAAGTATCAGCATAATAGCCGTCCAGATCCAAACCCTGCAATTGATAAACACAAGCAAGTTCAAAATACTCGAAGCAGAAAAGAACACCAAAAAAAAAAAAAGTTTCTCGAGTTCAAAAGGCTCTGTACCATGCAGCCCAAGCCAAAAACAACTTTGTGCCAAGATCTTGGCGCCCTTTGGCAAAATGATACATGTAAGAATACATAATCACCGTGGGTTCTGCAACACCTAATATCAACATAGGCTGCCCACCGAATACCGAGTGTATGATACCACACAGACAAGTAGAAGTTAAAGTGTCGACGGTGGTCAGTAATCCATCTACAACAAACCAATATACAGAACTCTTAGAAAGTTTTATAGCGAGAGACACATTTTATTGATGCGCTTTTTTTTTCCCACACAATCACCTTTAAAATGGTGGTGATATTACAAAAACTACTTTAGAGTTCGATTGATAGAAAAAACCATCTTTTAAGGGGATGCTGGGAGCAATCAACCACCTTGACCTTACGGTGAAATTTTCGATTGGAAAAAAATATTTTGTTCTCAAATTCTAACCTTTTGTTTTCATCTTCTATTGACCTAATCTTCTTTCCTATGCCAGTTTTCGAAGCCTTCAATTTCTTCTTCTCAGCCAGAAGCATATTCAATATTTAAAAGTCAAGGTGATTGATTGCTACTGGAACCCTTTTTAAAGATGGTTTCTGTATTAATTGAATTTTAAAGAAGGTTTTTATATTTCGATCCACACTATTTTAAAGGTGGTTTCCGTGAAAAAAAATATTTATTAATAGAATATTCACCTGTATCTTTACTTAGTTGCTCCCCGAAAGCAATTACAGGAAGTGCAGAAGCGAAAAAGATGTACAAGGTAGGAGCCATTATCCTAGAATTGAAGAACAAGAATCAATCTAGGTGCAATAGTTGCATAAACATTAATCAATTAGTGATTTATTTTGCTAATATATAGATACCTGAAGCCTGTAGCAGTTCCTTCAACCCAATCTTGTTTGTAGCATTGTGCCCTTCCTTTGATATCCTTGATGACCCCTTTAAGAGGAGCCCCCATTTCTAAGATGAAATAATCAATCAATAATTATTCTGTAATGTTTCTCTACAAGCCTAAATCAGGAGGAAAATATAGGAAGCAAAAGGTATTAACGAGTACAATTAATTTGATTTTTGAAGAAGGAGGGAAATTTATGAGAATTATATTAGCTTAATATACATTGTTAGTTATCATACTTCATGATATAATATTAGTAATCCTATAAATTACTAGGAAAAAGGGTGAGCTCTTTTTTCTTCCTTTTTTTGCTTTTTCCCCTTTAACAACAACATATATGTGTAAAAGGAAATCTTGATTACAAAGTCATACCTAAAATTAATTCCAATGTATTTTAGTGTAAATTGCATTTAAAACATCCTTCGACAAAAGACTCCCACCTTAACACCAATATAACTGAAAATGACTAGATTTTCTCATGGTGAACCCTCTAGATTTCTTTTTCCATGACATAATAGGACATCAGATATTTTAGCTAAGACTAAGATTAGATTAGGTGTTGAAGGGGTTGGCAAATTAGGAATGTAGATATGGGCATAAATAATTTGTAATTGAATAGAACAAGAATCATGTGTTTAGATTAATAAGGAATATAGCATTCCATAGTTTTGATTAGGGAAAAAAAAAATTCTCGTCGAAAATTAAAACAACAAATAAATTTAAGAACCCAGTTTGCAATTTGCGCCGCGAAAATGAAAATGCCACTATTATTATTATTTGTAAGAATGAAGAAAATTCCTCCGAGATTTATTTTTTTACTCAAAAATAATAAATTCAAGAAAAGAGAAAGGATGAAATGGATTGGTACCTAAAGGACTTCACTGAGAATGCTGGTTGTTATTTAAACGAGGAGGGCGAGGGAGCAGAGGAAAAGAGAAATGTAGAGGAGGAGGAGGCGGTAACTGCTTCCTTATGCTCACCGGAGGAACGTCAGATATCGCCGTAGCCCCTCTCTCTCTCTCTCTCTCCAACCTCCCTCTGTTTCCCTCCTCTCAATTTCTCTCCTTCTTGTTCGCTCTCGTTGCCGAAATAGGAGGACGAGCTCCTCTTTTCCCGCCTCCTGAAAACCATCTCGACCCACAGTGGGCCCTACATCTCTGGGCTTCGTTCTAGGTACACGTGGCGCCTGCTCAGTGGTTCTGTTCGGACGTGCGAGAACTGTTGCGGGCGTGCATATGCTTTGTCTGTTCTTAAAACTTATTTGCTGACCTTTGATGATTTACTGCGTCCCACTGAGGTTACCACCTCAGCAGTGCGTTGACCGATACTGTACTGAAATTCCCACTATGGTCCTTTTGTAAATGCTTTTGCCTTCCAATTGTGTTGTGCAAATGTATGAATCCTTTATTTTTTTAATTGCTATAAAATTTTATGGGTCATCAAAAGTGCGTTTGATATATTGCAACTGATAGTTGCAATGTAACATCACTTGTATGCAACTGAGAGGTTATAACTATTATTGCATCCAACAGCAGTTACAACTGTTTGGTTCAATTTTTAAATTATCAACTTATAGTTACAGTTGTTTGGTATTTCTTGCAACTTCTTCAGTAAGCAACTCGTTTTTCACTTCTAAAACTAAAAATAATTATTAGTTAATTTTATATATTTATAATATTCATTTTTTCAAAATAATATTTTTCTTTTTCAAACTTTTTCTAAATGACATTTTAAAAAAGAAATAATTCTAAAACAAATTTTTTGAAAATTCTTATTTTAAATTAGTATTTTGGAAGAATAATAATTTTTATAAAAATATGGAAAAAAACTTATAATATTTTCTTCAAAAATAATTTTTTAAAAATAGTTTTCTAAAAATTATTTAAAGAAAAAATTATAAAAAATAATATTCATTTTTTCAAAATAATATTTTTCTTTTTCAAACTTTTTCTAAATGACATTTTAAAAAAGAAATAATTCTAAAACAAATTTTTTGAAACTTCTTATTTTTAAATTAGTATTTTTGGAAGAATAATAATTTTATAAAAATATGGAAAAAAACTTATAATATTTTTCTTTTTCAAACTTTTTCTAAATGACATTTTAAAAAAGAAATAATTCTAAAACAAATTTTTTGAAACTTCTTATTTTTAAATTAGTATTTTTGGAAGAATAATAATTTTATAAAAATATGGAAAAAAACTTATAATATTTTTCTTTTTCAAACTTTTTCTAAATGACATTTTAAAAAAAGAAATAATTCTAAAACAAATTTTTTGAAACTTCTTATTTTTAAATTAGTATTTTTGGAAGAATAATAATTTTATAAAAATATGGAAAAAAACTTATAATATTTTTCTTTTTCAAACTTTTTCTAAATGACATTTTAAAAAAGAAATAATTCTAAAACAAATTTTTTGAAACTTCTTATTTTTAAATTAGTATTTTTGGAAGAATAATAATTTTATAAAAATATGGAAAAAAACTTATAATATTTTTCTTTTTCAAACTTTTTCTAAATGACATTTTAAAAAAAGAAATAATTCTAAAACAAATTTTTTGAAACTTCTTATTTTTAAATTAGTATTTTTGGAAGAATAATAATTTTATAAAAATATGGAAAAAAACTTATAATATTTTTCTTTTTCAAACTTTTTCTAAATGACATTTTAAAAAAGAAATAATTCTAAAACAAATTTTTTGAAACTTCTTATTTTTAAATTAGTATTTTTGGAAGAATAATAATTTTATAAAAATATGGAAAAAAACTTATAATATTTTTCTTTTTCAAACTTTTTCTAAATGACATTTTAAAAAAGAAATAATTCTAAAACAAATTTTTTGAAACTTCTTATTTTTAAATTAGTATTTTTGGAAGAATAATAATTTTATAAAAATATGGAAAAAAACTTATAATATTTTTCTTTTTCAAACTTTTTCTAAATGACATTTTAAAAAAGAAATAATTCTAAAACAAATTTTTTGAAACTTCTTATTTTTAAATTAGTATTTTTGGAAGAATAATAATTTTATAAAAATATGGAAAAAAACTTATAATATTTTTCTTTTTCAAACTTTTTCTAAATGACATTTTAAAAAAGAAATAATTCTAAAACAAATTTTTTGAAACTTCTTATTTTTAAATTAGTATTTTTGGAAGAATAATAATTTTTATAAAAATATGGAAAAAAACTTATAATATTTTCTTCAAAAATAATTTTTTAAAAATAGTTTTCTAAAAATTATTTAAAGAAAAAAATTATAAAAATAATATTCATTGTAAATATTTTTTAGAAGAACAATATTTTCTAAAAAATAGTACTTTTTCTAAAAACAATAATATTTTCTAAAAATAATAATATTTTTCAAATAAATGATGTTTAAAAATTAGCTTTCTAAAAATCACTTTAAGAATAAACAAATATTTTCTAAAAATAATATTTTATAGGAAAATATTTTTAAAAATAAATTTTCTTAAAATAAATTTATTATTAAAAATATTTTTAATATAAAAATAATTTTTATAAAATTATTTCAAATCATTTCTTAGATTTTTGAAATTTTAAATAATACTATTGAGATTATATTTTTTTATTATTTTGGGTTAGTTACAACAAAGTTGTAAGTGCGCCTTGCACTCAAAATGACATAGGTCAGAAACTGTAACTGGAGAGCAATTTGTAACTGTAGTTGCAACTGCAACGTCCAGTTGCAATGAAACAAACATTTACAACTGGACAAAAATGAACCACTTACATGCAACTGCAATTACAAACCCTTCGGTTACAACCTACCAAACACACCCTTAGAGGGTGTTTGGGGGAGCTTTTTTTATGGTCAAACTAGCTTTTAAGCTAGCTTTTTCATATCTACATGTTTGGTAAAATATCAAATAAGTTACCTTATAAGTCTCATTTTGAAAAGCTGGTATACCCCAGCTTTTCAAAAACTAGCTTATAAGCTCACCTAAATAAGCTAGGTTTGACCAAAAAAATTTACTATTCTATCCAAACAATTTTTATAATATTTTTATCATAAAACTAAAAGCCACTAAAAGCTAGCATTACTTATAAGCTTAAAAAATTAAGCCCTCCCAAACACCCTCTTAATCTAGTTATCACTGCCCTCGCGTGGCTTGAATTTGGACCTTTATCCTTGTGAAGCCTAGCCCATAAGTTGTTTAATTTCACTTTTTTATTACCATGCACTTCTTTTATTTCTTTTGGAGAAATTATGTTTACACACAATCTTGGTAGGACCAACTTTGAAACAAGTAAGAT
>CM022704.1:63567740-63650240 GCA_012295165.1 Asparagus setaceus
ATATCAATTCAAGTAGTTCATGCACGCTTCTAAATTTTGGATTTATTTCCTTCACTTTTCCATTTGAAATGAAAATAGCTTGATCCTTTTGAAGGATATCTCTGAACTTTTCAATAGTTTCTCCATACATAACTCATTGTATTTTTACCTGTGAATATTATTAACATCAGAGAATAATGTTTATAAAATATAATCAATTAATGTTAAGCTATTATATTATAGTCTTTTATCAGTTTTAAGTGATTTAGTCTTTTATTAATTAATGCTACTTCGTATTTTGATACTCCAACTTATGAGTAAAATTATATGCAGTTATTTTAATTTAGATAGTGATATTAAATTTTAATTTATCAATATATTTTTCAAATTTTAGGGTAGTTTTTTGTAATTTTAAACTTTTGAGGGTGTTTGTATAATTTTAAAACTTTGAGGGTGTTAATTACAAATTTTAAAGTTTTAGGGGTTACTACTAATTTCTAGATTTCATGTATTTTGCTTTAAGTTTTGAAAAATCAGAATGTTTTGTGAAATAAACTATTAAGGGTGTTTTGTTCAATTTTAAAACTTTTTATGTTTTGATAATAATTCATGTATGTATGTTAACTACTTATTATTTATTTACCTTTTTATTATCGTTTAAACTCATTGGTGTTCATATGATATTATCTTTCTCTATCATCCCCGAGGCATAATTGATGCGATAAAGAGCTTTTATGGTGGGAAAATGGGATCTATGTTCAAGCGATGGTAAACCCTTGAATTCATCTATGTTGTTTGCAAATTTTAAAATTTCATAATTTTAGGGTGCTTTTTATAATTTAAACTTTTGAGGGTAATTCTATAAATTTTGAAATGTTGAGGGTGTTAATTGTAAATTTTAAATTCTTGGTGATGTTGTTAATTTTGATTTCATGTTTGTTATTTTAAGTTTTGATATGTGAGGGTGTTTTGTGTAATTTTAAACTTTTGAGAGTACTTTGTGCAATTTTTGAAACTTTTGGGTTTTATTGTTGTTATAATATTTCATGTATTTTATTAATCTTATTTTTTAAAATTGTTGAGCTATAGGTAATTCACTTGTGGATAAATATTTTTAAATAAAGGCACTAAATTGAATCCTAGGAATTCTATTCCTATCAAAGCACTGTTATGGATAAATATTTTTAAATAATGTTTTCCTCATAAAAGGGTCTTAAATTAAATTCTATTTCTACAACTTTGTATCATTATCTTCATACTATGTATATCCACAACTTATTCTTACTTAATGGATTAGTATTTGAACCAAAGGGTATTTTTGTCTAGAAAGATTTTCTGAACTTGTGCTTTTAAAGGAGTATGATATATATATATATATATATATATATATATATATATATATATATATATATATATATATATATATATATATATATATATATGAACTTAAGTTCATAATGAATAGTGGTGCACCAACTTTTTATCCACTCATCTTGCCTTGAGATTTGTGATGCACAAATCTCAAAGTGCTTTATATCTTTCACGGATCCCAAAACAAGATGAGTGGTTAGAAAAGTTGGTGCACCACTATTCATTATGAACTTAAGTTCATAGAGCTCATATATATATATATATATATATATATATATATATATATATATATATATATATATATATATATATATATATATATATATATATATATATATATATATATATATATATATATATAGAGAGAGAGAGAGAGAGAGAGCTCATGAACTTAAGTTCATAATGAATAGTGGTGCACCAACTTTTCTAACCACTCATCTTGCTTTGGGATCCGTGAAAATATAAAGGCCACTTTGAGATTTGTGCATTACAAATCTCAAGGCAAGATGAGTGGTTAGAAAAGTTGGTGCACCACTATTCATTATGAACTTAAGTTCATATATATATATATATATATATATATATATATATATATATATATATATATATATATATATATATATATATATATATATATATATGAACTTAAGTTCATAATGAATAGTGGTGCACCAACTTTTTATCCACTCATCTTGCCTTGAGATTTGTGATGCACAAATCTCAAAGTGCTTTATATCTTTCACGGATCCCAAAACAAGATGAGTGGTTAGAAAAGTTGGTGCACCACTATTCATTATGAACTTAAGTTCATAATGAATAGTGGTGCACCAACTTTTTATCCACTCATCTTGCCTTGAGATTTGTGATGCACAAATCTCAAAGTGCTTTATATCTTTCACGGATCCCAAAACAAGATGAGTGGTTAGAAAAGTTGGTGCACCACTATTCATTATGAACTTAAGTTCATAGAGCTCATATATATATATATATATATATATATATATATATATATATATATATATATATATATATATATATATATATATATATATATATATATATATATATATATATATATAGAGAGAGAGAGAGAGAGACCTATGAACTTAAGTTCATAATGAATAGTGGTGCACCAACTTTTCTAACCACTCATCTTGCTTTGGGATCAGTGAAGATATAAAACCCACTTTGAGATTTGTGCATTACAAATCTCAAGGCAAGATGAGTGGTTAGAAAAGTTGGTGCACCACTATTCATTATGAACTTAAGTTCATAATGAATAGTGGTGCACCAACTTTTTATCCACTCATCTTGCCTTGAGATTTGTGATGATATATATATATATATATATATATATATATATATATATATATATATATATATATATATATATATATATATATATATATATATGGGTATGTTTGGTACCAAGCATCATTTTTGGTGCTTGGTAGTGAGGTGTATCAATCACATCCACTCCTCAAATGGGGACCACAAGCATCATCCACTCCTCAACCCATGTGCTTGTGGTCCCGTTTGAGGAGTGGATGTGATGATACACCTCAACTACCAAGCATCAAAGATATCCATTTTTCTCATATGTATATATGAGCAAGGCTCCTATAAACTTAAGTGTATAGGGAATAGTCATACACCAACTTTTCTATCCATTGATGTTGCCTTGGGATCAGTGAAGATATAAAACCCACTTTGAGATTTGTGCATATCTTGATTTGGCGGATCCCAAGACAACATCAATGGATACAAAAGTCAGTGTATACTATTCCTATCAACTTAAGTTTATAAGAAGATTGCTATATATATATATATATATATATATATATATATATATATATATATATATATATATATATATATATATATATATATATATATATATATATATATATATATATATATATATATATATATATAGAGAGAGAGAGCTCTATGAACTTAAGTTCATAATGAATAGTGGTGCACCAACTTTTCTATCCATTGATGTTGCCTTGGGATCAGTGAAGATATAAAACCCACTTTGAGATTTGTGCATCACAAATCTCAAGGCAGATAGTGGATAAAAAGTTGGTGCACCATTATTCATATGAACTTAAGTTAAATAAGGCTCTATATATATATATATATATATATATATATATATACAAAACAAGTTATAAGACCCTCAGATTGAATTGAAGCCAATTGCTCAATTATCTCCGTCCATTTTCTCGCTTTGACTTTCTCTATAGTAGCTTTTGAAGTCTCTCGCTTGCGACAACATCTAGAAGACTCACATGCTCTCATAGACCTCTGAATTAGTTATCAACATGTGACTTGTCCACAAAAAAGGTACCAGAGAAGACCCGGACTATTCCAAGTCTACTTCATATCCCTTTGGCTTTATACATCTAGAACTATGAAAGGAGCAAGATGCCCATGCCCACATAAAGAAAGACTGTGGCATTGTATTAATTAGACCATTTATACTGTTCCCAAATTGATGATTTCTCTTTTTACTTCCAAATTTAAGTTTACTCCTCAAGGCACCCCCACAAACTATTGAAGCATGCATAGTGCTCCTCATAACAACACTCACCTCCTCTTCTCCTTCCTCCTCTTCACACTTCCAATGCTCAATGCTGATGTCGGCACCTTGGCGTATTATGGCCCTCCGTATCTCCGTAAGTCAATCTTATAAGTAATTTATTTTACTGCGTCAAACTCACGAAGTTGTGGTTTTATGCAGCTACAGTTTGTTTCGGGAGCGACTCAAGCCAGTTTCCATGAACAACCTGCTTGCAGCAGCTGGAGAGGGATTTGGGACAACGGCGTCCTGCGGAGACAGTATCTAGTCAGATGCCTAAGCTCGGAGACAGCCGGAGGGTGCTCCGACAACGCGCCCACGATCCAAGTCACGGTGGTCGACCAGGCCGATGCCCTCACTTCGATGCCATCAGTCAAGGGGACGACGCTGGTTCTGTCTCGAACTGCTTTCGGTATGATTGCCGATATATCGGCTGCTGTGAAGATCAACACCGAGTTTGCAGAGTAAGATACCGCGATCTCTACAATTGAACACTGCTTTAGTTTGTTACTGTAGTGTTCTTTTGACTAGCTTCCAAGATTCTGGGACACTTTCTGCCTAATTGTGGACACGTGGGTATAAGGTAGGCACATAAGACTTGTCTTTGTAGATAATTTTCTGGAATAATATATAGCATGTCCATAATTAGTGACTTGGTTGACAAGAATTGTATCATTTACGGAGAAATAAATGGTTACAGTCTTTTTTAAATTAATGAGAACATATCAGAAGATAGCGGCAAAATTTAGAAGCTTAGTCGTCGAAAAAAGAAAATTGAGGGCTTCTTCTTAGAAAAAGGGGTCAACCTCATAGACTTCATCGTTAAAAATCGAAAGTTAAGAGCTTATAAGGGGCTTCTTAAACTATGTTCTCCTAAATTAACGCAGGAAAGTTAAGATTCGATTGTCATAACAGAGAGGTGGAAGTTATGGGGTGTGAAAGATTTTCCTTATTCAATCTCTACTTAGAAATTATAAGTTCATAACGTGTGGAAAGTGCTAAATGAACACACACACGTATACGCAGAGACTTTGACACGTATAATTCAAGTGGACTGAGTATTTTGGATTATTAGTCGACTCAAGAAAAGGACACATAATTTCGTTGTCTTTTTTTCAGAGAGTTATCTTGAGCTACTATTGTTAATCTCTTTTCACTGTGCAGGGTTTGATTGAGGATGGCTTCAAGGGCGCAGAAATGACACGTGAAGTTGTAGTTTCTACCGATGGAGTATCTATCAATGTTTTTGACACCGCATATTCATTGTTTGAGTATTATATTTTACCTTGTAAAGAAATAACAAACTATATCACTTCCGTGCACTCATCAATTTGTTTTACAAAAGCCATTTGGCTTTCCACAATTTGTTTTATTCCTCACGTTCCACTTTCACGCTTTGACTTTCTCTATAGTAGCTTTTGAAGTCTCTCGCTTGCGACAACATCTAGAAGACTCACATGCTCTCATAGACCTCTGAATTAGTTATCAACATGTGACTTGTCCACAAAAAAGGTACCAGAGAAGACCCGGACTATTCCAAGTCTACTTCATATCCCTTTGGCTTTATACATCTAGAACTATGAAAGGAGCAAGATGCCCATGCCCACATAAAGAAAGACTGTGGCATTGTATTAATTAGACCATTTATACTGTTCCCAAATTGATGATTTCTCTTTTTACTTCCAAATTTAAGTTTACTCCTCAAGGCACCCCCACAAACTATTGAAGCATGCATAGTGCTCCTCATAACAACACTCACCTCCTCTTCTCCTTCCTCCTCTTCACACTTCCAATGCTCAATGCTGATGTCGGCACCTTGGCGTATTATGGCCCTCCGTATCTCCGTAAGTCAATCTTATAAGTAATTTATTTTACTGCGTAGCTACGAAGTTGTGGTTTTATGCAGCTACAGTTTGTTTCGGGAGCGACTCAAGCCAGTTTCCGCGAACAACCTGCTTGCAGCAGCTGGAGAGGGATTTGGGACAACGGCGTCCTGCGGAGACAGTATCTAGTCAGATGCCTAAGCTCGGAGACAGCCGGAGGGTGCTCCGACAACGCGCCCACGATCCAAGTCACGGTGGTCGACCAGGCCGATGCCCTCACTTCGATGCCATCAGTCAAGGGGACGACGCTGGTTCTGTCTCGAACTGCTTTCGGTATGATTGCCCATATATCGGCTGCTGTGAAGATCAACACCGAGTTTGCAGAGTAAGATACCGCGATCTCTACAATTGAACACTGCTTTAGTTTGTTACTGTAGTGTTCTTTTGACTAGCTTCAAGATTCTGGGACACTGTCTGCCTAATTGTGGACACGTGGGTATAAGGTAGGCACATAAGACTTGTCTTTGTAGATAATTTTCTGGAATAATATATAGCATGTCCATAATTAGTGACTTGGTTGACAAGAATTGTATCATTTACGGAGAAATAAATGGTTACAGTCTTTTTAAATTAATGAGAACATATCAGAAGATAGCGGCAAAATTTAGAAGCTTAGTTGTCGAAAAAGAAAATTGAGGGCTTCTTCTTAGAAAAAGGGGTCAACCTCATAGACTTCATCGTTAAAAATCGAAAGTTAAGAGCTTATAAGGGGCTTCTTAAACTATGTTCTCCTAAATTAACGCAGGAAAGTTAAGATTCGATTGTCATAACAGAGAGGTGGAAGTTATGGGGTGTGAAAGATTTTCCTTATTCAATCTCTACTTAGAAATTATAAGTTCATAACGTGTGGAAAGTGCTAAATGAACACACACACGTATACGCAGAGACTTTGACACGTATAATTCAAGTGGACTGAGTATTTTGGATTATTAGTCGACTCAAGAAAAGGACACATAATTTCGTTGTCTTTTTTTCAGAGAGTGATCTTGAGCTACTATTGTTAATCTCTTTTCACTGTGCAGGGTTTGATTGAGGATGGCTTCAAGGGCGCAGAAATGACACGTGAAGTTGTAGTTTCTACCGATGGAGTATCTATCAATGTTTTTGACACCGCATATTCATTGTTTGAGTATTATATTTTACCTTGTAAAGAAATAACAAACTATATCACTTCCGTGCACTCATCAATTTGTTTTACAAAAGCCATTTGGCTACCACAATTTGTTTTATTCCTCACGTTCCACTTTCACTGGTGAGCTCTGTTTCTTGAGCACGAACAAGAGAATATTTCGTAATAAATCCATAGTTGCAAATATACTCTGTCGTCGTCTAATTGTACAATCATCTTCTTTTCGGTATGTCAACATATATAACTTTATTATGGAGTAAGGGATCTCATCAGAACTGGATGGCATTTTGCTTTAGAAATTTGAATATTCTTTGCTTCCTCTTCTTATCCATCTTTTGTATTTCTCCTTCTATTATTCCTTCCTTTTCATGTATATTTTGTATCTATTTTCTCTAGTTAATATATTTTCTAGATATTTTGTCCCGATTAGTCACAATAAAATAATAAAAATAATTTAAAAATGTTTATTAAGCCTCACAAATGTCTTTTCTATTTTATTTTTTCTTTTCTTCTTACAGTACTATCGGAATCTGTATCTGAATGTCCATGCATGGTTTGATTAGGATATCAAACTATTTGAATTGTCCACAAAAGGTACCAGAGAAGACCCGGACTATTCCAAGTCTACTTCATATCCCTTTGGCTTTATACATCTAGAACTATGAAAGGAGCAAGATGCCCATGCCCACATAAAGAAAGACTGTGGCATTGTATTAATTAGACCATTTATACTGTTCCCAAATTGATGATTTCTCTTTTTACTTCCAAATTTAAGTTCACTCCTCAAGGCACCCCCACAAACTATTGAAGCATGCATAGTGCTCCTCATAACAACACTCACCTCCTCTTCTCCTTCCTCCTCTTCACACTTCCAATGCTCAATGCTGATGTCGGCACCGCGGCGTATTATGGCCCTCCGTATCTCCGTAAGTCAATCTTATAAGTAATTTATTTTACTTGCATCAAAACTCTGAAGTTGTGGTTTTTATGCAGCTACAGTTTGTTTCGGGAACGACTCAAGCCAGTTTCCCGCGAACAACCTGCTTGCAGCAGCTGGAGAGGGGATTTGGGACAACGGCGCGTCCTGCGGGAGACAGTATCTAGTCAGATGCCTAAGCTCGGAGACAGCCGGAGGGTGCTCCGACAACGCGCCCACGATCCAAGTCACGGTGGTCGACCAGGCCGATGCCCTCACTTCGATGCCATCAGTCAAGGGGACGACGCTGGTTCTGTCTCGAACTGCTTTCGGTATGATTGCCCATATATCGGCTGCTGTGAAGATCAACACCGAGTTTGCAGAGTAAGATACCGCGATCTCTACAATTGAACACTGCTTTAGTTTGTTACTGTAGTGTTCTTTTGACTAGCTTCCAAGATTCTGGGACACTGTCTGCCTAATTGTGGACACGTGGGTATAAGGTAGGCACATAAGACTTGTCTTTGTAGATAATTTTCTGGAATAATATATAGCATGTCCATAATTAGTGACTTGGTTGACAAGAATTGTATCATTTACGGAGAAATAAATGGTTACAGTCTTTTTTAAATTAATGAGAACATATCAGAAGATAGCGGCAAAATTTAGAAGCTTAGTTGTCGAAAAAAGAAAATTGAGGGCTTCTTCTTAGAAAAAGGGGTCAACCTCATAGACTTCATCGTTAAAAATCGAAAGTTAAGAGCTTATAAGGGGCTTCTTAAACTATGTTCTCCTAAATTAACGCAGGAAAGTTAAGATTCGATTGTCATAACAGAGAGGTGGAAGTTATGGGGTGTGAAAGATTTTCCTTATTCAATCTCTACTTAGAAATTATAAGTTCATAACGTGTGGAAAGTGCTAAATGAACACACACACGTATACGCAGAGACTTTGACACGTATAATTCAAGTGGACTGAGTATTTTGGATTATTAGTCGACTCAAGAAAAGGACACATAATTTCGTTGTCTTTTTTTCAGAGAGTTATCTTGAGCTACTATTGTTAATCTCTTTTCACTGTGCAGGGTTTGATTGAGGATGGCTTCAAGGGCGCAGAAATGACACGTGAAGTTGTAGTTTCTACCGATGGAGTATCTATCAATGTTTTTGACACCGCATATTCATTGTTTGAGTATTATATTTTACCTTGTAAAGAAATAACAAACTATATCACTTCCGTGCACTCATCAATTTGTTTTACAAAAAAGCCATTTGGCTACCACAATTTGTTTTATTCCTCACGTTCCACTTTCACTGGTGAGCTCTGTTTACTGAGCCTGAACAAGAGAATATTTCGTAATAAATCCATAGTTGCAAATATACTCTGTCGTCGTCTAATTGTACAATCATCTTCTTTTCCGGTATGTCAACATATATAACTTTATTATGGAGTAAGGGATCTCATCAGAACTGGATGGCATTTTGCTTTAGAAATTTGAATATTCTTTGCTTCCTCTTCTTATCCATCTTTTGTATTTCTCCTTCTATTATTCCTTCCTTTTCATGTATATTTTGTATCTATTTTCTCTAGTTAATATATTTTCTAGATATTTTGTCCCGATTAGTCACAATAAAATAATAAAAATAATTTAAAAATGTTTATTAAGCCTCACAAATGTCTTTTCAATTTTATTTTTTCTTTTCTTCTTACAGTACTATATGTCTTTTCAATTTTATTTTTTCTTTTCTTCTTACAGTACTATCGGAATCTGTATCTGAATGTCCATGCATGGTTTGATTAGGATATCAAACTATTTGAATTTATTCAAATAGAATTTATATAGCTGCAATGAATCTTAATGGAATAGTAAGTCAATAACAACAAGATATGATTTAAAGTTTAAAACACTAAAGACTACTTTGTGAAATTTCTTGAGAAATTTCTTGTGAATAAATAAAGCAATGAAAGGTCACATAAGAATTTTTTTTTAATCCATCTTTACGTTCATAAGTTATTCATTCACTTTTTATTTTTGGGGTATTGTTATAGATAACGTCATATGATAAGGATGAATGAAACCTTAAGAAAAACATGAAGAATTCACGTGATTTAAAATGTCTAGGAGGATTATCAAGCAGAATTCAAAATAAGAACTTAGATAATTTGTAGGATAAATTTTTATGATGTTAGTCAATTAAAATGGGTACAATATGAATTTTTAACGTGTTAATCAATTATAACTGTATTAAAATTAGAACTTGAATAATTGGAAAAAGTTATCCTGCCTTTATCCTATCTATACACAAAAGTTAGAATTAATGTAGTCTCAAATTATCTCAACTAGGTCGTAAAAACTAAGCTGTATCTCTAATTTTATTTTTTTACTTTTCATATTTTCTTCCTTATCTCCATCCCTTTTTCTCCGATGGCAGTTATCATCATCAGACCATGCCATTAGATTGATCACTACTCCTACACTTTATTTTTATATGTTATTTTGTGTTTTACCAAATATTAAAAATTATATAATTAAGTTAAATTAAATAATAACAGATCCATAATTTATTAAAGAGTAACTGAGATTGAATAAGGAAGAGAACATGGGAGAGAAAAAGGAAGAAAAATTGGAAATTTGTAAGTTGTTTTAGACTTGTACTATAATAGTATCATAAAATAAAAACTTATATTATAATAATAATAAGTACTAACAATATTCTTATAGTCTAAATAATAGTTATTCAAGACTAATTAACATTATATTAAATAATTATTAATTAATAATAGTAAGCTTTAAAATATATAAATACTACACTTATTAATTAATAATAGTAAGCTTTAAAATATATAAATACTACACTTATTAATTAATAATAGTAAGCTTTAAAATATATAAATACTACACTTATTAATTAATAATAGTAAGCTTTAAAATATATAAATACTACACTTATTAATTAATAATAGTAAGCTTTAAAATATATAAATACTACACTTATTAATTAATAATAGTAAGCTTTAAAATATATAAATACTACACTTATTAATTAATAATAGTAAGCTTTAAAATATATAAATACTACACTTATTAATTAATAATAGTAAGCTTTAAAATATATAAATACTACACTTATTAATTAATAATAGTAAGCTTTAAAATATATAAATACTACACTTATTAATTAATAATAGTAAGCTTTAAAATATATAAATACTACACTTATTAATTAATAATAGTAAGCTTTAAAATATATAAATACTACACTTATTAATTAATAATAGTAAGCTTTAAAATATATAAATACTACACTTATTAATTAATAATAGTAAGCTTTAAAATATATAAATACTACACTTATTAATTAATAATAGTAAGCTTTAAAATATATAAATACTACACTTATTAATTAATAATAGTAAGCTTTAAAATATATAAATACTACACTTATTAATTAATAATAGTAAGCTTTAAAATATATAAATACTACACTTATTAATTAATAATAGTAAGCTTTAAAATATATAAATACTACACTTATTAATTAATAATAGTAAGCTTTAAAATATATAAATACTACACTTATTAATTAATAATAGTAAGCTTTAAAATATATAAATACTACACTTATTAATTAATAATAGTAAGCTTTAAAATATATAAATACTACACTTATTAATTAATAATAGTAAGCTTTAAAATATATAAATACTACACTTATTAATTAATAATAGTAAGCTTTAAAATATATAAATACTACACTTATTAATTAATAATAGTAAGCTTTAAAATATATAAATACTACACTTATTAATTAATAATAGTAAGCTTTAAAATATATAAATACTACACTTATTAATTAATAATAGTAAGCTTTAAAATATATAAATACTACACTTATTAATTAATAATAGTAAGCTTTAAAATATATAAATACTACACTTATTAATTAATAATAGTAAGCTTTAAAATATATAAATACTACACTTATTAATTAATAATAGTAAGCTTTAAAATATATAAATACTACACTTATTAATTAATAATAGTAAGCTTTAAAATATATAAATACTACACTTATTAATTAATAATAGTAAGCTTTAAAATATATAAATACTACACTTATTAATTAATAATAGTAAGCTTTAAAATATATAAATACTACACTTATTAATTAATAAAGCAATGAAAGGTCACATAAGAATTTTTTTTTAATCCATCTTTACGTTCATAAGTTATTCATTCACTTTTTATTTTTTGGGGTATTGTTATAGATAACGTCATATGATAAGGATGAATGAAACCTTAAGAAAAACATGAAGAATTCACGTGATTTAAAATGTCTAGGAGGATTATCAAGCAGAATTCAAAATAAGAACTTAGATAATTTGTAGGATAAATTTTTATGATGTTAGTCAATTAAAATGGGTACAATATGAATTTTTAACGTGTTAATCAATTATAACTGTATTAAAATTAGAACTTGAATAATTGGAAAAAGTTATCCTGCCTTTATCCTATCTATACACAAAAGTTAGAATTAATGTAGTCTCAAATTATCTCAACTAGGTCGTAAAAACTAAGCTGTATCTCTAATTTTATTTTTTTACTTTTTCATATTTTCTTCCTTATCTCCATCCCTTTTTCTCCGATGGCAGTTATCATCATCAGACCATGCCATTAGATTGATCACTACTCCTACACTTTATTTTTATATGTTATTTTGTGTTTTACCAAATATTAAAAATTATATAATTAAGTTAAATTAAATAATAACAGATCCATAATTTATTAAAGAGTAACTGAGATTGAATAAGGAAGAGAGAACATGGGAGAGAAAAAGGAAGAAAAATTGGAAATTTGTAAGTTGTTTTAGACTTGTACTATAATAGTATCATAAAATAAAAACTTATATTATAATAATAATAAGTACTAACAATATTCTTATAGTCTAAATAATAGTTATTCAAGACTAATTAACATTATATTAAATAATTATTAATTAATAATAGTAAGCTTTAAAATATATAAATACTACACTTATTAATTAATAATAGTAAGATTAAAAAGGCTAAATGATACTTAAATACCCTATTGCTTCACAACCTTTGCACTTAAATATTCAAAGTTGTTAAAATTGGCACATTAGTACCTTTTGTTAGTTTCATAAGAATATTCTTGGGAACTAACAGAAGGTATTAAAGTGCTACTTCTTACAACTTAGGGTATTAAAGTGCTACTTGTTACAACTTGGAATATTTAAGTGTAAATGTGATGAAATAGTAGGTATGTAAGTGCCGTTTAGCCCCTCAAAAAGTTAGTGCTTAAGTCGTATCTTTTTAGTTCCCCATGGGGTTTGAATCTAAGCCCAAGTCCTTTAACACTAAAATAATTAGAAATTAAATAACACAGAATAAGAGCGAGTTTATTCCCTTTTGAAGACAACCTCATAAATTAAACTTGGCGGAAAAATTAAACTAAAAAGCTTGTGGATTAAGCGAAGGATATTTCTTTATCCAATTTTTTAAATTCCGATCAAAGTCTTATTCTTAACTTCCCTCTTTCTTCAAAATCCTACGCATATTCTCTAGGGTTTCCTCACTCCATCGCCAAATTCTCCTCAATGAAGGGGAAAGCAAAGGAACCCGATTCGTATTCCACTTCACTGCTCAGCGAGGACAGCGATTATTACTACAATCCTGAGCTCTCGAGTTCGAAATCCAGTAGAAATTGGGATAAAGATAGGGATTTTGAGGGGTATGATAAGTACAGCTCACCGCCAAGTTTCTCGATGAGAGCGAATGGGTCAGCTGAGATCAAGAATCAAGAACAGGTGGCGGTGGATGGAGAGAAGCAGACCGCTTCTGCTGCAACCTGCAGGATTTGCTTCGAACATGACGGTGATTCTGGAAAACTTTTATTTAACCTTCAAAGTTTTGAGCTTTTTCTTGATTGGTTTGTTGTTGTACAGTTTATAGTCAATTTCTAAAATTTCATCAGAAAAGACAATAAGTTAGTAAAACTCTGTCGTTTTAGTGCATCAGTTAGTGATAACCTTAAGGTGTTTCATTACGATGAGTTTCATGAAACAACCCTATGTACCCAAAAGATACTTAAATACCCTATTGCTTCACAACCTTTGCACTTAAATATTCAAAGTTGTTAAAATTGGCACATTAGTACCTTTTGTTAGTTTCATAAGAATATTCTTGGGAACTAACAGAAGGTATTAAAGTGCTACTTCTTACAACTTAGGGTATTAAAGTGCTACTTGTTACAACTTGGAATATTTAAGTGTAAAGGTGGTGAAATAAAGGGTATTTAAGTGTCTACAACTTAGGGTATTAAAGTGCTACTTGTTACAACTTGGAATATTTAAGTGTAATGTGGTGAAATAAGAGGGTATTTAAGTGTCTACAACTTAGGGTATTAAAGTGCTATTTTTTTATAGCTTAGACTATCAAAGAACTACTATTTACAATTTAGGTGTGCTTGGATGGAGGATAGGAGAGGGTAGGGGAAGGGAATTTGAAAGTTCACTTTGTTTGGGAGTTTTTTTTAGAGGGGCAATGTAAGAGAAGGAAGGGAAAATTCACATAAAAATATGATCATTTTATTCCCCCCAAATTGGGGTGTAGAGGAGGGAAAGGGAGGGAAAATAATTATAAAAGAAATTTGACCGTTTATCACCTATGGATCAACGGCTGAAATTTGATTATAATACATTTTCTTTCCCTCCCTTCCTTTAGTTAAAACTCTCAATGATAAAATAAGTTTCCCTCCATTTCATTTACTAAACTTCTAAACAATATATTATATTTTCCCTCTCCTTCTCTATCTTCCCTCTCCCTATTTTATCTTCTTTTTCTTTTTCCTAGTAAACTCCCAAACACACTGGTATTTAAGTGTAAATGTGATGAAATAGTAGGTATGTAAGTGCCGTTTAGCCCCTCCAAAAAAAGTTAGTGCTTAAGTCGTATCTTTTTTAGTTCCCCATGGGGTTTGAATCTAAGCCCAAGTCCTTTAACACTAAAATAATTAGAAATTAAATAACACAGAATAAGAGCGAGTTTATTCCCTTTTGAAGACAACCTCATAAATTAAACTTGGCGGAAAAATTAAACTAAAAAGCTTGTGGATTAAGCGAAGGATATTTCTTTATCCAATTTTTTAAATTCCGATCAAAGTCTTATTCTTAACTTCCCTCTTTCTTCAAAATCCTACGCATATTCTCTAGGGTTTCCTCACTCCATCGCCAAATTCTCCTCAATGAAGGGGAAAGCAAAGGAACCCGATTCGTATTCCACTTCACTGCTCAGCGAGGACAGCGATTATTACTACAATCCTGAGCTCTCGAGTTCGAAATCCAGTAGAAATTGGGATAAAGATAGGGATTTTGAGGGGTATGATAAGTACAGCTCACCGCCAAGTTTCTCGATGAGAGCGAATGGGTCAGCTGAGATCAAGAATCAAGAACAGGTGGCGGTGGATGGAGAGAAGCAGACCGCTTCTGCTGCAACCTGCAGGATTTGCTTCGAACATGACGGTGATTCTGGAAAACTTTTATTTAACCTTCAAAGTTTTGAGCTTTTTCTTGATTGGTTTGTTATTGTACAGTTTATAGTCAATTTCTAAAATATCAGCAGGAAAGACAATAAGTTAGTAAAACTCTGTCGTTTTTAGTGCATCAGTTAGTGATAACCTTAAGGTGTTTCATTACGATGAGTTTCATGAAACAACCCTATGTACCCAAAAGATACAAGTACATGGGGCCTCACACACAAAAAAGCAGCCACTTGTGGGCATACAACAAAGCAAATCGACAAAATCACCTAATGATAGGAACTAACGGTGTATTTGGCAATCACCCAAAAACTTGGTTCTAATCCTGGGCCAATTCTACTTTAAAACAGTTTAGAGTCGAATCAAAGGGGTGGTGGTCCATCATTAAACCGGTTTTATGACCTCTTTTTGGCCTAAGAATAACTGGGCCAGAACTGCTCCAGTTTTTGTCAATCAAAAACTTATTCAAAACTGGATCAGGTTCAATCCTGGCCCAGCTTTAGGAGTTTGCCAAACACACACTAAAGAATCTAGCTTCTATGATAAGAATGAGCATAATCAATATTGTAAAAACTTAGGCAGTCACTGGACTCAGCACGAGTATATTGATACAATATCTATAATCACTTCTAAACTGTCCGTATCATTATATATTGGAATTGGTTGCCTTATTCTTACATAACTACTTATTACCTTTCTTTTACTATACATTCTCAATATTATTTCCGTTAAAAGGGTGCCTGTGATATATGATTATCATGTAACTTTTGTTCATGTGCAGGGGATGAGTTAATAGCACCATGTGCGTGCAAAGGCACCAGCCAGTTTGTTCATCGTAAATGCTTAGATAATTGGCGTTCTGTCAAGGTAACTTTTTCGAACTATTGGGTGTTACATTTCTTATATTTTGCAGGATATATTTTTATTTGCATAAGTCTGTGAACAAGTAGGACAAAAAAATTTAACTTTAGAATGAATCGAGCAATATTTGCCATTCATTTTGTAGTTTTGGTCTGAATCCCTATTTTGTAACTTTGCTCTAAGCCAAGCATAGACAACCATGTTTTGTCTTGAAACATTATTATGGATATTTTACTTCATCGTCTTACGGAGCTTTCATAAGGACATGGATATGGATATATTACTTCATAAATATATGTGCCAATATTAACTTTGATTAACTTTTACTTAAATTAGTTCCCATCCACGTATTTCATCTGTACTTTTTCTGTCAACATTGCATTTCATGCATTATAATCTCTTTGCACCTACATAATTTTGTCATAAATAGTGTAATGGTTGCGAACACAAAATGTTGTATTCAGTGTTTATAATCTTTGTGTTATTATTTATAACAGGAAGGATATGCTTTTTCCCATTGCACGACATGCAAGGCACAATTTCATCTTCACATTAATTTCTTGGAAGGTTCCTGTTGGCGTACTGCAAAATTTCGCATGTTTGTTGCAAGAGATATCATTATTGTATTTCTGGCAGTACAAATGGTAAGGAAATGGATATTGATTTCCTCCTTATACGTAAGTCCATTTGATTGGTTGCTACAAAATTACCACTAAGTTTAGTTTGTAGGCATAACTTGGTATCAGATTAGCTTCTTTATTGATTGGAGAGATTTACAAAATGTTCTTCAAGTTGTCCTTTAAAATCTAATTAATTTTTATTCCTTTAAAGTATAATTAATTTTTATTCTATTTGATATAATTTGAATTAATGCCTGTCCTTTGTCCCAAAATTTGATTCTCTTATGTTACAGTATTTGTTTACGGTGCTTGATCCTAATTGCTTCAACTAAGGGCTAATTGCTTCGACTTTATTTTTGTGCAACTCCTGTTTTCAACTTATGTGAGTTTACAAGCGAATCATAAGACAGCCAACTTTCCATTGAAACAAGGTTCGAATTAACTGAACTATTGTAAGGATTTCTGTACCTAAAAATATTTCTACATATGCTTTAACCAGTAAATTCACCCTAAAATTCAGGTGACAGTGAAAACTCTTCAAAACCAAAGATATCCTACAGTAATCTGTGTCATTCAAATTCATTAAAAGGAAAACAATAGCAAGTCAAATTTAGAACTAAAAGCATCCAAAATTTTCCAAAATGATTACAGTGTGTGAATTTTCTAATCAGTTGAAAGGTGTCAGGTTTTGGTGATCATAGTTTTTCTTCTATTTATTTATCCATAGTTACTTGTCTTGATTTTCTCCTGAAGTTAATTCATGTCTTTCAGATCATCTCCATGCTTGGCGGTCTCACATACTTGTGCGACATACATGGGAAGTTAATAAAGCTTATTGATCATGGTTGGGGTCACCCAGTATTTTTCTACTATTGCTGTGGTGAGTATGAATGACCTCTTAGGCTCTTACCTATTTGTCCTCAGAAATACATTGCTCAACTTACATCTATGTTGTTTCTACTAAAGTTTATTTGACTTCCTTGCAAAACCTTGGATCTACAGTTTATCTTCAATTATGAAATATACAAATTTACATTCTGTATTGGTAGATTTTAGCTTTTTAAATTTCCTAACGATATATGTTCTTTCTGACATGGATGGAAATGATGAAGGAGCAATTTTAACCCTTGCACTGCTGGGAATTGTCGGCTTAATTGCACAATGCTCACCATGTTGTGAGACCGGTTCTTATAATTCAGGCCATTCCAGTTCAGGACAGACATCTGTTTACTGCTTTAACAGTCCAATGTTCGTTGATTGCTCAAGCTCTGGTTCTGGCTCTGATGAGGACTGTTGCACTGTGATGCTTGTCCTTGTCGTCATTGTCGTCATTGTTTTTGCAGCCATTGGAATCTTCTATGGTATCTTCGTGGGATCCATTGTTCTCCAAAGGATTTGGCAGAGGCACTATCATATTCTAATGAAGAAAGCGCTTACAAAGGTAGAGATTATAAACACTTTCTCAAGCTATTTTGCTTTTCTATATTGTTTTAATGATTGCAACTTGTTGATCAGGAATATGTGGTAGTGGACCTGCATGGTAATTACACACCCCCGAGGCTTGATGAAGAACACGCTAAACGTTTGAGAATGCTCAACCTTTTGTAAAGTTTTTAACAGGAAACGATAGAAAAAATTAAGGTAATAGAGAATTTTTACATGTACTATTTCAATGCATCCTTGCTTCTAGTCGCTCATTTGAAAAGCAAGAACTGTTGTATCGGCGTGCCAAATCCAAAGCTGTAATATACATATATGATGGTAAATTGACGTTCTTGTTGCTTATTATGCATTCAAGAGTTCTGACAATCAGTGTTCATGAGTTGAATTATGTTAGATTAAGGCTCTTCTAACCCAAGATTGATCCAAATTAAGAACCTTCAACTAGTATCTGGAACTGGATCATGTGTCAAAAGAAACAGTTTAGTTAAAGACGAAATGATTCCACTGTAATGAAGAGGATTCCTCGTGAATAAGCACAATGTCTACAGTATCAGCACCACGAAATTGCAACCATTTTCTGTTTTGAGTATTTGGCTCCTCTCCTTGGTTAAAGAAAAATCCTGAGACTTGTGATCAATCATCAAGACAAATCCTATTGGAACGTTGAAAACATGTAGCATATAAAATATCACTGATACATCAACTCTAATGATCCACAAATATGATGTATTTGTAAACTACATAAAGTTTAAGTGACTATTACACACCTGAAAACATCAATCACATGGCAGAAAATCATTTCATACGTATAGAAATTACATGTATATTGGAAAAAGGACTAAGATCAACCTTCTACATCTGAGTTCTAGCCAAGCATGGATAATTGCACATAGACCACACTTTTGAATTTATTATCCTTATAGTTTCATTTTAAAAGCATTATCCCTGTATGAGCGAAAGGGAGGGGAGTGAGAAGTGATGGGTGGGTAGTGAGAGTGTGGTTGAATGGGTGAAAGGAAAATCATTGAGGAGTTATCTGCCAAAATCATACTACATGGGTGATAAGCATCAAAACACGATTCAAGAGGGGTTCTGTGCAAATCATTTAGTGATCTAGATATTCTCTTCGAGAGGAGTCAATGACAACCACCTGCTCCACCACCGCCACCTCCAAAGCCACCAACGCCACCAAAGCCAAAGGCAAAGCCAGCAGTGCTGCTGGTACTACCACTACCAGCGCCGCCACTACCAAAGCCAAAGCTCGGCTTGCTGCTTCTTGTAACATCACCAAAGCCAATGCTAGCCGTTTTGATACGAAAATCGCCAGCTCTACCGCCAACACCAGCACCCCTACTTTCATGGTGTGGCCTGTTTCTAGCACCGCCAACCCCGATACCACCACCAGCAAACCCAAGACTAGCTATTTTGGTATTACTACCACAAACACCGGCATCCTTACTTCCATTTTGTGGCTTGCTTGTCTCGTCTTCCTGCTGACCGCAGACGAAGATGACGATACTCAAGACCACTGCGATCATGAAAGAGTGAACGCAAGTCCCGAGAATGGTAGCGTACAGCTTGAATCTTTTGCAACTATTGCACTCAGAAGAGCTCCTGCCATCTTTCCTTGGTGAAGAATGATCAAACAATCCTGAAACATAAACATATAGGTAGTGTGGAGAGTGCATAGGTATCGTTTGACGGTAACACTGATAATTTTCTTCGTAGTTTTTGTTAGGGTAAATTTCACAAAAACCTACCTGAACTTTCAAGGTTATACGAAACCCTTCAAACTTTATCCTCAATTTCAGCAACAATATTGGATTGTGATGGGAATAATATTCTGATTCCTCCTCAATGCAGCAACAATATTGGATTGCGATGGAAACAATATTCTGATCCATTCTCAATGTCAACCAACTCGGATTGAGATGGAAATAATATTCCCATTCAGTTAATATATAGAAGGCTTAATTGCCGTTTAGTACCCAAGTGTCACCATTATGAACTTCAACTTCCCAATGTATTTCGAACTTTGGTGCCCCAAAATTGCCAACCGAAAAAAAAAAAACCATTTTATCTCCAATATTTCAGAAAATTATCATTTGCAGAGTTCTTATATTTCTGTTAAATTCAGATGAGTACTTAACAAGTGGCCTCATTTGGATATTCACGGCAACTTTCTTACTCAATTTAGGGGCTTTATAATGACATTACAGGGGTTTAAAAATCACATCTATCCCAAAATCATGAGTTTGAAATGGGCAAAAATAAAATTTGGGGCAAAGTTCAAAGTGGGTGAAACATTGGGTCACCAAATTGACAAAAATAAACTTTAGGGTATCTAAGCTGAAAATAGGTAAGGTGCAAAAGTTAACTTCAGCCTATACAGAACTTGGATTTAATCACGCGCCTTATGGGATGCAAATTGCTTTCCAACCAAAATGCATTATCGACCTTGAAGAGACATTATAGCATTCCAACAAAACATAAATACCGTCGAGTAGAGCTGTTTCTTAGTCACTTGCAGTTAGTTCAATGCCAAGCATTAAGACAATCTCGATACAATAAGACAATAATATACAGGAAAGAGAGTTACCTGCACCCAAACAACTTCAGCCTAATACACAAGTATTCACCAAAACATACATCTCGTATAAATTGAGCACCCAACAGTACAATCAGATTTGGCGTATGATGAAAACAAATCAATTACATTAAGGTTGAAGCTTACTTATAACAAGTATGCATGTTAAGTTATGTATCCATCAACAGAAACAAACAAGTGATAGTCAGAAAGACATGTCTGGTGTCGAAATGAAACAAGAAGATCACTTCCATAGTTTTCTAAGGGACATGTTCTTCTCTGTTTCTTTCTTCATGACCTTGGCTACAGCCATCTCGAAATCCTCTTGGGTCACATGGACTCTTCTCTCCCTGAGTGCAAACATTCCTGCCTCTGTGCACACAGCCTACAAGAAATAAAGATGAAATGTGCTAATGTGAATTTGAACACTGAAAATAACAAGTAACCAATAATTGCTCAGCCAAGCATATACAGGCTTACAGTTTTACTTAAGTCCAGGATGACCGAAATGTAGCTATCAGTATAAACTAGGAAAGCAAACCAGATCTATATAAAACGGTATGGCAAATCTTCATTGTAGGTCCCTAATGTATTAGCCAAATATCATTTGGGTCCTTAACGTTTGAAAGTCATCAACAGAGGTCCCTAACGTTTTCTCCGTCATCAAATTAGATCCTTTTCAAATTTTTCCGTTATCTCCTGCTGATGTGGCAGCTGACTGGACTATTTTTTATCTATTCTTTTTGCACATAACCCCCTATAAGTTTTAAAAATTACAAATAACACCTTAAACATTTTTTAAAATTATAAATAACACCCTATAAGCCGATCATTTGTAGCTTTTAAAATTTTTAGGGGGATATTGTGATGTTCCAACTAAAAGGTTATTTATAATTTTTAAAAACTTTTAGGGTGTTATTTATAATTTTAAAATTTTTAAGGGGATGGTTGTAATTTTTTTTTTACCAAACCACTTGTACCTTTTGAAAATTTTAGGGATATTTTGAGAGTAATTTTTAAAAAAATTTTACTATAATTTTTAAAACTTTCAAGGCGTTATTTATAATTTTTAAAACTTATAGGGGTTATGTGCAAAAAGGAGAGATAAAAAATAGTCCAGTCAGCTGCCACATCAGCAGGAGATAACGGAAAAATTTGAAAAGGATCTAATTTGATGACGGAGAAAACGTTAGGGACCTCTGTTGATGACTTTCAAACGTTAAGGACTCAAATGATATTTGGCTAATACATTAGGGACCTACAGTGAAGATTTGCCAAACGGTATTGATGAAGGAGAAAGAAATGTACCTTGAGTTCTGCACCAGAGGCACCGTTCATTTTTTCTGCAATCTTCTTAAGATCAATTCCTCGCATCAAGTTCATTTTCCTTGAATGAATCTTCAAGATATCAAAACGGGACTGAACAGAAGAGAAACCAGTCAGTATTATCAAGACGCTTATGTAACAGCAGAGTAATATCATAGATATAGACATCAAATAATATAGAGGCACTCAGGCACATGAAAGCTAATTAAGAACTTCTTGATCCAAATACATACATCTTCATTGGGGTTGGGGAACTCGATTTTTCTGTCAATACGACCCGGCCTGAGAAGGGCTTGATCCAAAATATCAATCCTATTTGTAGCCATCAAAACCTTAAAAAAGGATAGAAAATTTCACATTCAGTAAAATTGCTTTTGAATAAAATCAAACAAATAAAATTAGTAATTAGAAAATAATAATAATAATTTTTGATAGAAACAAAGAAGTCACTATAATACTTTGATTTTGTTTGATGCTTCAAACCCATCAAGCTGATTCAAAAGCTCGAGCATTGTCCTTTGCACTTCACTATCACCATTACCAGACCCCGATTCCATTCTAGCAGATCCAATACTATCAATTTCATCCATGAAGATGATTGATGGGGCATGTTCCCTGTCATAAACCAAGATAACCACATAAAATGACAAGATATAGAAATGGTGTTATGTAGAATACCAGCCACGCATCAAAAACCCTTGCTAACGGGCTTCTGGCACAAGACCAACCAGAACTTGAGGATAACATGTAGGATCCAAGTTAAAATTGCTTGATCAGTTTTAAGTTAGGATGCTCATTACTACGGCTTCATAGTTATTATGAAGTTGAGGAGTTTTAATTTATCGTCATAACAAAACATAAACCAAAAGATTCTCTGGTATTCTGCTAGTCATTAGATTATAGGTTCTAAACATGCTTTCGTGTGCAGTATAGCTGTCATGTATATATACAAGGCAATTTGTTTTATGCAAGTGAGATTTAGAACAAGAAAAACGTGAGTTAAAAGAAACTATGCAAACTTCACTGCTCCCGCATGTACATGCTTGAAAAGGGAATTTTAATAGGTATAAATGCATATGCGCTAAACTGCAGAAAGCTGCTCAATCACTACGGCAATCACTACAACCGTAAATTTTATCCATATCAAGCTTAAAAAGATAGGTCCCAAGGAGGTTTACATTCATGTTCAAAATCGAGGTTCAAGTTCACAGAAGGGGTGCAGATATTCCCAGTTAATTCGACACTCTAAGCAGCCAAGCAGCAAAGGCACTTGGCTAAATCTCCCTGAAAATGAATAATAATAACTAGAATTATATATTCTACTGATTACTTAATCAGGTCCTATAGAAAAGCTCCAGACTCGATTTAATGCTCCATGATGCTTTCTTGTAACCACAATGTTGTCGCTATCTCCCATCTAAGTCCTTGTTAACAAAGATGGTAGGCAGCTGTGCAATAGCAGCATGAGCAACGCATCAGTTGGTTATCCCTCAATAAGCAACTTAAGGTTTAAAAAATAATTTAATTTTAAATGGTTTTCAGAGAGATCATAGTGAAACATTTGCTTTCAATTTCTCCACAAGTCCCGGTTTCAGCCGAATTCTGAAACCTAAACCATAATGGCTGAAATATAAATACTTCCAAGATAAACTGCATGTAATAACATCTCATCATAAGTAGGATTGACTTTATGTCACAACTAGATCCACAATTGTGAGCACGTGTGGACAGAAAGATGAATGTAAACAAACTCATTCCTTGCACCACAATAACAATTTGAAATGATGAACTATCTAGGTCGCTTCCAATAAATCGTGTTGCAGTCAATGGTTTCAGCTTCTGTTGAATATTTTCATACAGAGGTGTGAAGAAAGATATGATATGTGATGGAAACTGTTCATACACACCTGCTGTTGCAATTTGAAATGATAAATCGTCGAACATACAAGAAAACAAGAATTTAACAGTTAACGGTCATCAGATGAATCTCGACATACCTAGCCATAACGAAAAGTTCTCGAACCATTCTAGAACCCTCTCCAATGTATTTCTGAACCAACTCAGAACCAGAGACACGGATAAAGGTGCAATCAGTGTGATGAGCCACCGCTCTAGCAAGCAAAGTTTTCCCTGTACCTGGTGGCCCATAAAGCAACACTCCCTGCAAACAATTTGCAGTTAATTTTGTGCATATTAGACAAATAAGAGATCTTGGATTGCACTGCTTACTAAACAGTAGATAGTAAGAGATAAGTGCAAACAAGGTACCTTAGGCTGAGCTATTCCAAGGCTCTCAAACAGTTCAGGGTGTTTGATCGGAAGCTCAATAACCTAAAAACAATTCATAAACAAGTTGAGCAGACCTTAAAGTGAATTAGAGCTACATTTTTAAGATAAACCTCAACAAGAAATACAGGATAACTAATAGCCTTTAATATATTTAAAATCAGATTTTGCCACTAAACTAACCTCTTTAATCTCTTTGATTTGCTGATCAAGACCTCCAATCATATCATATGTAGAATCAGGAACTTTCTCAACCTTCATAAGATTGACCAATGGATCTACTTTGCTGGGAAGTACCAAATGAAGCATATAGCTATCATTGCGAAGAGCAACTCTAGTTGAAGGCGTGATCTTGGTTATATCAATGTTCTTGTCAATGTCAACAACATATTTTCCTTCTGGATGAACCTGAAAGCACACAACTTTCAGGCCGAATTAAATAATATCAAATGTGTTCTTGAAGGAGGTATCATCCAAAGAAACAATAAGCAAAAGATTTCAAAAAAAATGAATCTTCTATTATCCTATTAATAGAGTGCATTATTGGATCATAGGATGAGAATCATGAGATTTGAGGACCAGTTGCGGACTGTTAACTATAGATTATATCCCAGTCTGAAGAAAGGCACAGGTTATCAGCTGGAAATGTTTACTGGGCTCATTTGGATACAAAATCAATCCTATAACACTTTCCATTTGGATACAGATCTCACAAAAAATTGGCCTCTGATGTATAACACCAGAGATACATACATAGTGCAAGCATCATCACAACTAAATTCCATTATGTAGTACCACAGTGTATTGTCACTTCTCATGAATAACTACCATCAACTTTAAGACTGTATATAGAAAAGAATAAGACATAAGAAAACTTCTCTGGATTTTTTTTTTCTTTTTGGTTTTTTAACTTAGTAGATTTCATTCATCAATGTTACATAAATTGCTGGCGCCTCTAGGCGCCAACCACGCGCCTAGCCTAGGCACCTAGGCAGGTGCCAAGGCGGGGCCTAGGCATTTTTTTTACTGGAGGTGGACGAGGTTTTGCTGAAGGTCGGAGATGGAATCGTTCAGAGTAGGTGGAGGTTGGAGGATGTGGAGGTGGCAACATAGGGAATCACGGCCATGACCTAGGCAATGCAGTCCGCATAAGCGGCCACGCTCCCCTAGGCGCCCGCAAGACTTAGGCGGAGGGCAAAGTAATGCTTAGGCCTAGGCAGGCACCTAGGCGGGCGCGCAGTCCGCTTCAATTAAACTATACTAACTTTTTCTATAATATTTCAAAAGAATATATATTTATCAATTGCAATATAAAGTAAACAAAGCTATAAGAATTCTAGTTATGTGGATCTGAAAATGAGCAAAAGCACTAATATTCGAAAATCATTAATGTTGACATATAGTCATCCAACAAACAACATTTAATACACAAAAAAGAATGGAATTTGATCAGACACCATCAATCTTCTATGGCTTCTCTAACTGTGGCTATAAAATGGAAATGGAGCAAAAAGAACATCAATAAGACTTAAAGTTTTACAGCCTGCTGTTAAACCTTCTAAATTAATGATGAATTCCCAAGGTAACTATGGTCCAGAGGAGCACACCATAAATCAAAGAATGACAATTGACAGTTAGGAAATGTCTATCCAAGCAGTCTTGTTGCTTAAGCTCAAGGATAATCCCTTCAAAATATCTAATTTAAGACAAAGCCTAGAAGAGGGAGAAAGATTAAGCTTTACTATAGGAACTTGTTTGGTTCCAGGACACAAGTTCCAGGACACAAAGAAAGACAAATATGAAAGTAAAAAATTCCAATTCCAGGAAAGAGAAATTATGTTGTGAGGTAGAAAAAGAATTTCAGAAGTTTTGTATCTCCTAATTAACATACAAATCAAATAGAAAACAAAAAAAAAATCCTCATACCTTCACTAAAACTTTTGATTTACCCATAACTTTCACTACTTCGCCAACATATGATCCAGGTTCCTGAAGCAGTTGCAATTCCTCCCGCAACATTCTCACTGCGGTCGCATTCACAATTCCAAAAAATTAGCAAACACAATAATAATAATAATAATTGCTTTCTCAATGTAACTTTCTCTTACTGAAAAATACAAGGTAACTGACAGATTCAGCACATAAGAAAGTTGAATCAAGTAGCAAGTTATATACCATGAACATAGAATAACATAAATAGTTAGCCAAAGTTCCGAGCCTACTTTCATGCTCACATAATTGATGGCAGTGAACAAAATCGAAAGATTGATATAGCTGTGATGTTGCTACAAACTCAAGAAGTATGCAGCGCTACCCACAGAGTAGCTAAGTTGACCAATAATTTCTGATTCATGGATCCTTGCTCTTATGATAAACACTACAGTGTAAATTATACGCTAGATTGTCAAAAGTAACAGCTTATGTTATATAGTAAACTGGAGAGATACAAGTAAATTATTTGCACCAAGAAAGTTCTAAAACCTGTTTTCTGTATCGGGTTGCTCTTAAGACAACCTGAATTAGTAGCTCCAACTGTTTCAAAAGTTTTCAGTTGGGATCACCTTTTTAACATCGATTAAAGATCAATGACTTACTTCGAAAACGATTGTTTGCATCAAGTCAATCTATACAGTCTGTGGCAATATTTCAGGATCAATTCTTCTCTGCACAAAACCCTATTCTCAACAAATAAATTTCCTTTCTTTCTGTCCTTTTCCCATGGACAAATTAAGCTCAGGGTTAGGGTTCAGATAACTGGAGCATAATTGTATGTGCAAATTCAATCTATACAGTTTGCAACTGTACATCCTTCAGGATCTAATTCTTCTCCGCACGAAACCTTATTCTCAAGGCACAAAATTTAAAATTTTCTCTTTACCACTTTAGGGTTCAGCCACCGACAGAGCGATCAAATACTTTACAGCATCAAAACAACAGAAATTCTAGGATATCAACACAGTGCTAGGGTTAGGGTTTCGTTGCTGACCTTTAGAGTTGAGATCGTTCCTCTGCGCCTCAAGGCGATTAAGGTTGTGAGACTTCTGGCGAGTTTGGAGCTGGAGATCGTGGATGTGCTGAGTGTAGTATTGCCTCAGCCCCTCGCCGCCGCCGCCGCCGCCGCCGCGTACCTTCACCGGCGGTGAGCACATATCGCCGCCCTCAGCCACCGCCTGGCTCCTCTCGATCGCAACCAATGCCATTACTCGCTGCCGATCTCTTTGTTTTCGCTTGTTTCGATCGAAGCTGGCTCAGGAGTGGTTAATTTGGTGATGATGGAAATCCCTAATTTTGAAGTCGGTTCGTCGATTTCTGCTGTATTTATAATTTGAGGATTCAGAGGAGTTTCGTTTAATTCATGATCCGACTTGGTACGGTTACGGACCCGAACCCGAAAAGCTTATCCCATGGCTAACCAAAGTACAAGGGGGGTCTATTTTTTATCAGAGTCCAATTATGGGTAATTTGAGGACTTACCCAAGCTGTCAAGAAAGTATTTAGACAAAATTATCTTTATTCTTTTTTTATTTTTATTTTAATGGTCTAGACTGTGTCGGTCGTATAAAGTTGTTCCTATGAGAATAAATCCTACGGCATAAAACATCCATTTGACATTCTTGGACGATTGAATAAGCTAAAAGACATGCTTCATTCGGATGAAATCCCAACAAATATATTTAAAAATTATATTTGAGTATGCATGCCGCGATCATCTTGCTCTCAATATAGATTTAACTCAATTTCTTAGGCGATCATCTTGCTCTCAATATAGATTTAAATCAATTTCTTAGGCAAGTTGAGGGTTCATGATTCTACATCCTTCAAGCAATTATGACTGACAAAACTTGTGCCATATGAATCTGTGTGAATTTGTTTGAGCGTCATATCATATGAAACATTTATCATGAGGAGTTCTTGGCAAAATTGCATTTTATGACTTTGTTCTAATATTTTATGTCTTTTAGTTGGCGCAGAATTTTTTAAATATTCATCTACTATTTGATTATTTGTTAGGAGAATTTAATGATTAATTTGATGATTTCAGTTTTCTAGATTGTGTTTTGTCAAATGAATGGAGGTGTTTATTAGATCATGACAAGTATAGAGTTTTTTTAGACAATGCCATTTCCAAAATTTGAATTATGCAAAACAGATGTGCTGAAATAATATTGTTGACTGAACGGTAACAAGGCCGTTCTATTTAAGATATTAGTCCCGATGGTATAATCCCATTAAAAATAAGCATTAGTCTAGACTATTTTAAGTAAGTCTGAATGTTAACCCATGTGAAAACAAATATTGGACTAAACAAAAATAGTCTCTCGATAACACAATTCCATGACTATAGTCCTGGGATTACAGTACCTCCTAGTCGGAGATAAAAAACAAACATGGCTAGTGGTTTTAGATCGTTGCATGTATTAAAGAGATATCCGTCAGTGGATTGGTGCTGGCGTGTATATATATATATATATATATATATATATATATATGTGTGTGTGTGTGTGTGTGTATATATATATATATATATGTGTGTGTGTGTGTGTGTGTGTGGATCGTTATCTTTTTGGTTCACCATTAATATCATGGACATGATGCATCGGATGCTTTCTCCTAATTATTCGATTAAAAAAATAAGTAGTCCATGTGTGTTATATAGAGGCACAGTGTGGTAGAGTTAAAACATCAGACTAAAGCAGTTTATTAATAATAACTCCTTTCTATTTTATCTTAAAAAGAAAAAAAAGAGATTCAATTTTTTAGCAAATGATTATGCACAAGCGAGGAGGAAATTTAAATTAAGGTGGGAGCAGTCCTTTATATTTTATCAATTTAGCTTATTAATTTATGTTCACGACTGAGAGATTATAACCAAGAGGAACCAAGATCTATATGCCTATTGAGTTAGAAATGATGCTATACCCAAAAAGAGATAAATTAAAATCCCTAACAAAAAGCATGGAAACAGAAAACATCTTAAATATGATGAGTTAGTTTGGTGTTTTTCTTTTCATTGTAATCTTACATAATAAAATAATATCTCCAACATACTTCACCCTTCAATATTATATCAACCTTATCCAAGGAGAGAAACATATGAAGTTTCCTGCAAGAACAAACCAAAACTAATCTATTCCATTCGGAAAAATGTAACAAAATTACAAATGAAATAAATGTGTTTGAGATGAAATATTTATCAGTCAAACATAAATCCCTTTAGTTTTGTGTCACTAGCAACTTTTTATTTTGTGTGTAAAGGTAAAAGTCACATTTAACTCATTAGAAAATAAGTCTCTGTCAAGGGTTAAATTCTCTATTGTCAAGCTCCTTCAGGTATCAGTAGGCAGTACATATCCATGCCAAACACATGAAGTTCTTTTGCCAGACAACTTTTATCATACACGGCAAGCATCTTGCACATCATCTTCACACCAAAAAACCAGAGGAGCTTCCATTAGACCAAACAGAAATCAGTGACATTGAAAGATAGTTGGAATAAAGCTATTGACATAATTCATGTATTTAACAAAGGGTAAATTGCCGATAGACCCTCTTACTATCGCCCAATTGCAGATAGACCGCATGTAGACCTATTGTTGTAGATAGACCCCCTGAGGGAACTTTTTTGGCTTTTACCCCCAGAGAAAGAGAAAATTATTTTTGAACAAATAGAAGTACAGGGGGTATACCCACAGCAATAGAAGTACAGGATGTCTACCCAGAATTGGACGATAGTAAGGGGGTCTATCCGCAATTAGCCCTAAAAATGAGACAATTCTCATTAGTCATTGCACAAGTTTGGTTGATAACTAGTCATACATTTTCATGACAGAAGACATCCATATGATGAATAAGCTTCCTGCCAAGTAAAGAATACGATACTAGAAATATCGATATAAATAAATGAGAGAATAAATCAAATACAAGACCATGGGTATCACAATGCAGCCACCGTTGATTCTGCTACAAACTCTCTCTAACCAAATTGCGCATTAACCTACCTAATTTCTCCCTTACATCTAAAAAGCTCACCAGAGAAGATAATGCCTGCTTTGTTACCACAACATTGTTACCACTAACATAACCAATATTTGAAACAAATTCCACAACTCCAAACAATAAACAGTATTAGATGTTTCAAATTGCAGCAACTCTAGGAACGTCCACAGGAAACTTATCAATCTCAGCCATCCACGGATTCTTCTCTTTTGCAGGATTCACCGTCCTCAACGCTCTCCAAACTGCGCTATTACACTTGAAGCCAGACCCAAATGCAATCTGCCACACTCTATTTCCCCTCTTCATCCTCCCTTTAGACTCAGCATAAGCCAATTCATACCAAAGAGAACTGCTCGAGGTGTTACCAAACCGGTACAGTGTCATCCTCGATGGCTCCATGTGCCGCTCAGTCAACTGCAAATTTTTCTCAATTTCATCAAGAACAGCTCTCCCTCCCGCATGAATGCAGAAATGCTCAAAAGCCAATTTGAAATCAGGGATATATGGCCTAATATTCATCTTAAATAACTTTCTGCCTACTAATGTAGCAAAGAAAAGCAATTGTTCAGACATTGGCAAAACTAGAGGGCCAAGTGTTGTGATGTTAGTTTTTAAAGCATCACCAGCAACACCCATTAAACCTTTTGAAAGTGAGACCCCGAGTTTTCCATCGTTGTCATCTTTTTGTGTAACACAACTGAAGCATTTGTCATCAGAGCCTTTATGGGTTCGAACTGTATGGACTAGTTGATACTTAGATCGCCAGCGATCAGTTCCTCTATTGGATAAGAGAATAGCAGCACCCCCCATTCGAAATAAGCAATTAGACACGAGCATAGAGCGATCATTTCCAAAGTACCAATTGAGAGTAATATTCTCCATACTAACAACCAAAGCATAAGTTTTGGGGTGAACTTTTAGAAGATCCTTTGCAAGATCAATCGAGATTAAGCCAGCACTGCATCCCATTCCTCCAAGATTATAGCTGACAATATTCCCCCTAAGTTTATAATGATTCACAATTATCGCCGAAAGAGATGGTGTTGGATTGAACAAGCTACAATTCACAATTAAAATCCCAATATCCTTAGGCTTGACTCTAGTCTTAGCAAGAAGCTCATCCACTGCTCCAAACATAATCATCTCCGCTTCTTTTCTTGCCTCGGCCATACAAGGATTAGGAGGGACTCTAAGTACAGCATCGGGGAGGTAAGTAGACTCACCTAGGCCAGACCTTTCGATGATTTTTCGTTGGAAATCAATGTTGTCTTGAGTAAAGCAACCAATTTTTCTAGAACGATCCATGAAAATTTCTCTAGTGCATTTCCGGGCATCTTCAGGTTTGTAGCAAGAGAAATTTACAAGATAGATTGATCTAGGACGAGTAAGGAAGTAGACGGTGGACAGGGAGATTAAAAGAGTGGAGCAAATGATTGTGGAGATGAGATTGTATTGAAGGTGCTCGCGAAGGATGTAGAGGTCGTCAAGGGAGAATGTGGAGATTTGGGCGGCGATAAGGGCGAGGAAAGGGATGAGGAAGAGGTACATTCCATGGGTGACGAGGTAGTGATAGCCCAGTTTTACATATTTTAGTTTGATGGACTGTCTGAAATCAGGGAGTTTTCTAGAGGTGGAGGATTGGATTAATGGAGCGGTGGTAGAATTTGGTTCAGTCATGCTTGTGGAATTAGTCTATGCTGCAAGTTTGTTATGAGCTTGGAGGAGAGAATGAGACCTGAAAAAAGAATTCAAAAGAAAAATGTATCAGAAATACTGACATGACTGTGTTTCTTTGGAACTCGAATGTAAAACCAAACTTAGTTTTTGAAAATTCCTGATGAAAGTACAAAGAATAATCATTATAACAGATTAACTTAATTGAGATACATGAATAATCCTCTTATCATTTCTCTACACTTTTCAATGTGCATCAGCACTTACATTAAGAAATAAGATTTTGAGCTCCAATCTTTAAACAAAATGCAATTCCATTTAGGAAAAATCAGCAACATAGATGAAAATGTGATGTCTATAAGCTCCCAAAGTCTATGAACACAATTTACCATATGAAATGCAGAAAAAGATTACATTTTGAGCACAGATCAACAAATTTTTGAGCATCAAAAATTCGTTAAGAAATAAGATTTTAAGCTCCAATCTTTAAATAAACTGCAATTCCGATTAAAATTATTCACCTACACGGAGGAAAATGTGTATAACCTTCAAAAAAGCTATGAACTAAATTTCGACTAAAAATGCAGCAAAAATTACGTTTTTGAGCACAGATTCCACAAATCAAGATAGAGTGATTGGATACTTTTAGATGAAAATGTCGATGAATACCAAAATCCAATGGAACAAGGTGAACATACACTACAAACAGCACACATATATCAGCGTCTTGAGCAGAAATCAAAATTAAAGATCTAAGAAACACGCCTTGATATATTTTCACATGCACTAGATGAAAATGATCAAACCTTAACAGCCCACTTGATCCCATACCAGAAATTTTAAAAGATCAAATTTTTACCATATAATTCAAAACATTATCACAAATTTTTATAACCCATTGTAGAAAAGCAGGAAATATACACAAAATACAGGTTTTGAATAGTGAATCCAAAAAAAGATCAGGTTTTGATCACCGTGAAAACAAAAAAAAGCAAATAGCACGAAGAAAATTATTCAGGATATGGAACTTTGTCCATAAGATGGACATAAAAACAAAGGAAAGAATGTGGATACTATAATTCTTGCATTAATACTGACCTCGGTTCTCGAAGAAAGGGAAGAACAAAGAGAAACTTTTTCGGGTCTCCTCTCCCTTTTAATTTCAAAAATATTTGATATTCTAACACACACTGTTATTTATTGCTACGCCTTTGAATCGCCGGCGAGGTCTTTACTTGTGTTTTTCTTGTTTTTTTTTTTTTTTGGGGTGCTAGAATAAGTTTCCCATAATGTTTTTTTCTCGTGATTTCTATTTTTGGGTTTTTATTTACTTTATGCATGGACCCCACAAGCTTCATATATTTTCAGTAAGGGTGGAAACAAACTAAATAATTAACAAATAGTTGATTAATGGTTTGAGTAATTATTCAGTCATATTCGATTCGATAGTTCATTTAACACTAAACAAACAATATTTAGTATTCAAGTTCATTAACGAATAGAATTTAACCAGATGTACATTCGATTTATTTGCTTCTCAAATATTCATTTAAAATTTGATTGCTTGAGCTAAGCTACTATTAATAGTATCCAACATGGGGATACTATCAACCCAAATTTAAAATCGAAACCCAAAATAAAAATCTAAACCGTTAGATGTGATTTACTACACATGAACTAGTTAGAAATAAAATTTCAAAGAATTTCATCATCATTAACCCATGCAAAATATGTCGTCAAAATCAACGTTTTAGAATTTTCATGAAGTTGGTTCATTTTTGCCTATTGATATATAATTCAAAACAAGTCAAAATCATTTGAAATTTTATTTCTAGCTAGTTCATGTGTAGTAGCTCACATCTATCAGTTCAGATTCATTTTTAGGTTTCGATTTTCAAAATTGGGTTGATATTATCCGCATGTTGGATACTATTAATAGTAGCCTAGCTCAACTCTTATTACGAATATGATGTTATATTTTCAACCCACTTACATTTTCTATTTAAGTTCTATATACTAATTTTGAGAGACTTAAAGAATCTTAAATCAATTTTATAATAAAATATTTGACTTAAATATATATACATAATAATTATAAAGAAATAATTTTCATTAATAAATTTAAATACAATTTAAAAATTAAATTCTTTAGCACACTAAATATACTTTGATATTCGATAAGTATTCGTGAATATTCATGAATATTTAACAAATCTTGAGTATTCGAGTTCAATTGAGAAACTCCATATGTAAATATTTGAATTGGGTTCAAATTAGATAATTTGAAACAAATACAAATATGAACATCTTACTATTCGATTCGATTTAATCGTTTACCACCCTAATTTTCAGCGGCTATTGTTCTTTGGTTTTCCATTGTTTCAGGATTTTTTTTGTTTTTTGTTTTGTTAAATTTGTCTTGACACATGTTAATCATATTCTTTAATAAGTTATAATGGTCACATGACCTGTGTGGAGTGCATATTTCTTATGCAAATCAAAATCATCAAAGATTTGTTACTGATTTAACAAGAAAACAATATGTCAATAACAAATCGTAGAAGATTTTTAGACCGACGATCACTGTAAAATACAAAACATGAAATTCTTAATTGGGAATGGTTATTTTGTATCACGAGTCTTCAGGAATCCCACATTGGCCTTCTTTGGTAAACTCTCCAAGTTTCAGGGTGTTTTGTGATATCTGCGCGTTTCCTATACGTTTTTTTTTCACAGATCCAAACCCGAAAGTTTTCGGGTCAAATTCAAATCGGGCCATCTTGCCATCCGGCCCCGTTATCGCAACCTATCGCGGCCCCAATTTCCCGCGGCCATTCTCTCCTTTCCTCCGTCGAATCCTCAGTTTCTTCGAGCTGACACCAAAATGACCATTCTACCCTCTGATCTCAATCCCTAGAACTAAAATGCTCCGATTCTCAATCTCATCCTCTTCTCTTCAATCCTCCATCTCCACAGTATCGATGTCCTCTTCCCGCTTCAACGTAACTGAATCCTGAACCCTAAAACCCTAAAACCCTAACTCTAACCCTAGCCTTAACGCTGACGTCTTCTTGATTCTTTATTTCCACAGGCTCGAGGTCGCCGGCCATGGCACCGTGGGTTCTGCCACCGGCCGCCATCGGACGGCGGCGGCGGCGGCGATCATCCATTCGTGAGCGGCGACACGCACCTGAACACTGTCAGGGACGCTAATTACAGATATCGGCAGGGATATGGAGGGAATTATTTGATTCCCGGGGTAGTTTTGGGCAAGATTATCGTCGGTGCCCGCCTCCGCAGTTTCACCCGAATCCGCGGCCTCAGTTTCACCCGAATGCGCACCCGAATCCACGGCCTCAGTTTCGCCCGCATCCGCAGCAGCATCGGCCAGATGATCACAGGAATTGGGTGTATGCTGGCTCTCGGCCGCCGCCTCAGTGTGGTGAGCTTCTTTTTTCCACATTTTGTACTGGGAATTTCCTTTCTGAACTGTTCGTGTAGAAAGATTGTTGCTTATCAAAGTATAAATAGTTTGAAGCTTGTTAGAACTTAGAAGGTTTCATTATGTGAGGTATACTGTTGCGTTGTTTATGGTGAGAAACATTTTAGTTGAAAGCTGGAGTTACTAATTTTTTCTTGTTTTAGAAGACAAGTTTTAAGCCCGTGCTCGCACGGATTGGATATGATTTCTTTGGTTTGTATCTGTTGGTTTAAATCTTAATTTGGTTGCTTTTCTAAATTGAATTTTGCCAAAATTCTTTTCTTTTTTGGCTACCGCTTACTCTTTTGCGTTGTGCTCGTGATTGCACGAATGAGTCTGATTTTGCATGAATGAGTCTGATTTAACCAAATCACCTATTTCTTCTGCTCTGCTTGAAGCCAAATCAATTCACTAAACCTTGTTCTGTTGTTTAATCACATCCGTTCTCCATAAATTCTACCCGCTTCTCACAACCTGGATTCATTAAATGAAATATGTATCCCTCCCCCTTCGCCTCTACAAACTCCAATTGTCCTCCCTCTCGCAGGCCTCCACCCTCATTCCCTTACCTCTTCATCCCATCAGACAATGCTTCAAATCCCAAATCTCCTCCTTGCTCAAAAACCTCTGAAACTCTTTCTTCCTCGCCCTTTTAGATTTTTTAGCAGTCTATTGGTAATTTTCAGAATTTTAAGGGGGTTGTTTGTTATTTTCTAATCTTAAAGTGGGTTAGTTGTATTTTTTTTAATTTTCAAGGCGTTGTTTGTAATTTTCAGATTTTAGCCCTTTTTTTTGTAATTTTTGAATCTTAAGGGATTGTTTGCAGTTTTCAATTTGTAGAGGGATTATTTGCAATTTCATGTTTCAGAGGTTGTTTGTAATTTTCAGCTCTTTAGGGGGGTTAATTTATAGTTTTCAAATCTTTACGGGTTGATTTGTAATTTTAGATTTTTGGGGCAGTTTGTAATTTTTGGATTCTTAAGGGAATTGTTTGTAATTATCAAATTTTAAAGGGGCTATTTGTAACTTTCAGATTTTTTTAGAGATTTTTTTGTAATTTTTAGATTTTAAAGGGGGTTGATTGTAACTTTCAAATCAAAGGGGCTTTTCAATTTCAAATTTTTCTGGAGCCTTTTGCAATTTCTGGGTTTTCAGGATTTTTTATAAAATTATGATTTTTTAATTTTTTATTTTTGAGGGGTTGTTTGTAGTTTTCTTATTTAATGTGCTTTTTAAAAATTCTTTTTTTAGTTGTGGTTTGTAATTTTCAGATTTTTAGTTGGCTCTATGTAATTTTTTAATTTTTAGGGCTTTTGTGTAGTTTTAAGAATTTTTGTAGGGCAAAAATACTCTTTTCTTACTGTTATTAGCTTTGAGGGTATTTTCATCCATGTAAAATTATGGGGTAACAGTTTAACACCATTATGACAGTTAGTGCAGAACACTAAAAGTTTTGTTGTGGGGTTTTCTGAAATTACAAAGTTATTTGGAGGTTTAATGAGAGTTTTGAACTTTTAGGAGTGTACAGCAAAACATCAAATGTATTGGGATTTTAGTGTAATTTACCCCAAAAATGTGAAAATAGATAGGATGGATAGGCTTTACAATACATGACACTGTTTGTAAGAAAAGGTATTTTGAGGATATGAATATGGCATTTTTATGCCTGTAAAGTGATTCACCAATTCTCTTTATATAGATAAACAAAGGAGGAGAATTAGGTCTAGTTAATTAAGGAAAGATATATGATGATACTTGAATTTTTGTAGAAAGAGATTTAGTTGGAAAAGAATGTGTTTAAAATACTTATCCTTTCATAAAATATCCTTAGAATTGATTATAATTTTAAACTAATTGAAAGAGGGTACTTGTCCATAAATCTCAACCATATTTGATTATTAGAATTTTCTAATAATGGATAATTTTAATTTGATGAGCATTCTTAGGTGAATATATGATTAGGTGTCCACACGTCATCTTCTGATAGGCATATGGATACTTATGATATGACACATGTCAACTTTTTGTGTCTTTATACTGTGAGTCTATGACACATGTCAATTTCCTGTGTCTTTAGGAATTACACCAATTTCTCTTTATATATGAAGGAGGGATATTATTGGCTGTAAATTTTGAGAAGGTTGTTTTTTGGCGTATACACTTCTTGCAGCGTCTTAATTTTAGACCTTATAACCTCAGAGTACCTTTTGTAAATCACAAATGTCATGTTAAAGAGACAGATAGAACTTGGTTTAGTGTATAATTTGTAAGGTTCCCTCTAGATAAGTAGAGATTAAGTTGAAGGGTTTATGTCCAATTGAGTCAAGAGTATGCTGTCAATTACTCGTTAGCACGAACCCATGTGATCTCCAATTTATTGGTTATAAATTTCTTTATCAACTGAAATTTAGTAATACAATGTTGGGTGCTTTGTATTTGATATGAAACCTTATTTGTTTGAATAAAATAAACAATGATAACCGAAATAAGCCACCTTTTAGTTGTTTGTTCATTATGTACTAGATTGCAATACTTAGACATTATTTTGTTTGAATTTAATGGTAACAAGACAAAGATAAGTTAGCCCTCTCTTCCATTGCAAATTGTCAAACTTTATTACTATTCAAACTTCTCTATTACTTCATATCTATGCAAGTTTAGTTTCTTAAGGTCTTTATGTTTCCACTGAAATGTATATATAGGCCTTAATGCCATTGTTTTATTAATTTACGTCCTGCAATTGACCAGAGCGATTTACTGTACTGTCATACAATATTCTCGCGGACTACCTTGCAAGAGATCATCGTTCCAAGCTATATTTTCACATTCCTCATCACATTTTGGATTGGGAGTGGCGAAAGAAAAGGCTGTTCTTGGAGTTTGGATTATGGTCTCCTGACATCATGTGTCTTCAGGTATTTCCAGTAGTTGCTAACTTTTCACGCAGTTGGTGATGTTGTTTTATCGTAGTTTATGACCTTGATTTGTCCTCTATATACTTGTGATCTGTTGCTACTCTTATTTTATTTTAGTTGCTGAGGAGAGTCATGGCAGGGCTTTCCTCAGAGTTTACATTGTGGGTCCATTCCATGATTCAGATTTATATAAATTTCCTTGAGATGGCAGAGCTACTGTAATGACCAAGCCATTCTTGGTTGTTGTCTTCTTTACATTTCTCTTTGCAATTAAATATAACATCCTTATCCTGGTTCCTTGATGATTTGTCCCTTCGCCTCTTATATATCTTTATGCAAGATGGACGTGGCTGCAATAAGATTGGATCTGTCTAGATTGATGTCCAGAGCCACTTCTTAGGCAGGCATGTGATTCTTATCTGATATTGGTTGGTTCACCAAATGGAGAAATGTTGATATATTTTTTATATGCATCATATTTTTCTTATTCTATACTAGAGACATCAGTTTAATCAAATTGTGGCCGTTTCAATCATCAGATAATCGCCTTGTCTTTGCACTTGGTAAAATAATTTGTTTGATCGGGTAATTCCGGTAGCAATTTGTTCCAACCATTATGATATACCTGTCCTTAAAGTGCCTATAACTAATACAAGTTATTCAGTTTGACTTCACACCCATGCACAAGTAGAAAAGTTGCAAGGTTTTTTAAAATGGAGCTAAAGAGAATTCATGGTGAATGAGTGAGTACTACTTTGTGTATATGCCTAAAGTGTATTTTCCCCATTTAGATTCTTAGTTTTGATGCCTGAAACATGCTTAATCATTGCCAAAGTTATCAGAGTTATTTTTTTATTCAATAAGTTTGTGCAGTAACTTATTCTTTTGCCGCTGTATCTTGATTTAGATTGTTTGGATGATTATATTTACTCTTTAGTACCCTTTCAGGAGGTTGATAGATTTCATGACTTGGAGGAGGAACTAACGATTCGAGGATATGCTGGTATTTGGAAGGTAATTGAAATGCAATCTTATGTTGTTTTTCAAAATTTCTATTTTCTGACTTTATTGTATAGCTGGATACACTTGTTTTTTATTATAATTCATCTGCGTTTAAGAGAAACTCTATTTGGTATTCATCTATTGACAAAGTGAATATCGTTTTTCATCAAATGTTTGTTTGCACATTTAATCGCTTACATTTTGTGTTATTGCCCATATATGATGTTCTACTTTAATTCTCTAGGTTTTATACCCATCTCCAGAGAATTTGTCCCAATATTTAACCCTCTCTCTTTTCTCTAACTCTCACACTCTCCTCAACAATAACAAATGATCCACAAATCAAAAGTTCTAATCGAAGATTCAAATTATAGGTTTATACACAATTATTATATAGGAATAATGTTCAACTATGAATTTAAATACCATTAAACAGTTTTATCTTTTAACCAAATGGAAGTCTCTCTTTAATCAAGTAATTCTGTATCATTCTTTAGGATACAAATCAAGTGCATGTTTTAGTATTTAATATATATTTGAAGAAAGTAGCAATTTGAGTTGGGTTTGTAGAAGGAAATTCAAATTTGTATGCACATATTCTAGATGAGTATGAATGTAACCATCTCAATATTCAATTTGATAGGATTAGATTCCAGCCCAAGGGCCGTGGTCATCTCTTTATACTGATTATGCATTTCTTATGTGAGGTGACAAATATATTCGGACATCACAATGGAACTTCCATGCATTAAATTGCGATGAGGAAACAAAAGAGGCACCTATAAACTATTTCATTGTATTAAGGGCATCTCGAGACATGCTGGATTTTCGTCCTTCTATCCTAGATCTTACCCCTCTAATTTGCATTGGCAATTTAAACTGCCATTTTCCAGTTACATTGTAAATAAGTAGAAGTTCATCTTCATTATGTATACAATTGGAGGCAGTTTATTTTTCTGATCAGCTACGAATTGCTGTATGTTTTTTATTCTTAATCTGGTGCCAGGAATACACCATGATATCCTGATCGGCATTTCTAACTTTTATTAATTGTTAATTTCTTGACATGAAGCTCATTTAACAAATTAAACATATTCTTCAAAACTTTAACTATAAATATGATGATAAAATTTTTGGCAGTTGCCACTACCACTTTAATTGACTATGCAGATGCGCACTGGAAATGCTGTTGATGGATGCGCAATTTTTTGGCGAACAAACAGGTAGCTTTCCAACTTACAGATAAAAAAAATATCATTTTTTCTTAATACCAAAACTAAGTGAGCTGAATAAATATGCTTCTTCTAGTGTGTTCAACAGCCTTCCATTTGAAAAGCAAAGACATAGAAGTGATTGACATCTTGATATCTTCGACCTTTTGACCAGTCTAAGTGTCTAACCAATACCAAAAACTGCAACATAACTGCAGTAGCAAAACACCTTTTATCCAAAAAAATTGGGTTGTATAACTTCCTATCTCCAGCTCTGGTAAGGGACATTTCTTACAAGCATTCGACTGCATTGTCCTTTACTGCCTCAACCCATCGTGTTCTTGCCTTACCTAACCTTTGCAGTGCTTTCGGCTACAATCTCTTAAGAGTTGTGAAGTCATTGGTCTCCATGGATGTTCAATTACTTCGTAGAGGGTTCTCATCTTTGTATCAAGTCCATGGAGATGTCTAATTATCAATGCACTCATCTCTCGTACTTTAATATATTATCATTCATGATTTCAACATTCTGATAACTTTCTGGCAATGTTGTTCCTTTTTCCTCTAATGTTCTGACCCAAAATATGGCTCGTCTTGTGTTTGTAAAGTAAATTTCCCTTCAGTAACTATGAAGATCGCGGGTGACACATTGCTATGTAATCACTTCTCCACTTCAACCATCCTACTTTAGTCGATATACACCATCCTCCTTAGTCTTGCATAGTAGTGAACAACTTCCTAACTAACCAATTAGCACCCTTAGTTATTATTCCTAAAGATACATGAACTGCTCACAAAATTTATTTTTTGCACTAGTTCGGAATCCTACGATTCCAAAGATTTTGTTTGCATTTTGCTGTTAGAAATTATCTTTCTCCAGTTTGTCTTCGTAATGTCTGTGAGATCATTATCTAGCTAAGGCACTTCTGTCCTTTTAGGATACATATATTTGCCCATTTATTACATATGTAGAAACGATGTGGTTGTATATCATTTAGCCCCTTTTTTTGGTGTTGCAATGATGTTATTCACTGCACATACCACTTTTTAGGATAAGTAACTGTCTCTGCTTTATCTTCTTTATTTGTTAAGTCAGGTTCCAGCTGCAACATGAAGAGCATATTGAGTTTAACAAACTTGGACTGCGAGATAATGTTGCCCAGATTTGTGTTTTGGAGGTAACTTGATCCTATTTTAACTGTATTGTTTATTTCTCCATTCTGTAGGATGGTATTGTTTTATACCATTTAAATCTAGCTGCCTTCCATTTCTTGACCAGTCAAGGAATCAAAATCCAGTTGATAAGCTATCTACGGCTCCTGCAAGGTATGTGCCAAATTTCTTCAAATTATTTCTGATTTCATTTCACTTCAACTTTTTACTCATTATGAGATATATCATTTGGTATGAAATCTTGATGGAACTTGAGTTTAGATGGGGTTGGTTGCTTCAACTCTAGTGATATGTATCTAGGATTCATCTGTAGGTTCTTGAAAGGTTTGTGTTTACTGAAGATATCTACCTCTTAGCCATGCTCAGGTTTTTGGTATGGGTTAACAGAAGTCCCAGGTTCAAGTCCTATCTAAGCCAGAATAAGAAAAACTGATTCAACTTCTTTCTTTATATGCTACAAAGTGCTTTGAACATGTGATACCAGTTGACATTAACATGTGGCATGGTATACATAGATCATTTGGTATTTCTTTGGGATTCAGTTGAATGTAGGTTGTTTTCAGTTGTGTAGTTGGAGTTGTAGCATCTGTCTAGCTACATGCAGCTCCCAGTGTCATAGCAGGAGCTACATTTTATTGTTCGCCTAGATAGCTCCTAACTACAAGTATGACTCATCATTAAAAAATTTACAATGACTTTTCAGGTTTTGATTTTATCTTATTTTCTTGAAGAAGGAAACTAAACAGAATTGTGATCTTAAGGATAGATTGCTAATATGTCATCATTATGCATGATTTCAGTCCCAAGATGTGGATGGTATTGCACTTTGAAGCACAATGCCTGCTTCACCATTTGCATCCTCAAATGTTGTACCAACAACTTTATAACACAACAGTGGGTAAATAAACAACATTCATAAAATGTTAGGCAATGCTGCTCCAACTGGGAACAACTATCCAGTGTTCCCTGCACACTGGATTAATGGTATACCAACGGAAGAATAACCCTTGGATTAGAGAACTAATCCCCAATTCCCTTGTATAAGTATTTATCCAGGGTTAAACTGCTCTTGGTGCACATCAATCCATTGGACAAGGACCACTGGGTGGGTTCTCCATCAATTAGGCAGTCCAAATAGTTGTGCTTTTGTTGTTAGAAGCTCAGACGCTATAATATTGACTGCTAACAGTGCAACTAAATATGCAGCTCTGATCAATCAAGAGGAGTTAACCAGATTGTTATTTGCAACATTCATGTGCTGTACAATCCAAAAAGGGGAGAAATGAAGCTTGGACAGGTATATCCTTAGTAGATTCATAAGTCAACAGGATGGTGGGTACACATGACATATCACATAACTACGATCCGCTATCACATTCGATGGCTCTTAATATTGTAGGCTTATCTTCTTGGTGTTGCAGTATAGCCAGTATATTTGTGCATGTCAAGCATTTCTGAGTCTGCAAGTTGTTTAGAAAAGCATTTGATCATGCAGCTTAATCCACATTCTGGCTTCTTTTTCTACTCATTTTCACGCTAATGTGAGACAATATGATAATCATAGTTAAATTACTATTTAAGGGTTATAACAATTTAACTTTCAGATGCTTAATACTAGAATGTGGAAGTTTTGAATTTGGATTAGCAATGTTTTAAAAAGCCTCCGCCTAGCCCGCCTAGGCATACGCCTAGACCTAAGCGGTACCTTGGCCACCGCCTAGCGCCTAGCGCCTAGGCGGTACCTAGACTGCCCACCTAGGTTTTGGGAGAGCACCTAGGGGAGCATAGTCTCCCTACATGGACTGCACCCTTTAAGCATTGATCGTGATTTCCTCCATTGCAGCCTCCACATCCTCCAAACTCCAACTATGAACATCTCCTCTATCTCTCGAGCTTGACAAAACCTCCTCCACCATCACTTAAGAAATCTAGCTAAGTGTCACCCAATGCCTAAACTTTCTATAACACGGCATTTACTATCAAGAATCTGTAATTAAAAACTAAAAATATAGGAAAACGCCTAGTCCCGCCTAGGCTTCCGCCCTAGCCGCCTAGGCATACGCCTAGACCTAAGCGGTACCTTGGCCGCCTGCCTAGCGCCTAGCGCCTAGCGCCTAGGCGGTACCTAGACTGCCCACCTAGGTTTTGGGAGAGCACCTAGGGGAGCATAGTCTCCCTACATGGACTGCACCCTTTAAGCATTGATCGTGATTTCCTCCATTGCAGCCTCCACATCCTCCAAACTCCAACTATGAACATCTCCTCTATCTCTCCCGAGCTTCAGCAAAACCTCCTCCACCATCACTTAAGAAATCTAGCTAAGTGTCAGTCCAATGCCTAAACTTTCTATAACACTGGCATTTACTATCAGTAACTGTAATTAAAAACTAAAAATATAGGAAAACGCCTAGTCCCCGCCTAGGCTTCCGCCTAGCCGCCTAGGGCTCTAGGTGTTGGGTCTAACGCCTAGTCCGCCTAGCGCTTTCTGTAACCTTCATTAGCTTAATAAAAAGCATAGATCTATCACTTTTTATCACCACATGTGGATCGTCGTGCAGTCACAGATTCAGTGGTGGGAGGGGGAAAGAGTTCAAGGATTAAAAGTTTTTTTTTTCTTAATTATTTACTTTCATTCAATAATCCCTGAAACCATAGTAAGATATGAAGCTTGAAACTGTTGGAACCAAAAGCTCTAGTGGGCAAAAGGGTTCCTCTAATTGTGCTTCTATTCTGTAAAATGCGTAGGTTAAAATAATGACATATATTCATGCGTAGGTTAAAATAATGGCATATATTCAATGTAACTGAGGCATTTACTGATGTTCTGTGGTTCTCCTGCAAACATATTCTGCATCCAAGTATAGTTTAACCGAGGATGCTTGCTTACATTTGTAAATTCTATATCAAATGCAAAACTCTTAAGGGATTGGCTAATTGCATATTGTGTGTGCTTGTTCAGGGCAGTTGCTTAACACAAACAGATGGTCAGAAAAATAAAAACGTATCTGAAAGCTGTAATAATCACCAAATCATCCATTTTGCCATGTTCAAAGACCTGCAGCTGTACTCCTACCAAATACTGTATCTGTGCTCCAATCTCAAGATTTAATTATCATCAAAGCAAAATTTTGCTTGCACTTGTCTTTGAAATGGAACCTCCGTTATGGTGTTTAGATTTTCAAGTGCAAAAAATCTGAGGGGTTTTCAATTCCTATTTGGTATGTCAAGTTTTGCATACATAATCTTTAAAATTATTTATTCATAAAAAAAACTAAAAAGTATAACTCTAATACAAAATTTTTGTCAATATTAGTGTTCTAATTTAATGTATCCTGCTATAATATTATATATGTGGACAAATTTTATCCTTGTTATCCTTTGCTATAGTGCTTTTGTGTAAAAATATACATTTCTCTTTATTAATAGCATGTGATACATGTGTCAAAAATCTGTTTGCTGATTAGTTCTACATGCATTAGGGTTGCTTATATGGACACACACACACTCAAAAAAAACAAAAACAAAAACAAAAACAAAAACAAAAACAAAAACAAAAAAAGTGCACAGATACATTTGTGTATGCTGGCTCATAATTTGGCTAAGCAGTTTAAATGAAATTAATTTAAGATACATGGGTTTTATCCAATGTTGGGGATTATTTTGCACTCAACTTACAATTAGCATATGTTAATTGTTATTGCTAAATTTCAGCTTTCTTACAGGTTAGGATGCTCCTTGATCAAGCATATGCTGTCTCTAGAAATTGGAATAATGCTCCAGTCATAGTTTGTGGAGATTTTAATGCTACTCCCAACGTAAACTGTGTTTCTATTCTGTTGATTTGAGCTCTTTCACACCTAGTTCTGGGACTGATAAATTGATTTGTTTTTTCATCAGAGTCCCGTGTACAAATTTATATCTGAACAGAAGGTAAATCTGTTTCTTTGTTAGAGCTAAAGGTACAGAGAACTTCATGATGTACACCACTTTAGTTATTTCTTAATTATTTGCATTCCACAGTTAGATTTGTCTGGACTTGCTCGGGATCAGATATCAGGACAGCGTGCTGCTAGTATATATGCACCACGGCCATATGTTGGTTCTAGTTTATATAGGTAACATCTGATTTATACCTGATGAGTTGATCTGTGTTTCTAGATGGAGAAGAGACTGTAAATATTATAATTATTTTGCAGACCGCAGCAGACTGTAGATAATGGCACTGGAGCAAAGGATATTAAGGAAGGCAGCAGTTTCAAGGGAATTGATGTTAATCAAAACCATCAGAATGATATTGAGACTTCGTCTGCACAAGAGAAGGTACCTTCATCTCACACGTTAATGTTTATGCTGGCTGTTAAGCTCCTCTGACATATTCTGAACATAATGGAAGTTGATAATTTATCTAATAGTGTTACAAAAGCAATAAATAAAATGGTCATGCTAGATGACTTCTATGACGATGACACTTCAAGCCCATCTAACAAAATGTTCCAGCTGTTTCTTCTAACCAGTTTTTCTGTTGATGGTTGCAGCTGGATCATGGAGGAAATAGCAGCACCATTCAAACAGATCATTCTGTTCAGAGCACGTTGAGTGGTTTTCATTCTCAATCAAATGAAGGCATGTCAAATGAATTAATTAATAATAACCCAGATTCATCATCTGACAAGGAGCTGACTCAGGAACTCAAAGATCTCTTAAATGGAGAAATAAATGTATCCAACTCTGAGTCAGTAAGTATAGTTGTACCCATGACGGATTTAGATTTAACTGATGGTGCTATTTTTAAAGAGAATTTAAATCAGGATCTACCTTTCGAAGATAATCAATCTTATACATCTCCAGCAAAGACTATGTTTTCTGAGGATTTACTTGACAGCAAGCTTCACAATGATTCGGTACCTCTATGACATCCTTTGATATGGCTTCAGGGGTTTCCTTGTCCAAATCTGAAGCGTCTTTACTAGAGAACATTGATGCATCACCTGCTCTGGCCACTGAAGAGAGAGTTGGTGCTGATATTTCATGTCAAAGTACTAGCAGAATGGACCAACTAAATTCTCTTAATGAAGTTGACAAAACAATGATGGAAAGTTTGGATTCCAGTGGAGATTTTGGGAATACTAACTCAGGCAAAATGGCGCCCTGCTCTGAAAACAATGCCACTTTGGACGCAGATAATCACAACATATGTATAGACTCAAATCCTGAAGAATCAAACGCAATCTTTGATAAAGCTGTATCTGGAGGTGAATCTTACATGGAACAGTTGGAGTATCCCAGTGATGTCAGTCAGGATGCTAGCGAGATTGACAATTTATGCAGTCCAGAGGAAAATCCAGACCCTAATTTTCTCAGGGAGCTTCTTGGAACAGAGGATGCAGATGCAGAGCAGGATCCATTTATATCTAAGATTCAGGATGATTTCTGCAACACAGCTGCTAACATGGCATATTCTTACAACCCATATTTATGGACTCCCAGCGAAATTGAGGCTGCATCAGGAAATCCAGAATGCAGTTTGGTTGAACATAGATTGAAGCTTAGGAGTGCGTATACTGATGTAGAGGTACGTGACATAGTAAGTCTTTGTCTTTTTACTGTTTATTCTTATGCCAGAGATTGGATTGCAATCCCTGTTATAGAGCTGTGTTCTTTTCTGCAGTAGCAGGGTAAATACCAGCTCACAAGCAACACATTAAATTAAATTCGTTTTGATATTGTTTCTATTATGCAGTAACCAGTTATAAAGTTATTTTCACTTCAGGTATCTGATATGATTAGGATGTCACCTGCATCCATTCCTCGCATTATTGTAATTTATGCAGTGCATTTTTCAACATCTTTGGTACAAATAGTATTAAAATATTTTGTTTTTCATAGATCACAGCTTTTGATATTGTTATTCTTAGCTTGGAGGCATGTTCTATTTTATGCTTGTAGAAATTTTTGTTGTCATTATAGACAAGTTTTCATCTTTGTATAAAGTCTCCAGAAGCACACGAGCATTATACTGGAAGTAGGTACTCTGCAATAGCAAGGGGGAAAGCAAATAGAAATAACTTATGCAATCTCTACTGTGACATTTCTAAAGGAATGTGCTAATTATTATTGATGCAGAAATTCTACTATATATGACTGAGGCTAAGACATGTTATCTTTTCCACAGGATAAAGCAGGGACTAAGGACTCGAACAGGGAACCAGAAGTCACCAGTTATAATAGGCTGTTTATGGGCACAGTCGACTATATATGGTTAGTATCTTTTATGCTCTTCGCTCTCGCTAGGTAAAACAAAATAGAACTTTTGCCTCTATTATTGTTGAAATCTATATTTCTGCTGACATTTGAAATTGATGACCAATTTAAGATGTCGTTTCTTCTTTTCAAAATGAAATGTTTCCCAATAATGATATAAGTTTGCATCGGAACCTCTATTATATTCATTTTATAATGATAATAACTGACATGTGAACATGGATTCTTTTCTGTGCATACAACCGGGTGACCTATTGATACATGCTAGGTCGACTAACTTTATTACTGAATCCATAATGATCCATTTATGATGTTTTCTTCTTTTCACAATGAACTGTTTCCCAAAATGAAATAAATTCGAATGGGGACACCTACTATATTCATTATTGATGATCACTGTCTGTGAACATGGAGGTATTTTCTGTGCATAGGGAATAGGTATCCGCCATTAGCTAGTATAACATGGTGATTTATTTATGAAAATGCTAAATGGACTATCTTTGTTGAACTAAAACCGGACACAAGAGTACAATGAACCTACATATCTCCCCTGAGGTTGTGTATTGAAAGGGCACCATATCTTTCTTTCTCGCTTGATTCCATTTATAGTTCATGAAGTATCATTCAAAATAGTTTTTTTTGGACAGTATTTGTTTTGGTACTGTAAAACTATGTTTTCTCCTTCAGTACACCCAGGTGTAAGTGTAACATGTGCATTTATTCAGTTCCCAGTATTTTGACGATAACTCTCAGCTAAATTATAAACAATCATCCAGGTGTTCCGAAGGCCTTCAAACTGTCAAAGTACTCGATACGATTCCAAAACATATTTTACGAAGGACTCCTGGATTCCCAACACGAGTAAGATCCGATCATTAACCTTGTCTTTGAAGTGATTTTGATTTATTATAAATCCATCCTCTCATTTACTTGGGTATGTACCTACTATAAAAAGTTAATTTATAATCCTGGTGTACAGAGATGGGGAAGCGATCATCTGGCCTTAGCTTGTGAGGTGGCATTTACTAACGGTGTTGAATCCATAAAGTAGGCATTGTACTATGACAACCGATATTTCCATGAATAATATGCTGAGTTGTTGCTGCTGCAACTGGAAAAAGTTTCTGATTGTGTAATTGGGAAGCTGTATATACAATTGTATATATTTCTCGTGTTATTTCTATGCTTGGATTTCTGTTACAAGGATTCAGCAATGGTTGTCAAGCTGAGTTTATTTTCATTAGCCTATGGCCACAGCTAGCTACTGTTTTTTATAAGGGTTTATAAATTGTTTGTATAATTGGTAGATTAATCGTTTCTTCTGGATTTAGACCCGTGCGTGCAATTAAAGGGGCGGAATCGATCAGGATTTACATTTTCTCTACTATAATTCTTTACGGTTTTTTTCTTTTCATATATGTTTTTGGTATTTTTTCACTTGAAATTTTTCCTTCTCATTGGTGTAATCTATTACTAGAAGCTGGTCAGTCTAGCAGTGGAAGTTGCAAAATTTCGTCTTCCAAATTATCAATATTTGGGGTTGCAGAATTTGACATTAATAAAGAAGACTGCTAATTCTGGCTTTTTTATTTTATTTTAATGAAGGTTATAGTCCGGTCTGTAATGCATATTTTACTTTTTGTTAGCAAATCAGATGGACATTGTAGACGTTCTTTATGTGATATGTACGTGCTTTCTTAAGCACGTGAGTCAACCACATGCACTTTTTTTTTTTTTTGATAACTTAGAAATGGCATTTCTATACGAAAATGAGGTTTCCTATTATTTACGGAATTGAACCAAACAGGCAAAATGTGTAATGTAGTTGCACTGAGTTGTAGTTTAGTTAACAGGCATATCCTTAAAATACTCTTTTCTTTTCTTACTTGTAATTAAACATGATCAAAGAAATTTGATTTTGTCATCTCATCTTTTTTTTCTAACCCTCCAATAATATTTTTACAAATTACATAATCAAATTGGGTGAGAGCTTTCTATTCTCTTTTCATAATTCAAACCAGAAAATAATTTGTCTTTAACTTTTTTCCTCTCATTTATTAATTTGCACCTAATGACAGGCTCTACTTAACCCGAGCCAAAAAGGTTTCAACTCCTTTTTGTTTCGCTCGCGCCGGCTATTTTTATAATATAAATATATTGCGTGAGAGAAAAAGAGCAGCAGCTGAAGAAATCCGCATTCAATTTTGAGAACAAGACAAGATGATGAAGTCCAGCGGTGGCTACACCACCATCGACAGCCAGAACTCCTCCGTCTCCGGCTCCGTTCCGGTATGTTACACCCGAAACCCTACCCAATCCGACACGTTACGTTCTCCTCTCTCTCTCTCTCTCCAGATCTAATTCTCTCTCTCTCTCTCCTCCCTCAGGCTGTCTCCGGTCCCGATCACGTCTCCGTCAAATTCACAGGTACTCTCTCTCTCTCCCCTCTCATCTCAGATCTCAGATCTACTCCCAAAATCTCAAAATTTGTCCTCTTCAGACTCAAATCTCCAAACATTTCCGCCTTCTGAAGCGCAAGGCAAGATCTCTGCTGTCTTTCGCCCTCCCTCCGACGCCGACGGTGAGATCGCTAACCCTAACCTCCGATTTTTTCCATTTTTGGGGGAATTTTTGGGTTTTGGTTCTGGATCTGTGATTGTGATTTGTGGATCTAGAGACGTTCTCGAAGCCGGCGGTGAATGGGAGCAGCGGCGGCGGAGGAGGGGGAGAGGAGGCGCCGGCGACGGGATGGATGAGGTCGTTTACGGTGGCGGCCTATAAGCCTTATTTTGATGTGGATACTTCTGATGTTTTGGAGAGGATTAAGGATTCGCTGTTTCCGTTTAAGGGGAGCTTCACTGAGAAGACTCAGGATAATCCCGATCTGTGAGTTTTGTTTTTTGTTTATTAGTGTTCTTGATCGTTTAGTAATGTGCATCGTAAGATCTGAGAGTTAGCAAACTGAAACCATTTGATTTGATGAGTAAAATTAATTGAGGCGGGATGAGAATTAGCTAATAATTTGATTAAGCTCCACTTTAACTACATTTATCTAGATTCCCAAAGGTTTTAACATTACTTTTGTGTGATTTAGTGACTTTGCTGATCTTTCGATTTACTACTTAGCATGCAATAAGTTTTGCTTTAGTGCCATTAATATGTGATCATTATTTCATTAAGTGTCATTGAGAATTGAAGTGTGATGTTTGAAAATGCTTCTTATGAAAATAAGTAAACCAATGGTTATCGTTCCTGTATTTGCATGACATGAGTTGCAGAGGTCATTTATCCTTGGAATAATGTTTATTTTCATCCTTTTCAAGTCCCATACCCAACAAAGAAGAAAAGTATGATCCCTTCCGAGTTCAACATGCAAAGACAGGAAAAAGAAAGAAAGAAAGAGGAAACTGATGACTGTTATCTTTCGTTCCTTGACTATTTGATCACATTACTCTTTCTATGATCTTATATTACCTTGCATTTTGGTGTATTCTCCTGTGTATTGTTTTCATCCAAAACCTCTTAACATATATATTTAGATTTACAACTAAAGTTACTCTTTAAGTATCGAAATATGCGACCATAGTGTCGTATTTGGGTTTAAGTGGGTGAAGTCAAATCCCCACTCATTGACCATGTGTGTTAGCCACTTGCTCATGTTTAACGTGAGCCACTGGATTGGTTTTGATCCAATGGTTGTCATATGTTGAGGGCCCTTGACTAAAGGGATGAAATGGGTTAGTGTAGAGAGATAGAGAAAACAAGAGAAAATAGAATAGAGAGAAAAGAAAGAGACAACCTTGGAGAAGAGCCATTTCTAGTGTTTCGTGGAGATTGTTGGAGGTTGAAGAAGAGGATCATTCTCTCGAGGGTTTGTGTGGAGCCCATCTTCCCCAAGTTAGAAACCCTTGTAGAAGTTCTTTTAACTTTGTGTATTCTCTTTGTCCTATTGGAGGCGTGATCTCTTGTACTTGTAATCTCACCGTTCATAGTGAAAGAACCAAGTGGGCATTGTTCTCCCGTCGATGTAGACTTGTTTTTAGCCGAACCACGTAAATATGTGTCCATTGTGGTTGTTGGTTGTTCTTAGAGCATGTTCGGCAACTTTGGATTATAATCCACTTGGCTCATAATCCACAAATAAATTATAAGCCAAGTGGATTATAAACCAAAGTGTTTGGCAAATTTTAGGGATCATAATCCATTCTTAATAGTAGAGTGTTTGGCAATTGGGTGGCTTACAAGCCATTATTGTTGTCAAATGACTGAAAAACATTTCATGGGATTGAAGAGAAATAAATGGGGCTTGGAATTTTCTACAATGGTGAGGAGTATATTCGTCTTTTATAAGCCAAAATAAGTCATTTGCCAAACATGTCAAAGTGGCTTATAAGTCACTTTGAGCACTTGCCAAACATGTTCTTATTGTTATTGCCCTCTTTGTATGAACACTTGTGTGTGGATCCTTAGGCCCAAGTCCAACATACTTTCCAACACAGTCTTTTTATAAATTATTAAAGCATTTTGGCTAACTTATTCATAAAAATTAATCTTGATTCCCCTCCTATTCATTTTTTATTTTTATTTTTAACTTTTTCTTCCAAGTTTGATACACCATTTTGTTGCAGTCATTTACCACGTTCTGTGAACTTATCTTTCACGCTTTTTTTCGTTAAAGCTTAGTATGCATACATTCTCTGTGGCAACTTTGCTTCTTAATTTGAAGTTGGTGCCAGTTATTTTTCCCTACTTTTATTAGTTTATACGATTTTTGTCTACTTTCATAGATTTGATGTACCAATATCATTTCCCTTTGTCTACTAAAGTAATGGTTACATATTTTAAATGGTGTTTGTTTTATGTTCGACTTGTCTACTATAGTAATGATAAGATATTTAAAATGGTGTTCTTTTGCCTCTTGGATTTATCTCTGCATTCGGAGAATCAGAGTTCAATTTAATTCCCTATAACAAATCCATCATTTTTCTCTTCTTCTAGACTTTTCTTCCCAGTCTAGAAGATCTGGAGGAAGCCAAGTGGTGTAAGATTACGCAAGCCCCTCTTTCGTTCCTAGTTTCCTCCGAGGTATTTATCGCTAAGGGTTGACATAAATTTGATAAATAATGGTAAAGCTTTGTCAACTTTTCATGAAGTGTTGCTCCATTTTGATGAGAAAAGGCTCAAAATAGCATACTGTAAATTGTTGCAATTTACAGCTGCACATTTTGCTTGTTGATCCTCAATCTGTTTTGTCCTGCTTTGAATGGTTTTTTTTTTTGCTTTGAGTAATGCTCGGGTTCTTTCAGAGATTAGTTTGCTCATATAATATTTCATCTGGAAGATGTTAAGAATAAAATAAATGAGTATATTCGATGACACAAATTACAACGAATGCAGTCATGCACAGACAAAGGGTACATAAGCATTCTTTTATGGGTTCTTTGTCTAGCTTTCAGATTAATGCTTATGCTCAAATTATATCTTGCACTTTTGCACTAATAGTTGGAGTTTGATAGGTATGGACCATTCTGGATATGCACTACCTTAATATTTGTGGCAGCAGCTATTGGGACTTTTGTTACATATTTGGCACACAAGTTGCAGCACAAAGAGTGGGATTACGACATTAACCTCATCACATGGTCTGCTGGTTTGTTCTATGGTTATGTGACCTTTGTTCCTTTGGGTCTGTATATAATTCTGAAGTACTTCTCAGCACCCTCTGGGCTCGTGCATCTCTGGTGCCTATATGGCTACTCTCTATTTGTGTTCATTCCTGCCTCAGTAAGTTAAATAATTTATTTCTTTTTTCTTGTTCCATTTATATTTAAATAAAGCAGAACTGCAGTAGCCAATCTCACTCCTAAGTATATAATTTCAGTTTAATAGTTTATCTTGCTAGCAATCTTGGTTCAACTTCAACATTTTCGGTTGACATAGTTTTTGTCATTATTGTTTTTTCTTATTCTTCATTTGTTTATTTTACTGGATTGATAGAATGAAATGCGCTGCTACTTGGTAGGTAGCAATCTTGGTTCAATTTGAACATCTTTTTCCATTTGCTAAAGGTCCTTTGGTTTTTTTTTCCTTCTTATTATTCATTTATTTATCTTAATCGTAGAATGGGACACACTACAGCTTTTTAGGACTGTTTATGAACAGTTTGGCAATATGTTTAATGGCACCTACTTTTATGTTCATAATTTGTTCTATGTTACATCATTCTTCTGTGAAATGGATGCTGTTTTAGTTCCTTGGCTTACTGTTTATACTGTTTTATTGATTGAAGATTGTCTGCATACATTGAGAAGAAAAAGCTACTAAAAACCCAAATAAAACACTGAATTTGGCTAAATAGCAGATAACTCAAAATATATCTCCCTCCAATGGATGCTTCTATCAAATGCAATGTTCGTGTTCCAACATTTATTAGACATGCTTGTTCTTAGGCACTTGACGTAGTTTTTCTTTCACTTTCATAGTAAATACTATATTCTACTGAAAAGCATATGACAATAGCAGACCATTTGTGTTTGATGATACCCAAAGAAAATTATAGATTTCTTGATGGCATCATACAAATTTTGATACTTTTGGAATATGGCAGTAGCAGACCATTTGTGTTTGGTGATGCCCAAAGAAAATTATAGATTTCTTGGCAGCATCATACAAATTTGATACTTTTGGAATATTGGTGCATATCAGTACCAATGTTTCATAGCAACAAACCATTAGATTCTGATATTAGGCTTATATCCAGGTTGAATTTGAGTTAATGTAAAGGTTCAGTTTAGGGTCTAGCAGATCTGGTTTTCCATTTGCCCCACCTCTAGAAGATATAAGTATATTGCACAATTGAACTAATAAAATGTTTTTTTTAAATACTACTGATAGTACTTCGCTTTGTGAAAATCCCATAAAAGCTCACTTCGCAGCAACGACATCCATCCAACGAGATATGCTTCGGGTAACATTCCCTGATCTGAAATTTCGTTAGTGAGCTGGTTCGGTCTATCCCTTCACTTAACCGAAAGCGTACACTCGATAGGGAACCTTTATTATCAAATGGGTTGGTTTATTAGCACACTCACGCCAAGTGCTACCACCTCATCCTGTTCTTCCTGAACAGTGAGGCATCCCAAGCCCCTGTAACATTTGGCTTTTTGCGTCCTTCTGCAATAAAAGAGAGTTCTTTGAGTAGAAGATTCTTGGTTTTTTGATGAATTTTAAAAAAGACAAAATTATGTATAACGTATTGAAATTGTTGAGCAAAGTCAGTACAACGGGTTGAAGCCCTTTTCCAGGTTTTGCTCTGTTGAGGTTTTGAAAGTCTAGAATCTAGATAAAATTTGAGGCTTGCTCCTTTGTTGCATGAGTTTAAACTGCCTGACAAAAAGCATGTATATTCTTACAGTTGTCAAGGTTTTATGTCAGGCTTCACTTCTTCTTTTTTTCTTTTCTGTTTCTTTTTTTAATTTCCCTTGGCTAGTACTTAGGCATCAACTTATACAGGTTGATATTGGGTTGTTAAATCTTTTTTCAATTATTTGGATATATCTACTCGGATTTGCTCCATGGGGACCCCATTTGGATGGGAGAACAGCATCGATGAGATGATCTCTGTGTATTATTAGAATGGATAATCTTGAGAAGCCCCAGTCGCCTTAAAATTAAATTATAGGGCATTTAATTGTTGAGTTGTGAAAGTAAAACTTTAGGCGCACTCTAACATGATGAAAGGCTTAGCTCGTTGACTAGCCTTCATACTGCTGTCTGAAAACAGTTTAGTTCTTATGTCCATTACCCTTTAAAACCTTCTCAAATATCTAGTTTTCAAGACAAAACTTGCATTCTTACCCAGTGCAGTAGGTGATTGATCTTGTTTTGTTGATTTGGGCGTTCATCTAATACCATTCCTCTATATCGTGTGACTTGCTAATAAAATTCTTTATGGTCTAATCTGAATCCTTTGCGTGAACAGTGCCTGTCAGTTGTACCTGTGGAAATCTTTAGATGGGTGATAGCAGGGGTTGCTGGGTTCATGTCAGCAGCATTTGTTGCCTTAAATCTTCGTACCCACATCATGTCAGCTGGCGAGAGATGGTTTCTTATTGTGGCTGGAATATTCTTGTTGCAACTGGGACTAGCCGTCGTTTTGAAGCTCTATTTCTTCACCATTACAGTTGGAAAAGAATAACTCAAAAAGAGTTTCAAGGTCATCGATGAACAGGAAGGAAGAGAAGGAAAAGGTGTCTTTTTGCAATGTATCCATATGTTTGACTCATAACAACTTGCATAGCCATATATACAACTGACATTTTTTGTAGTTCTTCAATAATTGATTTGCTTTTTGTTCTTTATTGAATACGGTTCTATGAGAATATTAGCCTTTTGCATGTCGAATGTGTATCGTGTAATCATTCATTTTTGCTTATTAATACAGAGTCACCTTAATGCATTGATATTGCTGTCATTTCTCGTATTACATATACAGTATCCTAAGATGTTCGTTTGACAATATTTATTTTGTATGTATCCTGTTTTTTTTGGAGGGGTTGTATGTATCCTGTTAGATCAGTGAGCGATAGTCCTTGTACCTTCTGTAGACTCCTCGCTTTTTCTTAGTAGATCTGCATTTGTCTTTTTGTACTCACTGAGCTTATAGCTTACTAGATCAGACATTAAGACTATCCAACTCGCTTTGCATTAATAAAGCATTCGTATTAAACTTAGCACCAGACAATGACTCACATCCACAGCACAAAGACAACCATAGAAGTTAAACTCTTCCAAATTCTGATACATATATATAACAGGACAACCAGGTATAATTAATAATTAATTATTTTCTAAAACATATGCATGTAATTAGCGTGTACGTGCATAAGCAAAATAACTGTCATTTAAAAGCAAGAGAAAACAATAGATGTCCAAGGGTAAGAGAAAAGCAGCAGTCAGCTGCAGTGTCATGGAACGATGAAACCGGTAGTTTGTTTTAGCTCAAGCACCAGCCTCGTGCAAAAAAATTCAGATCAACTGGTAACTGGAACATTGTGATATGCTTAGCCTTTTGCTTCGAGGAATGCTGTTTAATCTTCACCACCGAAGAAGTCTTCCTCTGAGGGGACCAGAACAGAAAAGTTTGCTTTAGCTGATAAGTGATTTGTTGTAACCAAAATGAATCAATTATCATAATTTGTAAAAGTGACGATGTTTCATTTATATTTCAGAATCGCCATGTGCACGATATTCTATATGACCCTAACATGGATGGGCTGGAAAAGAAAAAACTGCATTTGGATAGCAAGAACATGGCAATATGGTTATTTAAAGTGTTCAGTTTCTACTGCCACATCATATTAACTCAATAACATTAAATGAAGCATGGATATTAGCGTATAAATTATTCCAAATATGCATCAACAAATGTGGTAAACGAGCAGTAACTATATAAAACTACCTCTTCAAATTCAAGTCATGCACCAATCTTAGAGATGGAGAAAGAAAAATAAGGAAAGAAAGAGTGGAGGTAGTTTGCAATTGAAGAATAGCAAAAATAACTTTGAAAATTCTACTTTAGCTAGTTCAGATGCTAATCATGCTATTAAAGAACTACATGTCCAAACTTTTTAGCAAATAGAAACTACGAAATCCCTTTTTGAGACAGAATCATAAAGCAAACCATCAAATTCTTACAGATTGTTGCTTTCAGAAAACTTGGAGAGAACAATGGAATCAATGGATTCCAAGGAAGAAATGGTAATAGGTAGAAAAATATAACAGCCATCACAAATTTCAGGAACATCTGCCTTGTACTATGATGATTATCAGATGTAACTGATTTAACTAGATGAGGTTTCAAAGTGTATAAGCCAAGCTCGCTTGTTCGTTCATTGACTCCCATTAAGGTCTATTGCAAGAAACTATCGACTTATCTGTGGTTTTCTTTCCAAGCTTGTAGTACTGATTTAGCAGTTTGGCATATGGAAATGAGTCAAACGAACCATTTCGGAGAAAAGGCATAAATATGATGACATTCAAATAGAACCCATTCTAGGTACAAGTGCTAATATAAAAAATTCACAATGATAAGCTAAAATGATATTGCACTAAAATTTATTTATCTAGTTAGTGAACTGTATCACTTATGTCATATTTATTGGTTGATTATCTCCAATAATAAGCTAATATCATTGACCCTAACGGCTGGCTAACCAAACAGTGTCCCTAAAGAGTGGATAGGCATTTTTCACAGCACAAAAATCATGGATTAAGCCCAAAAGTACAAGTGCGTACCTGGTCCTTCATCGATGTTAAAGTCATCATCGTCATCATCAAAATCTATATTCTGCAAACAGAAGCAAGAAGTCAATAGTTGCAGGGATACTTCTGCAATCATGATACGAGCAGGAGCGATGGTCTATAAGAATTAAGGTGGTAAACCATCAGCAGTGGCATCTCCAACCCAAATAAACCAGACAGTAGTGCTTACCTTTAATTCTCAAGAAAACTGAAATAGAATATTTCACTTGTTGCTTTGATATATATAACTTAAGAGGGTAAGTATATTTCCAAATAAAATCAGAAGAAGAAATGAAAAAAGCTAAGTAACAAGATAAAGGCATTTATTTCTAATAAAGTACACACATAAAACAAGATAAATTTTTATGGTCTGGGGCAATATTTTAGCCAGTTGAGTAGATTAACACAAAAGTCTGAAGTGCATAGGAATATAAAATAATGATAACAAAAGTATTATTATGCAAGGCAATAAACAAGTTAACAAGAACAAAATCAGACTATAGAGTGAATGTCCCTGGTTTTACATGTTACCTGATTATAATGATAAGACAAATAATATTATCCAAGCCAATAGGTGAGCAGCAACAAATATAGACTATAGACTGAAAATGTCCCTGGTTTTAATATTACCTGATTATAATCACCATCATCACTCTCTTCTTCTGCCTCTTCTTCTACCTCTACTTCATCTTCATCCTCATCTTTCTTAAAATGATCTTCTTTCCCCTTAGCTTTCCCCTGAATATCATGAAAAACATTTATAAGAACAAATGACTAAACAAGACAAGGGAAGACCTTAAGAGGATGAGACCATTAAGTTTCTTAGAAGGGTCCTTGCAACCTGAATATGTGGATTACAATTAGCATATGAAATGGATGGGATATAATTACAAACGCTACACCTGTGCATTGAGAAGATTTTTCATATAGGACAATGACAAAAACAAATAATTAACACCACAAGCATAAACTTCTTATTTAAAAAACAAAACAATGACATGGTAATCATATGTCGGATGAAGACTTCTTCCTTTTTGTTTTCATAACAATGAAGTGAACAAATCAACTGGTTAAAAGAACATAAAACTCTTAACAAGTAAAAAGAAAATATTATATAACGAATGTGTTACACTTGCCTCTGCCTCTTCAAGCTTTGCAAAAAAGTCCTTCCCATCACCTGTAGTAGAAACCAAGATGCAGGTAGAAAACTATCAACTCACGTTAGAATTAAATTAGAGCCTAGAATAAAGGTGCATGCAAATAATAAACTGCAAAAAGGAGGAGGGGGCAGGATGCATTCAAACGACTTAAGCGACCTTCATGCTAAAGGTGCAACGAAAAAGTAAATCCAAACAACGCTAGGAGCGGGGAAAAAAAACAAAGAGATTAAAGTAATTCAAAAGTATAAATTTGAAGACAATTACTTCACAACAGGATTGAATTTCCCCAAGTCAACCAAGTTGTGGGTACATTCAAGCTTAAAGTTCAAGAAATATCTGAAATATTCAATGGAATTCAGTTATCTTTTAAGTTGCCAATGATCATGAGTTATAAAATTTAGATACATAATCCAAACACGGTTAATACTTCATTGCGAACATAAAATTTTCCAATTACTCCAGGTACTGGATGTTCCAAACCTACATATACATAAAGAATGCCAGTATAGCCATTTCTGGTGTGAATAAAACAAACTATCTGAAGCTTTTCAAACACAATGGAAAAAGACCACATGGAATAGTGATAGGTGATGCGAAATGAAAGAGAAATCCCAACGCAAAGAACCCACAAGAAGTTCCAAAAGGCTGACTTATTAATTGAAAATTTCTAGTTCTTTACAATCTTCTGATTTAGGGAAATATGGAGATGATCCGTCTAGTTCGAAGTAGTGGATGTAGGCCAGAGTATCAAAGCAAAAGCTAATATGAATGCAGCAAGAAAAGGAGGAAGGATAGTATAAGCTAATTAACAACAAAGTACTATGCAGACTTTATATGGCTCCTCATTTCAATGTTCAACATAGTGTGGGCTCCAAAATCAGTCGAGATGCGTGGAAGTGGAACAAAAGAACGAAAAGAAACAAAAAGGAAACAACATCTCCTGCATACTCTTGAGGGTTGACTAGGGATAATTGTTGTATAGTACAGCCAAAAAATTTCATTCACAACAAGAAATGGTGAAAAACTGAAGAACTCTCTATTAAGAAATGATTTTTTGTGCTTTTTTGATATTACTCTCTTTCTTTCTCTTACAGCTAAATAGTACATAATAAAAACACTAATAAGAATAGGCTCAAGATTTATGTAATCTAGACAAAAGCTAATGATTTTTTTAATATCGTGTTTCTCAAGAATTACTCATTTGGCAAGTTCACATTGTTATATGTATGAATTATGAAATAGGGTTAATTGAGGATAGACCCCTGTACTGTCGCCCAATTGCGGATAGACCCCGTACTTCTATTATCGCAGATAAACCCCTGAATAACATTTTTTGACTCTTTTACCCTCAAAGGAGGAAATTATTTTTGAATTTTGAGAAATAGACCTCTTTAGGGAAAATCATCAAAAAAATTTCACTTAAGGGGCCTATCCGCACTTGGGCTATGGTACAGGGGATCTATATGCAACTGGATGATAGTATAGGGGGTCTATCCGCAATTAACTCTATGGAATATGGCAATGCTGGCAGTAGCTAATAAATGATTATAACGAGCAAAGTTGCAGTCAACTCCCTATCAAAAGTACCATTAATAATCACTTTCTTAGAAAATAACAACAAGGCATTGCCTGCGTTATGGAGATACTGAATATCTTTAACATAGAAATGGTGGATAAAGTTGGAGATCCTTTCTCTAACCATATGCATCTATCACTAACTAAATGAAATGTGTCAGAATAAAAGAAACTTTATGCATGCAACCTATTACACACTTGCATACTGTAGAGTTCCTTTCATCAAATCACGTTAACAACATAAGAGCAAGATAAGTCCAAAATATTATTGGGTCAGCAAATCAAATAGAACAATAAAAAATGATGAAAAATGAGATTCAAACTGTACTTGTAATTCTCAGTTTTCACTGACCTGAATCTCGATCCCACCGTAATTTCTTCGGAACCCGCTGCAACCTTGCACCTGAAAATTTTCAATTACAACTAAACAGTTCGCCAAAACTATGATTCGTAATAGAAACAGGGCATATGATCTTTTCCTTTTAGAAAAATAACCAGGACCACTCACCTTGAATTAGTTCAGCAGGAAAATTGGAGGGAGTTTGCTTCAAGTAAGATTCAAGAGCTTCACGTTTTCCATGTACCTTTTGCTTAAATCTATCAGAATACCGTTCAATTTCTGCATCTTCCACATCTGCCATTGCATAAGTCAGAACAGAATGCACTCATCGAAATATAATAGAGATCAAAATATAAATATACAGAAAAAGCAAGATATTGACACAGTAGTGAAATTAAAGTGGTGACATACTGTACATCAGGACATAGTGACTGCTCGCTTCTACAATGACAAGTAGATCTTATTGTTTATTGTTTTATTATTTACTTCCGACGTCTTAATCCCTGACTCTAACAGCAAGATGACTCCAATTGCATTATATAGGAGGATTGCCGTATCTAGATGTCTTTTTGTATCTTTCATTTACTAAGAATGCAGGACTATACTGTTTTTGTAGCCATAACAGCAATTCTAATCAGAAGCTCAGCATGAAAATAAAAACATTAGCAGAGAAATAGCAAATAGCCTATTAACATCCCATACTTAGTTAATGATCACCAATTGCATTTATAACAAACTGGTTCAATGAATGGTCGCAATGCCATCATAAATTGATAGCTCACCTTCCATTCAATCCCATCAAGACTTTTTCAGATGGTTTGGGCATGGGGTGTCTCAATGGTCCTGTGTTTCATATAGGCTAACACAGTGAACCATATCATATAACGCAAATCGGCTTTAAATTCAATTTAAGGGGGAAAAAATAGCTTTGGGCTTTCACTGACTTCCTCGTTCTTATATATGCTTCTATATATTTGATCCACTTGTTGCCATACCACTTAGTGAAAATTTTCATTTACTACCCATGTCAGCAGAGAGTACTGCAATCGCATGTCGTTAGCAATGCATATAGTAGAACATTTCTCATGAATCTCATACTGTTTCTAGATGTGCATGACTAATCAATAGGAAGCTTATAACAGTTACATCGAACATGTGCGGAGATGGTTATATGCGATTGATATACACCAAAGTAATGATCATTTGTTCAGAACAAAATTATGGGTCTATAATTAAGAATAAAGCAGCATGATCTAATTACTCGATTCCGCGACCTTCACAACTTTTTTGCCATCTTCAGACTTCTCTATCTTCGGGAATGCATCTGGTTCCAAATGATAACAAGAAGTTACCCAAAATTGCTCCAACCTATATTTCGATGCAATCAACAGTTTTTCCTCTTTCGACATAGTCCCGACATCCGGCAAGCTCGGCAAGGTTACATCTTCCTGCAAATAAATAAATATAATTTCCTTATACCATAGAAAATCATGGAAATTTTCATGAAAAATTAAGTAAAAAAAGGAAGGAAATTATAGAAAATGAACGGAGACGAACAGGGAAAAGGATGTAGGGCAGCGGATTGCAATTAAAACCGCCGCCGCCGCCGAATCCGCCGCCGCCGAATCCTCCGCGGCCGAATCCGCCTCGGCCTCGGCCTCGAAAAGACATTGGAAGAGAGAAACTGAAGAAAGAGGAGCTCGATTCGATTACAGAAATCGAAATATGGAAACGTGAGGGGATTGTTTGTAAATCTAACAAAAATGGATCAAATTTGAAAGATTTGATTGCTACGGGAGAGATTTTGGGGAGGGAGAAGGGGTTTAGATTTTTAGGGTTTAATAGGAAATGTTAACGGATCGGATACGGTCGGATATGATATTTATCGTATTCGTATCCGCTTAAGAATACAGATGTGTTTTGATTAGGAAAATTCATATTTATATCCGCTAAAGCCAGATACATATACGAATATACATATGGATATACATGCGGATATGTATGCGGATACAAAATGAATATGAGAAAGTCAAATAATATTGAAAAAAATATAATTTGTATGATATAAGAGAGTTCATTAATACGTTTGTTATATCTAAAACTAAGATTATATATTTCGATCATCAAAATAAGCCTCAAATCCATTAATCTAAGGATTAAATCAATTAATTATATAATCAAAATATATTCAGGTATTTTAGATACGGGTTCAAATATTCACTACATAAACATATATGTAACCATATCTTATTGATTATAAATTTTAGTAACCTAACAGATATGGATAATGATATATCTATGGATACGGATATTTTTCTAGCACCCGTACTCTTTTTTTAAGGCATCAAAAAAGTGGTTGCTCTAACATTTTTCACACAAGTGTGGCGCACGTGTAAAAATTTTCTTTTTCCCCTCTCTTTTTTCGCCCCTAAGATGATTTAGATATTTATTCTTTATTATGCTTCGGTGGAGTTTTTTTTTTTTTCCGGCAAATTTTACAAAGCCTATTTAGAGAAAATGTTTCAAAACTTTCAAATTTTACACTAAGCTCTTCTAAATTATAGGAAAATATTATTAGCAGCTTTAGCTCATTGCATGCCAGTCTATATTAGTAAAGAGTTTGCATTTTAAGATATTCTATGAAAACATAGTTTCTTATATAAACCGACACCTCATCTAATTTTACACGATGAAATGACTTAAATAGTTATTAAAGGGGATATTTGTTTTTCGATGCAGACGATACATGTTGATCTCTATCACATAAAACCTAAATTTACAAATGATCACTTCACCGATATCCACCTCATAAAGTTTAACATGTTTATTCTACCTAATGTTGCAGAATAAAAAACTGAGCATCTGCATCTTATATGATAGAGGTTAAAATGAACATCTTGGATTGTCAAGAGAAATCTTAATTTAAATTCTAGTTGCACTTCTTTTGTTTTGTTTTTTTTTAACGGAATATAGTGGCACAATTCTGATAAGCATTTTGTCTACACAAGAGCATGTTAAAAAAGAGCACTACATTAAATGGGAAAGTGGAAGGCTATGTGAAGCATCTAACTCCATTTTGCAATAAGGTTTGGAAAATGGCAATAAGAAGCGCATTTTCATGGAAAATAGCAAAATGGTTCAAAAGAACAAAGTCCAGCAAACAAGAAGAAAACTAAATCCTTAAAACAAAACAAAAACTTGCAGCTGACCATAACTTTAGCACCTACAGTTTTTTACTCCAGACATCAGCATCACTGGATAAAATCGGCTTATGTATAAGCAGTTTGGATGCTCATTTCTTTGAGTTAGCTTGGACAATAGCTTTACTGAGGACATAGCAATCTGGTGGGGTAATATTCATGTAATAATTTTGAATCGTCTCGGTGATCTCGAATCCAAATTTTTTGTAGAAGGTGATGGCATCGTCATTGTTTGTTTGAACATGCAAATATATTTCTGAGATGTTCTGCTTTGCAGAGAGATCCAGGACATGATTCAACAACTTTGTACCTGCAAAACATTGAAGCACACTTTTTAGTTTGATGCTGCTTAAAGTGGGTTGTGATCATATATACATCCTTAAAGCTAAAGAGAACTTAAAACAATCAGTTTTTGCTGAAGACACAATATCACACATCACCTTACTAGTGAATTGCCACGCTTTGATGGACATGGAATAGAGAATCAGAGGAGGAATATAGTTCACTCAAAGAAAGCAGGAAATGTTGAAAATTCAATTGCCAATAAAATAAACATCATTTTCATGCATCAACTCTGACTCTCAAGCTATCTGAACCCTTATTTATTAACTAAATTTAAATAACGAGCTAATCAACAAATATAACCTAAATAAACTAAATCATACCTCAATCATTTTAAATATCTAATAAGAATAAGTCAAATCTGACTTATCGAATAACTGTCACATAACAAGTATTAACTAGTAAATCAATTACACTAATGATTCTGAGCTAGGAACTCCAATTAAAAAAAAAGGGTTAACCTAATAAATTAAGATAATTTTGGAATTTTCACAATAATTTAGCCGCCTTCAGAGGATCCTCCATAGCACATCAACAATTCTCATCGACCGTCAAATTCCCCTGGCTTACAAGATGGCATCCTCATTGTCAAGGATGAGGTAACTTGGAACTCTTTCTGAACAAACAAACAAGGAAGCATCATATGGTGAGTTGATGGAAGTCAAGTTGATAGGATGATCTGGATGTACTCAATTTCTAGCCTGTATCGACTCAGAGAAATTGACTTTATGATTCTCATTCTCAACGGGAAGCACTCTGGCAGCATGCCAGAGTAGTGCCGTTCTGGCTTCATTATTCTTTCAGTACAAATAAGTATATGGTTAGCAAAGTACCATGAGCCCAGATACAGGTCCTATTAAGCCTACCTCTCAGAACCACGTCACATTCAAAAGGTGCATCCCGTAGAGCACAGACCAAAGGATATGATAAAGGAGGTAACACTAGGTCAGATGAAAAGAGTCAATCAAACAATGTTCTTTATGCCAGAAGTAAACTATGGCTAGTATTCACACGAATTCTCACACGAGTTCCATCATTATCAATAAGTGTTTGATGAGTGAGTTTCAAAAAGACCTTGTGGATTTTTGTTAATAATCTCTTCATCTTCGAAAGACACATGGAATTAGATCAACAGGTCATATCACAAGATCACCATGCACCTCGATTGACATTTGAATTATAATTATATTAAATAAATACAATCACAAGGCAAAACGGAAGTTATAGATGTGACCAACATTGCATATCCATCAAACAAAACAAATAATAATAACAAATGAAAATAGATAATATGTTATCTTTCAGAAAGTTATGTTCCAACCCAATGTCCCAAACATCTCAAATAGGCTTGACAAGTTATATGAAAGTTCAAAGGCCAGAACTAGAAAATGGGTTACACTTAATGGAGATCCTCATGTACATGTAAATTTGTGTTAAGAACTTAAAACAACATAAACATAAATAAACATATTGTTTGTATCCATAATACACTGGAAGTAGAACAATACCAGGTAGAAGGAAACATGGGTCTCAAGTGAAATGGTCAAATAATACCGCACACACCGTACAAATAAAATTTGATAACTTAAACAATAATTAAAAAAAAATGAGACTATCTGTTCACCAACTCACATTGTCTCTATACCAAAAAAATAGAATAAGATTAAAAAATGATTCAAATCTTGAAAAGAGCTGAAAAGGGGATTTAGAGGTTTATCCTCTGGTCCAAGCTATTCATACAAGTGATCTTTTTAAAGCTGAAAAGTTAAGCAAAACAAATACGATCTAGTAAAATAGCTTTTTTTGCAAATGAATTCACTCTACACCAAGACAAGCTAGCTCATCTATCAACTGACATGTCAGAGTTGTTTACTTGAGGCTCTAGTATATAGAACGAGCGGATCATGGCTTCTAAACTCCAGACATTAAGAAGATAAGAAGTTTGGCAACTCATAATAATAACAAATATGATATTTATACAAATGTAGATATAAATAGAAATGTGGGATTGCGATTGGCTGTACATCTGCTAAAATCATTGAAGCCCATTACCACAAACCTTAGGCGTTGTGGAATGGTACACATCTGCATAAACATGTTCAAGTCTGTGGCATCTCTTACCTCGGATATGCAGGAATCAATTGGAACAACATACAAAATCAGACTAATAATAAGTTTTGCTGTATTGTTCTTTTTCCTACACTAAGTTACAACTTTCATGCTGGCTAGATTGAGCATCATTCCTTATCTTCAACATATAAAGATCAAGTGGAATGACATCAAAATCAACAACACATGTATCAAGTGAATTTGTAAATCAAAATGAAAACTTACACTCTAACAGATACCAACTATGACTTATACACGTGGATAAAAGTGTCACATTTTGAGATGGCCAGAGTCAAACACAACATAATATTACAAAACCCAGACATGTGAATGCATATATCTGACTCGAGTACTCATATAGGGTTATTAGCTAGGTTACCTGGACACTTCATCCAGGCTCCCGAATCCGTTTCCGTGTCCGACACTTCTTGAATATTCTCATACATTTACTCAGACATGTACTCAATTATATAATACGTCTCTAGTTTAAAACACTTGTGATACACTTCTTGGATGTATACGTTTCCTCAAATTTTTGCAACTCGTTGGACTCAGGTCAGGTTTATTTCAGTCCATACACACTTCATAAGTATGATTTTAAAGGGTCATTCGGGTATGTAGTTAAAAAACATGCGGCTTTTCAATTTATAATCTACTCAATAAAAGAAACATAAAAAGGTTATAGGGATTTTTGTTCTCATAACATATGAATGAAAAAAAACAATATCAATCTCATATAAATTATTAATTTCAATTGTATATATATAGCCATGTCGCCACATTCTGCCTTTACAAATTTGTCGTGTCCCATATCCGCACCCATTTCCATGTCTGCACCCGTACCCGTACGCATGCAACATAGGTTATTAATGTATATTAAAATGATCCATAAAATAATTAGTTTTGACAAAGGGCGAATAACATACTCCATCTTATATAATTCTATCGTAAATAACAGCCACATATGTAAATTTAAGGAGAACGATGAACACATTAGTTCCAGGTGTGCCGGACATGAAGGGGAAAATATCCTAAATATCATAGTCATAGCTAATGGATCCAATATTATAAAAACTACGTTTAGAAAAACAATCGGAAAAAAAAAACCCACCTTAGTTATAGAAGATTATCAAATCAAATCAATCATCAACGAATACTAGTTTTATAATTAACTAATTTAGCCCAAGACTCAAGTAAACAGGCTATCAAAAATTTTCCCCTTTCCACTATCCTAATGTGTTGATGTATTATTCCCATTAGCATATTAAAGTTACCAGCTGGTACGTGCATGTGAAGGAAGATACTAGAAAATCTTCAATAATTTATACAACAACAGTTTAAATGAGCGCATCAGCCGACTTTATCATCTAGTAAAGCAATCAACAACCTGAGAATTTTTAAGCAGCTTGCTCTCGTGTCCGAACCATATATCAGTTAAACAATCTTCAAGCGTAGGAATATTCGAAACAGCACTTCATATACGAATTTATCACATCCAGCAACAATGTAACTCACCATTTGATCAAACTACAAACAAATTTTCATTCGAAACAGTAATTATATAGGGAAATAAAAGAATCAGAGAAAATCAAATCAAGAAATTTGCGTACCGATCCCCAGGCCGCGGTACGGAGCCAAAACCCCCAAGGTCATGATATAAACCCTGACAGCCCCTCCCTCCTTCTTCTCGAGGCGGCACGCGATCGATCCCACGCAGATATCGCTGTAATAAGCTGCGGATCTGAAAAGATCAGTATCGATTAGAGAAAGAGAGAGATGAAATTAGGGTTAGGGTTCTGAGAGTACCGAGCTTGGTGAAGTCGCCGGAGGAGAGGGCGTCGGCGTAGTACTTGTCGTTGTAGCGGACGGGGAAGAGGGCGGTGTTGAGCTTCTTCAGCTGCATCACGTTCTTGTCCCTCACCGCATCGAGAGAGATCGCCATTTCTCTCATCTCTCTCGCTCTGTTATATAAGATTGATAATGGGAGAAGAATTTTGCTTAAATTGCCGAGGAGGTTGAGGAGAGGGGGAGGGTGATGGATTGGGGACTCGAGGTGATTGTTATTTACGGAAGAGACGCTCTAGGGTTTTCAAGGAACCTAAATTACCATATTTGTATTTTTTTTTTTTAATCTATCTCCGCGAGTATTTGTATTTTTTCTGAGCAAAAAGTGAAATCAAATTCTAAACTTCGTGACCGATGAAAAAAAAAAGTCTGTCAAACTTAACGTGATGTTATTAGTGCTATCTTATATTTATTAAAAAAAAGTGTTAAAAGAGTATTGACGATTATTACAATGATAATAACTATATTCAAGATAATGCAAGAATGTTAAGTTTACTATAAGAAAGTAAATTTTAAAATAAAAAAAGGAGGGCATGATATTATCTGTAAATATAGTGAGAGAAAGCTTGGGAGAAAAAAAACTGCTAGAAGGAAAGAGATTTCACGGCTTTTTTTCGTTAGCGACGAAGTTATGGGTCTAATTGCGTATTTGGCTCAAATAAAGTAAAATAAAATAAAAACTCAATATCAACGGAGTTAGAACAAAATATCAAATTAGTAAAAGTGTACAAAAAATACCAATATAGTAATTTAGCTTTTTCAAAGGATAGGAAAATTTAAGAAACCCATACTTTAATATGGGGAGAAATAAAATTAGATTTTTTAATTTAAAAAAGGATAAATTAGCAATACTAAGGGGAAGTTGGTTGTTCCATCAAAAGATAAATAACACAAGTATCATCAAGAATAGCGATAACTAGATTATGCTTTTAAAACTTCTCTGAAACTATTATACTCGAAGACTATTCGGGTAATCCTCGATGACTCATTAATTTTCATGGCAATCCAAGTGATAGGATCTCACAATTTCGTGTGTATAGTAACGTAGAAGTAGTTGGAGTGTACTTTAGCTAGAAGTAATCTAACAACAACAACGAAAAATATGGGAGCTCCAAGAATCCTGAGAATTCCAATCACCCCTGTACACTGTACATATTTATAGCACATATTCCCCCTTTTTTTACTTCCATAGAAATCACAATTGCTTTCCTACAAACATTACACACTACTCACGATAACAACAACAACAACAACAGCAACAACAACACAAAAAAATATGGGAGCTCTAAGAACCCTGAGATTTGGGTCTGGCTCCAAAACCTAAACACACTCTCATCTCCCAATTCCACCTAAAAGATAAGTACATTTAGGTTAGATCTCTACTGCTTCCCATTAAATATCAGATCCTCACATTAATATAAAAAAGGATGAAATTGAAAAAGAAAAAGGAAATAAAAATAAAAATACAAGCTACTGTGTTTGAGAGGCCTCCGATGCTGGTGACTGCAACAATCTGGTTATGAACGGTTGAAGAGCTGCGAGAAGAGCCTTTGGACACTCTTCGTGTGGAAGATGGCCACAACCAGATATTGCAACTAGTCTCTGTAGATGAAAATCAAGGACTGATCAGTTTCATTATTAGCGAGATTATAATTCACATTAATTTGAGTAAAGCTCCTATAAACTTAAGTGGATAGGAGCCATTTGTCCACCAACTTTTTTATCCATTGATTTTGCATTGAGATTTGTGCTAGCATGTGATAAAAATAAATGCACAAATCTCAAAGATAGCATTGATGTGTAGCACAAATCTCAAAGCATAACGAAGGGATAAAAAGTTTGGTAGACAAGTGCTTCTATCCACTTAAGCTTATAGGAGCTTTAATTTATTTGTTGCAATTTATGCCTATGAAAATCAAGGACCGATCAGTTTCGTTATTAGAGAGATGATAATTCACATTAATTTATTTATCTGTTGCAATTTATGCCTATGACGGGTCAATGACGTTTGAGGAAACATAGCTCACTCTTCTGAAGAGTACCGAAAATGGTTAGGAGTAGTTGCTTCCTATTGATCAATAGATCAGGATGTGGTATGTACATGCTAATGTTAGGGGCCTGGCCCATTAGGGGTTTAGAAGGTGGGTTGTTTGGTTATAAAAAGGTTTAGAACCTTATGTATGTTAGATATAAAATTATAACCCAGAGCCCTCACCACAGCGCTTCAGACTTTTGGTAGGGTGATAAGGACCTATGACATAGTAACAGACAACCCAGGTTCAAATCCCACCGGCACGCATTTCTTGCAGATTTTAAAAAAAATAAGATATTGCTACGTGACTTCAGGTTTTGGCACATAAAAAGGGCACTCAACCTGTGCAGGCACATTCGATATAAAATCATAGCCGACAACCCTTATCATAACTTCGGAGTTTTGGTAGAGTAGCAAAGACTTTTGACAATATCCATCAAACTGTGGTTTAGGTTATGGAGCGTAACTTACATGTCCAAAAGGGTCCACACAGAAAGTACTACTAATTATTGGACAGCCAACACATGACCTGGTCACAAAGGTAGGTTTATTATAGATAATGTAATCTTGGGCCACGTGCTAAAGACCACACAATGCATTACCAATTAGACGTGCTTGTATTGATAAAGATCATACAAGCAGTTATGATAACGTTCTTGTCAGCATAATAGAACAACTATAATTAGGTAATAGTCAAAAGCTCTCTCACTAATCAAAGTGCACTTTATTACGTTAAAAGACTTGGGAGGTGTGGCTAAAGATTTATAAGAAAGCAGAAACTTACAGAATTTACAAGTTTTGATGCCATGGCTTGGGTTGATTTTAGTGGGACAAGTGCGTCTTCTGCACCTGCTATCACCAATATAGGAACGTCCTCAACTGATTTTAATAGTGCTGCTGCATTTTGTGTTGAGAGAACCAATTCACATGACAATCTGCCTATCTCATGAAGTGCTTCCTCCCAGCCTTCAACACATAATGGTGCCTGAAATCAACAAGTATCAGCCCTCAGGTCATTACAATTGTCGTATACGTTTAAGGTAGCCAAAGATAAAAAATAAAAAAAATAATTCTCATTGATTCTTCTCTTAATTTCCAGCTTCTTTTATTTATTGTTAGCATTTTTGTCAATTTTAGTCCTGCATACAAAAAAAATCTCATTGTATCCTTCTCTTAATTTTCAACCCCATTTATTTATTGATGGCATTTTTTGGAATTGTTAGTCCTGCATGGAGTAGGGTAACACTTGCTATACGGTTAAGGATGACTCTAGTGGGAGTTTTTCCCTTTTTTAGCTAAACAGGTTACGGTCCTTTAACCAAATCATCTTGTTGTAGGCACCTGAATTTCAAACCAGCGTATGTGTATATAAACTACCAGAGTGTTGCCTAAGATATTGTACCAAAAGTTCTCTTAGGATAATGAATAATCATGAAATACCGAGTCAAAATCAGTGACATGCATTTATTATTATGATTGGACACGAAAGGCATCTATATGATTGAACTAGGAAAGTGTGGTCAGACAACCAGCTCAGCAGAATTTCAGTATCTGCAATGAGAGTTGTCTGTATAGTGTGTGTGAGAGGGAGGGAGAGTGCATAGCATGCATGAGAGAGAGATTACCTTATAGAGGTTCAAGACTTCCATTGTTAACTTGGTAGAATTATACCATGCACGGCGATTAATGACTTGAGTAATCTCAGTTCGCAGGAGAGGACGGACCACGTGCTTCTTGCCTAGCGTAGTATGTAGGAGGATCCGAGCAAAGGCAGGAATAACTTCTCTTGATAAGCTGACACTGAGAAGTACAACCCCCTTGACCTCTATCTGAAACATGCATCATGTAAAACAATAGGTTAATAAACTCCAGAGCTGTGATAGGATGTTTTCCATGCCATTGATACTTGCAACGATAAATTTAAAATAAATAATTAAATACTAAAGCTAAATTATTATTTATAGACTGATAGACATACTTGAATTTAAGAAAATAAATATGACCAAAAGAGCCAAGACAAATACAATATACTGAACGTGACATGTGGAAAAATATCAGATAATAAGGTAAATAATTACATAATAGAAGCTCAGTTATTGCAAAACATAGTGATACACTGATATAGCACATATAGTCACAAATAGAAGCTAACTTATTGCAAAACATAGTGATACACTTATATAGCACATATAGTCACATAATGTAGGTCTCATTTATTTAATTGAACTCATGTTCATCCGCTAGGTAGTTCTGTCTGGAAGTACTTGGAAGGTGAGAAGTAGAAGAGAGGCAGCAGCCGGTCATATTTGCTAGAAAGCAAACTGCTGTGTCACATTGAACAACTGAGTAGGTGGTCATATTTTTAAGAAAGCTGCTGCGACTAACAATCACATTGAAATGAACATCTGACTATAAGAAGCAAGAAAAAATTGACAATTGACAGAAACAGTGCACTTTAGAATATGCCTTGAGCACGGGTCGAGGTTACCATCAGAACCTTCAGGAATATCAACTAATGCTCTTTTAAATTGGTTAAATGTCTAGGTGTTAACATTTTACCAAGAGGATTAGGTACTCACATGAATTCTCAGAGCACGCATAGAAAGCAGACTTAAGAAGTAAATGCATGTATGAGTCTAATCTGGGATAGAATTAGCTATATCAGCATATAGTTTATTGGACATGATGTTCAATACAAAGCACCAATTACTTATATAGCACAAAATCTATAGCTAGAGATACATATCAAGTGCAATGACTAAAGGTTGCTTGGTAGTTACCAAGAAACTAAGTTTCGACTCTCAACTGTTGGGCAGATTGAGCTCGACGGCTCGACCTCAGGTTGTTTAAGCATGACTATATTGGGAAAAGAAGCTTGAGACTCAATCCCGTTCTTTTGAACATAGTTATGTAAAATAAAGCTAATTAAAGCTTAGATATTCAGCTTTGCTGAACTTATGCGGAGGCCTCGGACTTGAATATAAAATCAATAGATTAATAATATAACATATTGAAAGGCTTCGAAGTTCATACATAAATTAAAGATAATATAGTATGATAAGCACAAAAAAAGGAATACAGTCTGACAATTAAATGACGAGTTAGTCTTGTTTAATGTAGTTGAACCAAGCTGCTAGTTAACAGCGTGATTAAGTTTACAGCTAACTTGTAGCACTTAAGTACAGGTGTAAGTGTAACCAATGAACCTCATAGACAAGTTTCCTCAACTACTTACCAAAATGGTTTCTGAAGAGGCACGTAACTTCTCAGCAGTCTTGAGAGCAAGAAGGCCTCCATCATCATGGCCAACAAAAACCACAGAAGTAAAGCCCATACTCAGGCAGAAAGAAATTAGAAGATCAACCTGCAATTACAATTAGAAGGGATGGTACTCTTCAAACACTGTGTACTAAAGAATTGCAATGAGATTGTGATATCAGACGATTAAAGTACAATGAATGACTGCACATAACTATTATTTGAAATAGATAAGGAACGTATTTGTCAAAGGTCCCTTTCACTACACCAAAACTTTAAAGCCATGGTGAGGGTTGAGGGTTATAATTCTATTCTCTAACATGCCCTTGCAAGTTGTGCAATCATCTTTTTTCATGGGCCAAAACCTGGACTCACACGACAATCTCTTTTTAATCCGCTTTAAAGTCATGGTCGGTGCAATTTGCACTGGGCTTGCTCGGATAAATTGTTAAAAGGTCTTTTCTAATATGTCAATGCTCCAAAGTTGTGGTGGTGAGGGCTGAGGGTAATAATTTATATTCTAACAATATACATCTAATGTCCCAAGCAGTTGTGTGTATGAGTCACATTTTAATAATCGATGATCAGTTAATGGAAGAAAATCCCCAAATATTGTGGGTATTTTCTTTGTTAAAAGAATATTGTTAAGCCGTAATATAAAGTAAAAAATTTATAGTGACAGTGAAAATTTTAAAAGGAAAAATTCCCCGCGGCATGGCGCCGGTATAACACTAGTTACTAGTATTTAAAAATGATAAGGACTACAGATTGTTTACAATATATCTATCATGGTAATTGCTCTAAAAAAATACGATAGTGCACCTTCAGGTGTGTGATATTATTGATTATTTGCTCTAAGAAATACAGCAACAGATTTTCCTCTGTCCACCAATGATATAAGACAAAGCTGTGATGATTGTGGTCAAATTATTATCGTGTTGTTCAGACAAAATACTAAGCAATATATTATAGCCTACAGTGTGAAAAGGCAGTTATGACAGCTGTTTCAGACACATTTTTTTTATATTAAAGATTCAAGACCAAAGATTTACCTTGATACCACAGTTCAACAAAATCAAATGATAATTTTTTATTTTTTAAAGAAAAGGAAATCCACCTGAGATTCAAGCGTATATGGGTTGGGCATTTGTCTATCTTCCCAGTCCTTCCTGCGTAGACGAGATGTTAACCCCCACCCTGGGCGATCAAAGGCAACAACAGGGCAGCCAACCTGTCGAGCTAAGACACCCATCACGTGCCTCCATGAAAAAACACCTCCACCAAACCCATGTACTAAAACAACAGCAAACTTGGCATTTTCTACCACATTGGTGCTGACAGTAAGAGGTTCAAATATACATCCATCACTTTTCACTTCATCCAAGTTTAATACAGGAATTTCATCGGACAAGAATGAGGATGAAACTGAAGAATTCTGCAGCAGTGGTGCATATAGAGATGAATTTTGAAATTGACAACTAAAGCTCCTATGATACTGATAAAAGGTTTTGGGTTGATGCATCAAAGACCCCTCAAGTCTTGCAGGAGAAATGCTTGGTGGACTGCAAGTAAGATTAGATCCATGAAATGGTAAAGAGGCTAAAGAACGAGAGGGTGGTGATTCTGGTGAAGTTAGCTTGTAGTGAACAGTTAGGCCTTGGCAAGCAATAAACATGCTGTCAGCATCAGCAAGTAAACTGACTGGCAGCTCCTCTTCATCATGAACTGGGGCCTTCCTTTTTGTTTCACTATCACTTCTTGCACTTCTACCTGAATATGGGGTGGGAGAACGCGGGAGCTTTGTGTATCCAGAAAAGACAGTCTTGTAGCATAAAACCTTGACATATAAACTAATAGCAGTCAGTAATAGTGAAGGCAGTAATAGGAAACTTTCATTAACTTCAACAATAGTTACTAAAAGTTCTGTTAAGAAATTGAAAACGAAAGAATTTGAATGGAACATACTGATTCTGGATCCATGCGATGAATCAGGAGTTTTCTCCTGGCTCTGCAGCTTGTCCTGTATGCAACTACAATGTGACCGAAGGCAAAAACAACAGATGAAAGGAAAAGAACAGACATTCCCCATGATTTCTTCAAATGAAGCTTTTCTAATCCAGGTGAAGCTTCAGATTCGATATCTACAATAGGTGTAAATAAACAAGCTTTCACCGCAAGAATAACAATCGAAGCAATGGAGCTAACGGTCACTGTTCCAAGATATGGTCCATGAGAAAGTCCAGGCCCATCACATAAAGAATAAACACCTGATATAAAAAATAACACTATAAATAGAGGGAAAAAAGGCCATCCTATGCAAGTAGTAACTATTGCCTAAGAGGACAAGATATATCTTAATCTCCCAAATTCAAAATAGAGAGAATTATCCTTTGTAGGGAATCATATGTATTGTATTGACTATTACTTTCTTCACTATATAATATTAAATGATCTCAAGATAAGATTTTCAGAAAGTGTTTTCTACTGTTCAACAAGTAACAGCAAATAATACTTTTGTAAAAGCCTAGTTTATCACCATGGCTACATAATCTGGATCAAAAGCTCCATTTTTTTAATCTCCTTTAATCAAGAAAGGTGGATGCTAACTGGTTCTAACAGGACCAAACTAAAGTCTGGCTGGCTCTTCAATAGAATGCATAACTCTATGGGGGATCATGCCAGAGAATATCCAGGATAAAGATAAAGATATCCAAACTAAGCGGCATTTTCTCGAAAAGATATTCCAAGATAGACTTATCGGACGGAAAAAAAATCCTGCTCTTCAATTTCATAAAGCAGGATGAAGAATTTATTTACTTTAAAAAAAGAAGAAAGAAAAGGGACAAGCATCGACGTGTTCTCTGGGGAACTCTCATTCAGAACAGATTATATCCCAACATAGATTTAAAATGCTAGTCATGACATTTATTGGCAAACTTCTAAATTAATATTTTTCACCCGGACAAAACAGAGCAAGAAAATGATACCAACCCCAAAAAAATCAATGTGCTACATGTTAAAATAAAAAGCAATAACTGTATGCAGATTATGGGAATTGAAAAAGAAAGAAAGAATAGCTTAACCATACCAACTATTCACAGAATCCTTCAAAGTTTCATTCAGGGTAAGATCACTTCCCGCAAGAAATTTCTAATGTACAGAAGACAATCCTCATATTCTAAAATGTAAAAGAGTACTAGTATACATTATCCCTTACAAAAGACTGTGAAAATTCTGTAAGTAATGATATAATTGAAGAAATTGAGTAAAAAACATAGAAAATCTCAAACATCCTCAACAAGCTTGAAATTCTTTCAGTAAGTTCAAATTACTAGTTTCATCCAATTATAAAGCACACACATTTTAGAAACTTAAAAGGAAAAGAAAACGTAAAATCAATCCCAGCTTATTATTGTGCCAAAATCTTCTCAACCTGTTTTATGATGAAAATGTTTCAAAAAGCAATTTTTCTACAAAAATTTCAAAACTTTTCCTCTAAAATCTGAAGTAGAACAAAGATGGTCATTGGAAGCAAAACTTATGCAATGAACTCAATAAACAGAAATACCATCAATTATTTTTCCCCTTTTGCAGGCAAAATTAAAAATTAAACATTCTCAACAAGCTACCAGCTAAAAAAAAATTCAACAAATAACACAAAAATCAAGCTAGAAAACCTTACAAGTTATGATAAACGATCTAATGATCGAAACCAGAGGAATATCCATCAAACTCCGCCTGAATCCATATCTAATCACGTGCTCCTTCAACCCGTAGCATCTCCCGCACGCGAATCTCGACGCCAGCACCAGCGACACCGACACGTCACCCATCGCCACCAACACCGGGGCCGAAATCGTCAGCAGCGACACCACCATCGTCAGCATGAAGAACAACGTCCTCAATCCCCTCTGCACCCTCTCGAGGTTCCCCTTGGTCGCCATTTCCGGCGAGCTCGAGAGATCCCCTGTGTCGTAACCCTAGAAACGATGATAGGAAACCCTAGCAGGCGGTGGCGAGATGACGTAGGCGGTTCCGTCCATGAATCCAAAGGCTCTAGCATAGCTTTGATTCGACCGGAATCGCCATGGCTAGGGTTTCGGAGGTTTCGGAGGTCTCGGAGAATTGAAGGGCAGAGAGAAAGAGAGATCGATGGTGATGATGACTTTTTATTTTGAGACTCTCTCTCTCTCTCTCTTGCTATTTTGTTCGTATTTAATGAATTTTTTTTTTTTTTTGAAATGGTTCGGTCTTCTCGTTTGTATCGGGTATTCAAATTGGGGTTAACGACAAAATAAAAAATTAATTCTTAATTAAGGCGTCTTTTCGTTAATTAGTTATAATTTCTTCTGTTACGCTCTCTGGCATTTTGGCAGAATGTCGATTTTGCCCTCGCGCTCCCCTCCGAACCGTTGGATGCTGCCAGCCGAGATACTTCATGTGGGCCCTACGACTAAGTTTTTGAAGAATGGGGACCGGGGGCAGAAGAGAAAGTAGTGGGGCCCGGTGCCAGGTCAGGCAAGCACGAGAATGAGCTTGCAGGTGGGGGACCCACGAGATTCTGGGTGCCAGTGACGTTGTTTGCTCGGAACTGACAGATTTGAGGCCGGAGCTGAGCAACTGTAGATCTCAGCCGTCAAATCAGTGAGATCACGAAGAGCTGAGACGGCGTACGGCCAGGATTCCGTTAGAAGAGTGAATGGTATTCTCGTAGATATGAAGATGTTGAGGGGTAGTTTCGACAATATAGGTTCAGGCCTCGAGAGCGCTACCGTTGGCTAGTGGGCCGGATCGTGGTCGGACCGGAAAACGAAGGAAGAGAAAAGTTAAGAGTTTATTTACATATTACTCCCTTACGTCTTAATATTTTGAAATTAGTCCCTCAAATTTGAAATTACTACTAGTACTAGGTTCTCAATTCTTATATTGAAATTGTTATCAGATTATCCAGTTGTTTCCAAAAAAAAGAGCAGCAGCTGCGCAGCAAAACGGAACAAATTGGCGACCTAATAGTATTCAAATGCTTTGAGGGACTTAGTTTAAAATATTCAAGACTTACGGGTCAAAAAAACATGCTCTTATTGTTCTTATTAGCTCAGTTATGTTTGTATGTGAGCGGGCGATTCTCAGCCTTTTGGTAAGAAAAAGTAGGAGCAAAGTCAGAAACTTGCGCTCTAGTGAAGGGTTAAGAAACGTCTGCTCACATACTGCTCTAGTGAAGGGTTAAGAACCGTCTGCTCACATACTGCTCTAGTGAAGGGTTAAGAACCGTCTGCTCACATACCGATAGTTCTGAGAGGATTCGTAGTCGGTTCTAATGAGACTTTGGATTAAAAAATAAGGGCTAATTAGCACCTAGATGCCCCATAGTTTCCCCTACTTTTCACTTATATACACTTGCTTGTTTTGATAGCATTTATATACCCCTCTCGTGTGAGATTTTTCCCATGAATTTTTCCGTGTAACACTTATAAGCTACTTTCATAATTTTTTTAGCTCGTGATGTTTATTGCATTTACTATTAAATCTATTATATTTCTATTTTAAGATATAACTAGAATAGGTTTAAAATAGAATCATTATCGTTCAATAGTGTTATGGTCCCTAACATTTCCTAATTATTAATCCTAGATTAGAAGGGAAAAAATCCTAACATCAAGCTAATGAACACTTTAAATCATTAATTAGGGACGACCCGGACTCGCCCGACCAGAGTCAGCGGGCGTCTCACTTCCTTTACTCAAGCCAACAAGTCGCGTCGACGACCACCTTCGTGAGCGACTTCGAATAAGCGGTACTAGTCGACCATTCGATTGTTGCCTTTATGGACGACGAAGGTGGTGTGAGTCGATCCTTGGGCCTTCGACATCGCCCACTCTACCGATTTGCTCCTTCAACGGGCAGCGGCTACATGGAGTTTGGTCCCGACAATACGTCAATATCGCATTTAATGCATGATCAGTACCTTAAATTCTCCATCTCTCATAGTAATTAAGATACCTCGAAACATTCGGGTGGCAGACGTCACAAAATCCCATTCCATTAATAAACTCATTAATGACGAGGGAACGGCACTAACTTTTGAGCCAATCTCCACTCGATACCTGTAAAGGCAAATCTTACACAGCCGCCTACGCAAGACATTAGTCCAGTCATCAACCAACACGTGAAAGTAAGGGCTGACTCATCTTTCAGTTTCTTACCAAGCAAAGAGACGCAAATGCCCTCCGATTCTCCATATAAATAGGAAACTGTACAATCAAACAAGTAAGTAATCTAACTCAGTGAATTCTTCTCTGTTATCATTCAAGTATAACCCCATACTAACTTGATCGTCGGAGATCCCAACTCCGCCCTTTCCACAAGTTCTTTCCTGGTGTAGGTGAACTTCCTCCTTGACAGCTCTACCGGGCATTAGAAGAGAGAGCGGACTCCGCTTTAATCAACAACCAATCTAACTGTGATTATTGACTGTGTGGTTTTCTACATCAACAAATAGGAAATTCAAAGGGCTAAATATTCTAAAATTAGCTTATGACTCTCACATAAGAAAATCATCATGCTCGCACAATAGAAGGTGTTAAAATTTTGACTATTAGAAACTTTATGGTATACAAGTGCTAAAAAATAAGTGAGGGTATCTAAGTGCAAACTAGGGGAAATATCCGAAAATGGCTCTACGTGGGCCCAGCTTGGTGCTACTGTTTCGTGGACAGGTGGCCGCACGTTTGTGGCCGGGACGTGACCGGAAGACAAGGCGAATGAGAAGGGAGGTAACGGTCGGAGACTAGAGAGGCTTTTTTTGGGGAGCAGTCGTGCGCTGACGTGGCCGATACGGGACGAAGTATGCGCGTCGTATCGGAGTTAATGATTTAAAATGGAGCTCACGCCTAGCGCGCGGCGGAAATAAGGGGAAAAAAGCTGCTCTTTTCAGTTCGCTTGGCGCTTTGCGAGAGCAGGAGCTGGGAAAATGTGCCTCTTTATTTCTGAAAGCCATTGGTAAATCAATTTACAATGTTATTGTTAATAAAATAAAAAAGGAGGTTAAATTTTCATGGATTTATGACAATGGTGAAGCTTAAGTTAATCAAGTTGTAGATGAAAGTAAAAGACCTAAATATAAAATATAAAAGATAATATGATTTTAATTAATGCAAGAGTGTGGGTAGAAATCGTCTCCGTAGATAGCAAAGCATCTTAAGTACCCAGACGGATGAGAGAAAGTACATAAACTTTTTCATTGATATCTCTCCTCTCAATACAGCTTTAATTGATTGAGGCTCTAGCAGAAAAATCTCTCTCTTGCTTTCCATATTTGATGGAAAAGCATATGCAAAGGACATCCGTTGTAGCTCTTGCATAAGCTAAAATAAAGAAGGCTCAGATTATAATAATTTCCTTCACATGCTTCTGTGCTGCCTAGACTGGTAAAGTTATTCATGGCTTATTTTTATTGTTAATAACAGATTAATATATAATAACTATACTTTTGTTACAGCAAATTGTAGTTGTTAGCCAAAAAGTTGATAAGATTTTGTTCAGATCATGCTGAAGCAGAGCTAGTTGCAAAAATTAAAATCATCTCTCAATGTGTATGAGAAAATTCCAACCTACAACTTTCTGTAAGGACAAAATATTGTTGATACTATAGGAAATTAGGAGCTAAGCTTGTTAAAACATACAATTACAATCCTCAACACTTACCACAATATAAGAGTTTTGGTATAGAGACATAGTCTTTTGACATGCTATCCAAGCAACCCAAATTCGAATCATATTACTACACATCGTTCTCGCTCCAAATTCTTCTTTTTGTTCATGTTTTGATAAAAACGGTGGGAGATCCCCCGTATTTCATTAAAAAGAGTTTAACGAAGCATCTAGTTGATCCAAATTCTTTTAGTTCTATCTCCAATTGTCATTGCTTATTTATTAACTATAATCTTATCCTTTCTGCTAACATGGAAATTAATACTTTTCATTACGCATGACCAATATATTTCAATTAATCCGTTCAATATCTTATATTCAGTATGAACAACCCCCAACTATATATTCGTATCAATAATTCAGCTTATAT